>CM032638.1:13215228-13659962 GCA_019097785.1 Fraxinus excelsior | reverse complement strand
GTCTATAGCCATATCTTAATATTCGTGTTCCTCAACGCACAGTCCATCGTGTTGAGGTTGAGTCAATACTCATGAGTTACTCACAACACGTCATGGAGGGTATTCCAAGTTTTTGGCACGCTGGAAAAATCGCCCGAGTTCATATTCAGTTTGGCTGCAAGTAGTAGAGTTGCAACGTTTGCACCCTGAACTATTCACTGCATATATTCGTTAAAACTTGCCAGAGTCGAGTTCTCCACAGGGGACGACAAATTGATGCAAATCCACCTGTAGCCGTTCCATAATAAAATGCTATGACTTGGTCTTCAAGAACGTGGAGCATAATTTCGGCTATTTGCTTACTCATTTAGCCGTTAGTTTCCTACTCTTTAGTTGTTGGTTGTACTCCTGACTTGTTTCCTGATCTTTAGCTTTGATTTTAACAGATAGTGAATACTTGTATGGCTATATACAGCCTACTTTTGATAAATAAAAATACAAGTTGCATTATTGAATCATTCCTCATTTGGAGAAAGTCCATTAATAGAGAGGTTTTGTGATAAATTTCCTGAGTGAATTGCTTATTTAGTCACTGAACTTTCAGCCATGCTCGCAAGGGGTTACCGAACTTTCAAAATAACGCAACTAGTCACTGAACTTTACAATTCGTTATCCCAGAAGTCACCGAGCAAATGGCAATTGATAGTGGTGAGACAACTCAATGAATTTAGCCACCTCCTCAAAATTGCTACACACGTGAAAATTCCAGCTTGTTAAACATGTTTTAAAAAAAAGTGGCGAAATCTAATATTTTTGTATATTTTTAAATATCCACAAAAGTGGCAAAAGTGACAAAATCTAATAGTCCAACTGCACGTATGTTACTGAGTATATTTTTAAATATTCACTCTTACAAAAATTTTAAAGGTTAGTTCGGGTCAATTGAAATTGTGGCGGATGGTAATGCAAACTGTCAAAAAGGATCAAAGAGATAAAATATTAATTTCATTTTTTTCTTTAAATAATTATTCAGTTTTATTTGTTCAAAAATAATTATTTAATTTGTGGTTATATTTTCATGTTTAGTTTAAATTTATGGAAATTTATGTTATATTTTTTTATTAAAGAATATTATTTTATCGTTCCGCAAAGAAATTGAAAATTTATTTATTTACAAAAGATTTAAGAGAGAGAGAGAGAAGTTAATTAGATTTTGCCACTTTTTTTTTTTAAATGTGTTTGACAAGTTGGAATTTTCATGTGTGTAGCGATTTTGAGGAGGTGGCTAACTCATTGAGTTGTCTCGCCACGTCAGCTATCACGTGAATATTTCGTCCAATTTATCAACGGTCGTTTGTTCGGTGACTTCCGAGATGACGAATTGTAAAGTTCAGTGACTAGTTGCATTATTTTGAAAGTTCGGTGATCCCATGCATGCATAGCTGAAAGTTCAGTGACTAATTAGGCAATTCACTCTAAATTTACCTCTTAGTTGCCAACGTGAAGCTGGTCCAAGAGACGTTATTTTCCTTTCAACTATTTTGTTGTTATTTGTCATCACATATATTTATATTTCTTTTGAACTAGTAATACTGAAATCTAAAAAAATTATATTTTATAGTTTGTGCGTGTATTTATTCACTTAATTTTGGTATCCGATTTGACCTCGATTTGATCCCAATTGAACCTTGATCCTTGATCTTTTTTATAACGATATCCGGGAGGATTTTCAAAATATTGATATATAACATTTTGTAGTATCTTAAGAAATATTATTTTCTTATAGGGTTTATACAATTTTTTTATGACCCAAAATTTTTAGGGAAAAATTCATGGGTCAGGCATTAACTATGACAAAATCAATAATCATGCATTAAGTTTCGTAGTTGCAAAAGTCGGGTATTTAGTAATTAGTTAAATATTAATTCTAATATATTAACAAACCAATCTTCCCCCCGTCCTATAGAATCGGGGTTTTTCTATTACATTACCTTCCATGAATTGCTTTTGCAATTAAGACTCCCTGAAATACCAAATCACGTCCCAAAAACACCTTTTTGGCTTCGTTTCAACGGAATCCCTCTCATTTCATATTGACGGCATTATAATTGCAGTTCCGACGGTCACAATTTCAAGGTGTTAATATCCAGTCACAGATTCAGATTCTCGCCGGAGGTGACAGGTGTTAATCTCAGGTCATAGTACAATTCTGTTCGTATTGTTGGATTGGAGTTTTAGGACATATGTGACTCAGAAGACATATGTGACCTGAGCCAATTCGGTATTAATATTCACAATATTTCTTCAACATTGCAAAAATGATGTATGTACACGCCTGTTTGCTGAATGGATCCCAATTGTCGGTGGTTTTCCTGGATCGTAATTGCACTTATAGTAAGCTTGTGGAAATCGTAATAACATAGTTCAATTTGGATCATATGAAGGTAGCCGTCACAATATAGTATGTACTGAATCTTGATTTACCACCGGTTATAATAAGAAGTGATAGTAATGTACATTACTCTAAAATGTATAGATCATTACCTTTCTAAATACCAATTAAGCATTGAGGTCACAAACATTGGTCAACAATCTATTGCAATTCCAACTGATGTACATGCTACCAGAGAGTTTTCATTACAGCATGTGGTTTCAGATATATGTGATGCAACTATCCAACTAAGAGGTCACATATTGGAACAGGAAGTCACAGTTGTAACTATTGCTAATCCGAAAGAAGTAGAGGAAGGACGAGTATTCTGTGATAAGAATGTTATAAAATTAAGCATTTCTTTGTTTGCAATACGAAACATGTTTGAATTTGGGGTTGTTCGTTCGGACAAAAAGGAGTACGTTATCAAGTGTTTACAGGATGGGTGTACCTGGATGTGCAGGTCTTCCAAATGGGGTAAATCAGGACTATTTAAGATTAGGAAGATTGCAAATGGTCACATATGTGGTTCAAACATAATTCTAGGAAGTCACATGCAATTATCCAGTTCCGTTATTTCATCTAGTATCAAGTATAAGTACACATCATCACATACCATATACACTCCAAATGATATATGTAGTGATATTTTTCATACGTATGGTGTTTCGATGAACTATTCCAAGGCTTGGAGATCTCGTGAGCAAACTTTAAAAATCATAAGGGGTGGTCCAACTGAGTCATTTGGTAAGATACCTAGATACTTTTACATGCTTGAACAAAGGAACCTTGGAACAGTCACAGCACTGGAGCTCAATAGTCACATGAGGTTTAAATTTTGCTTCATGGCCCTTGGTGCATCAATTTAAGGCTGGAAGCATTGTAGGGCTGTAATTGTGGTTGATGGTACCTACTTGAATGGACACTATGGGGGTACTCTCTTTACAGCGTGTACACATGATGCAAATGACAGCATTTTTATTCTCGCATTTGGGGTTAGAGATAGTGAGAGATAGATCTTGGACATGTTTTTTCGAGAACTTGAAGAATGCTTATGGTTACAGAGATGGTTTGTGTTTCGTATCAGATCGCCATATTAGTATCAAGAATGCTATAGATCATGTTTATCCCGGAACCTGTCATGGGATTTGTTCATATCATTTGTTACAGAATTTGAAATCATACTACGGTAAATCAGGTCACAACATAACGCATGCTTTCAATTCGGCTGTCCGATCATATACATTAGCCGAGTTTGAATACAACATGCACCGGCTCGACATGATGAACGAAAAGATTAGGGGATACCTGGTAATATACTACTTTTCAATTCCCATACATTTAAAACATGACCACATATGTAGTTCATAAGATAATAATGTACTTGGTGTTCTTAGGAGGAGGTTGGACTTGAGAAGTGGTCACGGTTTCATATGCCAGCAAATCGGTATTCAACAATGACCTCAAATATAGTGGAATCAGTCAACGCGGTCACGAAAACAACAAAGAATTACCCCATCGTGTCTTTATTAGAATCTTTGAGACAAACTTTACAAACTTGGTTTTGTAAACATAACGAGGATGCACATAGCACGTTCACGAGGTTGACACACAATTACGAGAAACTTATGAGGAAAACAAGCACAGATTTGAGGAAAATGATGGTATCTTTTTCATTTTCATATTAAATTGAATAAGTCTGTTCTGATAAATATTTATGTGACCCAAATCATTTTGCTGTGACTTAAATATACGAATTTGATTTAATATACTTTAGATGTTCAACATTTCCTGTATGTGTTACCTGTGAACCAGTCCCTATTTTCAGTCAAAGACGAACACTCGTCATTTGACGTAGATATAGATCAACGTACATGCACATGCAGGATGTTTCAAGTTGATATGTTTCCGTGTCTACATGCACTGGCTTTGATCATACATACTAAGAGGGACCCATATGACTATTATTCTTATTATTACACAAAAGAGGCGTACATGAATTCGTACCAGAACTTCATGATTCCAGTTGGAGATTCGGATGAATGGACCACACATGTAGACTTGCAACCAGCAATTGTATTAGCTCCTTATCAAAAAAGGAGTTTTGGTAGACCTGCTGAAAAGAGGAGAAGGTCATCTAGTGAAGGGAAATCGACTGTGAAATGTGGACATTGTGGAGGACATGGTCATAATCGCAAAAGATGCAAAAGATTGGTTCCATTAAGTCAAAATTAGATCGTAGGCATAACAATTTCAGATATTCTTTTACATTCTATTAATATGTTTTCCAGTTATCAATTCATATGTAAGCAATGACTTTGTGACCAAAATGACATGTGACCTGCCTACGTGAAACCAGTATGATCTGTGACCTGTCAGCATCTCAGTGAATACAACAATCAATGAACAAAGCATAAACTGTGACTTGTAAAAAGCTCACTGTGTGACCAACTTCATATATTTACCGTAAGGCAAGTAAAATGTATTAAGTGATGAAAATGTGACCTAAATAAATGTTAAAGAGCTTGTATTTGAGGCCTGTAACTTTGGATATAACTGCAAATGTTTCCAGTGAAGAATGGGGTATCTGTGACCTGAACTGGGGCATATGTGACCAGACATACCAATCTGTGACCTGATATACAAATATGTTACTTAATATACCAATATGTGACCTGATATACCGATCTGTGACCTTATATACTAATATGTGACCTGTATTAAACCAAGGTCATAGACACGTTAAATGTAACATGATATAGGGGTCTGTGACCTGTGACCTTACAAAGTGCATCACTGTATTCCATACTGTGACATCTCGACAATTTGTGAACAAGCAATGACAGAAAATCTAGAAAGTTTCATACATTGATTTAACCAATTTGCAAATGTTCATTGTTCAACTAATTCCCATCCACAGACCAAAACCAAAAAAAAAAAGGAAATAAGTGATCAGGCACTTTACAGACTGCATTCAACATTTCAAAATAAAGATCAAAATCTATCCATCAGTCAATTACAATCTCCTCTCCTTTTTTAAGCTTCCCCGTTTTTGTAAACTTGTATATACCCCGGTGTTTATACAGCCTTGATGCTATGTCCAGCCTGCATTTCACTGCGTCAAATTTCATCAGCATGTAATCCTTATCGTCGTGTAGCATATACTCAGCATATTTGATGGTGAAGATGTCGTAGTCATGCCTGAAAATAAAGTAACATAAATTAATAGGTATGGAACATAATCAAAACAATTTGAAATAAAATATTTGGTCACAGACTAATCCGTTCTTTTGTTGAGGAAGATTGCTGTTGATTATTAACCTCAAGTCCATACGATGTTCACCATTGTAGTTAATGTGCTTTTTCCAAAGACCGACGGAGTTCAGGAGATATGGGATAATTTTCACAAACGGTTCAATGCCCAGACGAACAAGGAAGTTATGGTATGTCTTCCCAGTAGAGTTGAACACGTGCAGAGTGTGTGTGCTGATTTCCAAGATAGCAAGGATATAGTGTGCCTTGTTTGTTGGTATAATGGGCATCAGGACAACATCCACCATGTCCTAGGGAGAGCTTAAAGGTATGCTACCTTTTGTAACAATATCTACGAGGTTGGGCTCTGAAAGCACAACAGTAGGATCTTTCAGGAACTCAGAATAGATGTTTTTTAGCTTCATCTGGAGCTAGGAATCCGTCGTGGTTGACTTTAACTTGACACCTTCCCATATCTTGCCTACTAGTGGATATAGTAGAAACAAATGTCCATGTGCTGTGGTATAAGGAAAAAATATTATCGATTACGAGGCATAGATATAAACTGCAACTTATTGGTGCAACCTATGACCTCGTGATTGCTCAATATAAACCATGTGTGACATCCGTTTCAATCATTATGTGAGAAAATGTGTATATACTCATCCTTACCATGCTGCTGAGGGAGGCCTCAGAATTCACGAGCTCATAGAACCAGGTTTTACTTCTTACTTTGAACGGACCAAACACAAAAGGAAGAACGATATGATCATCAGCATCGTTGAACGGTTTCCTGTAAATGAGTGATGATCCATCAGATATTATTTACAGTCAGGTGTTAAACAACTTCATTAGTAGAAATTGAACTTACTTATTTCTCGGTTTGTATCCACATTGGAACCAACCTTGGAATGTAGCAATATCGGCATGTTCTGCGTTGTGGTAGTAATGCTCAAAAATCAAAACATTATCAGATTGCTTGAGACATTTTCCTTCATCAACAACAAATGGAGATTGTAGTATCCTTGTCGGTCTGGACACCCTCTTCATTGGTAATCATGAACTGGGTTCAGACACCGGGGGATACATGCATATTGTTGAACGTTAAAATATTGTAGCTTATTGGTATAATTCTACGTCTGTAAACTGTGTATGACTCATGACCTACTGCATTTTAACATCTATGACCTGCCGGCACCTCGTGACCTAGCAAACGGACACATCTGTAACCTGCATGATGTCGTGATATTTTAACTATTACCATTTGTGACCTGCTTGGACCTTGGTCTATCGACAAGTTCACATTTGTAACCTTCCTGGACTAGTGATTTAATGCCAATTGACATTTGTGACATGCATGGACTGGGGACCTAATGACAAGTTCACATTTGTGACCTGCCTGGACTGGGGACTTTTGACAAGTTTACATCTGTGACCTGCCGGACTGGTAACCTAATGCCTATTTACAAATGTGAGTTGAGTGTAACCAGGTTCATAGCACAAGTTCACATCTGTGAACTTGTGTGGACTACAAAAAGAAATTGTAAAAGTCTACAAAATTAGAGTGTACCTTTGCCTCTGTGGATAAGATTTGTTGCTGAACTATTTTGGAGTAACCGGAGTTTGCGGTTCATCTTGCGTAAATCCAAGACCCAAATCAAAGGAAGGAGACAGCATACTGAGTTTGATCTCGAGGACGTCATCAGGAGTCATCTTACTTTTGCCTTTCTTGTCCATACTCGGACTAACCTCTTCGATCTGAAAGTAGAGCAAACTTGTAAATTAAAATGAATCCCTGCTTCATTCAAAAAACAAAATAACTATATCATACTTACTGCAGCAGGCTTCTTAGACTCCTTCACAGCTGGACCTTCTTGATCATCTCTGGATCTGTCGTGAAGTTTTTTCAACATTTCTTCCATAGTACTAGATATCAGCGTTGTTATAGACTCAGACATGAACTGCATGTTAGTCTTGATTTCTAGCATGTCACTTATAATTCCATTCTGTTTTTGCACAATGTCATCAATCTTCCTCATTTGTTCAACATGTGTGGATGTCAAATGTGGCCTCATCTCAACCATTTGAACAGTCAATATATCATTCTTTGAGATAAGTTCAAACATTTGCACAGTTAGTTCCTTCATCAACTGCTCTACGGCCTGCATTGTGTTTGATAATGTGTATGATTTGATTAATTTGATATGAACATTTGAAAATTGAACTTTCTGTGATCGATTTATATGAATCTATGACTTGTGGATAGAGATCTGTGAACAACTTACGTTGTCCACCGATGGGACATTGAACGTGGTTTCTTTGTATGAAACGGTCCAGATGACGGACCCTCCCCGACTGGAGAGTGTATATGTACATGTGTCTTCCGCCACATCGGTGGAGTATCAGTAAAGTCGTCATCACCTTCATTTACATTAGGGGCATCAATTCTACCATCTGTTATCGTAAGAACCGTTGTAGACTTTTTTCCACATGGACCACCAGATCCTCCACTTGTTCCAGCAACTGACCTTTCCATCATTCGCTTCTTTCTCCCACCATCGCGTGACACACTGGGCTATACTGGTCTGATGTACTGAACCCCCGTTATATACGGCATATGCAACTCATTGTCTGATGGGTCAAGGTCACAGATTTGAATCTGACATAAAACCAGAAAAAGCATTGTTCATAATTAAAAGCATCTTAAGAATCTATTAATTCAATAAATTTGGAATACTTACATCAGGGTTTGTGAAGCATTCTTCGAGTTTAGCCATGGATGGCTTCTTATCTGCCTTCCAGTTTAGGATACGAGGTTGGGATAGGGGCATCCTTGTGACAATGTTTCCAGCCAGACTGGGATTAGTCTCATATATCCATACTTGAAATGGTAGTAATAGACCCCTCAGCCTGTAATGGCTCGTCCTCTTACTCAGCCCCTCCCTCACGTCATTCAGAGTAGTTTCAAATAGGATCTTTCCCCATGGAAATGTGTCCATCACAGAAAAGTCCTCCACAACCACTAACAAATAATGATCCACTACCTTCTTGTAGTGTCTTGGGAACAGATAGGATGTAATAAAATATAGTGCTCCCAGCTTTGCCACATCTTCGTCTACAAGCAATTCAACCACATCTTGTTCTGGAAGTTGACAGGCTGATATGAATGCATCCCTCACATCTTCGTGTGTGACGATGTTCAACTGGTTAAAATATTTTTCCTTCAACCTTGAAACCCCCTTCGTGTTAGCCTTTGGTGTGGAAGCCACGGTACCAATCGAAGTTGGCCTTCCAACATAAAGGAGGATTGAGTCATATATGCCGTGTAACATTCATTATTTTAGAACACTCAAGTCCATTACGGTAGCAAGTTCTCCCCAACAATACTAAGCCATAAACTCTACCTCGATCTGGAACGATTCAAAGATTACCCCTATTAACAACATCCAAAGATCGAGGTCGAGTCCCAAAAAAAACCAACGAATGACTCGAGTTGCTTGGCCAAAAATCAGTCAAGTAACACGCTCGAGCTCATTGCAATACATGACTCGAGCTACTTGGCCAAAAATCAGCCAAGTAACACGCTCGAGTTCATTTACAATACATGACCCGAGCTACTTGGCCAAAAATCAGCCAAGTAACATGCTCGAACTCATTGCAATACATGACTCGAGCAACTTGGCCAAAAATCAGCCAAGTAACACGCTCGAGTTCATTTACAATACATGACTCGAGCTACTTGGCCAAAAATCAGCCAAGTAACACGCTCGAGTTCATTTACAATACATGACTCGAGCTACTTGGCCAAAAATCAGCCAAGTAACACACTCGAGCTCATTGCAATACATGACTCGAGCGACTTGGCAAAAAATCGGCCAAGTAACACACTCGAGCTCATTTACAATACATGACTCAAGCTACTTGGCTAAAAATCAGCCAAATAACACGTTCGAACTCATTTACAATACATGACTCGAGCTACTTGGCCAAAAATTAGCCAAGTAACATGCTCGAGCTCATTGCAATACATGACTCCAGCTACTTGGCCGAAAATCAGCCAAGTAACAAACTCGAGCTCATTGCAATACATGAATCGAGCTACCTGGCCGAAAGTTAGCCAAGTAACACGCTCGAGCTCATTACAATACATGACTCCAGCCACTTGGCCGAAAATCGGCCAAGTAACACGCTCGAGCACATTGCAATACATGAATCGAGCTACTTGGCTGAAAGTCAGTCAAGTAACACGCTCGAGCTCATTGCAATACATGACTCAAGCTATTTGGTCGAAAGTCAGCCAAGTAACACGCTCGAGCTCATTTACAATACATGACTCGAGCTACTTGGCTAAAATTCAGCTAAGTAACATGCTCAAGCTCATTACAATACACAACTCGAGCTGTTTGGCTACTTAACGGAAAATAAGCCAAGTATGAAGGTTCGGGCTTCAGCTTCTTGGCTGAGAATAAAGCTCGAACTCATGTAACGAACCTCGACGATGTACAAAAGTGAGGAGTAAATAAATGCACGAAGTAAAAATATCGATCATTCATTAAGTCCAGATCGGGCAATGTACTTGTTACATTTTTCAAAATTAAAAAAATTATTACATTAGAGATCGGGGAGGGGCCTAATCTATGTCTGTTGGGCCTGCTGGTTCTTTGTCGTCTGGAGTGCCGACCTTCTCACCAGCAGCGTCCTCTGGCTCGGACGTAGAGAGCTCGAGCTCGTTCGCAAGCTCATTCACAGACTTCAGGTCTTCTATGATGGGCTTTGCGTCGTCGAGTAGTTTCGTCCTTAGAAAGGATCAAGCCAGTCTCAGGCCATAATGATACAACCCCGAACTATATTCTCCGAGAAAAGTCTTTTGCTCATCGAAGAAATCAACCTTAGCTGCCAGTTGTTCGTGATTAACTAACCTAAGTTTATCTCTCTCCAAAACCTCGAAGTAGGCTTGACCTTTGTTAAAGCTGTCTTTATCGGGGATTGACCACATTGGCCTGAAATGATGGTCAAGGTTTGACAAAAAAGTACCTCTCTTCTAACCCCCGAAGAGAGCTCGGGGTGTCGGGCGTCCTAAATCCCCCATTTGCTGATAAATATACGAAACAATTAAACCCCGACGAGTATTTGATGTGATAGACCATTCTTAAAAGGTTAACCCTAGGCTCGACCCCGAGGCACCTACACAAAATAAAAAAATAAACCAGTAGCCTCCAGCCTTCAGGGCTAACTGGCCCGGGCAGACAAGGTACGAGGTTAGGAAATCCATGAAGAAATGGTGTAGTGGCCACCTAAGCCCGGCCTTTAGGGCGTCCCTAAAAAAGGTAATCTCTCCATCCTGAGCATCCAACATGGTCTCATTGGGTCCGGGAGTCCTGACATCACAAATAGGCATAACCCCAAACTCTCTTGCTATTTTTATGATAACATGTTCTTTATACATAGTCGATATCCCAGGATACGTCATCACAGACTCGACCTCGGGTTGAGAGGATATGGGCACTGCCATAGGGATGATTGATGAACTATCGGGCTCGGGTCTACTACGGTTCGAGCTTCTAGACGTCGCAATGTCGCTACTACTACCGCTCGACCCCTCACTGCTACTACTGGACATAATAAATAAATAACTTAAAAGCTCGAACACTTACCTCTTAAGGTCGACGCTAACCGAACAGTGATCTCGATCTGACTGACGTTGAAAGTAAAAAAGTGAAAAAATGAAAGGTAAAAAGTGGGGTATTTATAAGGGCCCGAGGAAGGTGAAAAGTCATTTGATCTGGGGCGTTGGTCTCTTCCACGTGTCACTAATCTAGGTCGTGGCCCTATCGCCTACACAACTCCGCCACGTGGCGGTCCACTAAGGTCCATCAAATTTAAAAGTCAGCCCGAACCAATTACAGTTCTATGCATCCGAGCCCACCACTTAAGACTGTCCCCTCAGTTACGACCTCAATGCACATGGGCCTATGATGATCCCAAACCCGATCTCGACCTTAGGCCTCCTCCGTTGGCCTAATTAAACGGGCTACGGAGCTCGAGCTCAAGCTCATGATTCCACTCATGAATATAAGACCCGAATCCGACCTCAGGAAGTTTTCTCACTTGGCCCCACTACCCATTATGTAAGGTCGGGGTTGAGCATTGGTGGTCCCTACCTCACGTGCTCCCATCCAACCACACGTCACCTTAACGTACTAGTTCAACTTAACCATTCAACCTCTCAACTTACCATAAACTTCAGCTTAACCAAAAAACAATACAATCCTAACACAACACAAACTTCTCCCATAAAGGAATATTAGTCCACCTAGGACTCAACCACCAGCCTCTATAAATATGTATTACATCCTCATAATTCAGGTATGTTCTCATAAGCATTCATCATATAGTTTCTCGTGAATACTCGATTGACTTAAGCATCGGAGAGGCGTCGAGGTGTGGGGCGACGAGGACACACCTCGGCGCCTTTGTTTCAGGTATTGGAGATCAGACCACGCGGAGTTCTTCCATTTGGTTCGGGTTAACCCAGGTACGAATTTTGGTAGCATCAGTAATTATTACAAGGAAAATGGGCACATCAAATCTGACTACTATAAGCTGCAAAATAAGAATAAATTAGCTACTGCAAATTAGAATGAAACAACCAAAAGACTCAATTGAAGCCAAGATTGTAGAAGATTGGTACATTGATAGAAAAATTCTAGTTATATTTAGTGGTGAATCCAAACTTTTCGAGGATTGGATTCTTGATTTAGTTTGTATGTTTCATATGTGTCCAATAGGAATTGGTTTTCAATACATGAAATAGTTTCCAAAGGTGATGTGATAATGAAAAATAATGTGCATTTTAAGATAGTTGGTATTGAAAGGGTTAGAATTAAGATATTTGATGGGGCTATCAGGACACTTGATGATGTGAGACATGTTTCAGATTTGAAAAGAGATCTTATATTTTTGAGTACTTTTGATTTAAACGATACATGTTCATTGATGGAGGTGGAGTCCTGAAAGTTAGTAAGGGTGCCCATGTTGTGATAAAGGGGTACAGAAGGTTTGCCCAGTCACATGTCTTGTAGGGTTCTACAAAATCTATTGATACAAATTAGTAGAAATTAAACACATAGGTGGAGTTTGAGCTTGGTTTAGGCTCTAAACTAGAGTCTACATATCAGTCTTGTTAAAATTAACGATAGTATCACTTTACCACCATTACCAGTGATACCACATTATTCTATTGCTAAAAACTGACTTATAAGAGATATTAGAGCTCCATGGAGGTACTGTGAGACATATTTGATTGCTTATGCTTTGAGTACGATTGAAGGTATCGAGTTTAGTGAAAACCCTACTTATTCAGAGGGAGTTAGTTGTGATGTTATTGCTTGTTGTGATACTGTTGAGAGCAAAATTGGTACAAAAGATAATCATGTTGATATGATGATCAAGTTACCTAGCCTAATCGTGTAAACAGGTGAAGGGGGGATGGTAGTCGTTGCCTCAAAGTGGGTAGAAAAATATGGTTCCCGTCCCGTTTAGAATTAATTTTAAATTTAAGTTTTTATCAAATAAAAAAAGATATATCGTTATTTTTAAAAAGAACGTAAGTTTTTTTTTAACAAATTAAAAACAATAATAATATTATTCAATAACCAAAGATTTTAAAAAAATAAAGTAAATAAATAAATAAATAAACGGGGATAAACAGGACAAAGTACCGCTTCATCCATCTCTGAACCCGCCCCATCTCGCTTTAACTGGGTATAAATATAGGGGCAAGCTAACAAAAATATCCGGCATGATGGGGGATGGGGATGGCCGACCCACTCCATACTTGGCTCGTTGCCATCCCTGGTTGCTTGATTTTGATTGATATTTTTGTTGAGTTTGCTTAAAGGGACTAGAGAGTTTTGTGGAAGAACTAGAGAGTTTTGTTGGAGTATTTTTGGATTTTGTTGAAGAGTTATTGTTTTATTTCTGGCAATGGAATTCGTCTCAAGGTAGAAATTTATTTTAAGAGTGAAGTTTTATTTTTTGTAGTGAAATTCGTGTCAAAATAGAAATTTATTATAGTTCTGTTGTGACTTGAAATATATTGGGAGTCGGGAGTATTCCCTGAATAAGTCGTGAAAAATTCAAAGACAAACAAGGAGTCTTATTCACATGAAGACCGCTCGCGGGCGGCCAATCAGTCGCTCAAGTGAAAATTGCAATACCTTCACCATTTGCTAACCGTCAGTGATCGCTCGATTGGTTGTGCTACCGCTCGCTGAACGCGAGGCCACCGCTCAAGCGATAGTGCTATCTTGGTGAAATCTATTCGCTATTTTAGCAATTTTTTACTCCTATTCTACCTCAAGCACTCAATTATTTTGTTAGAACTGTTATATTAGGACTCCACCATATGTTAGGCTCTTCTTTGTATTATATATGTGAGGAGTAAACCTCTTGGAAAAATCATTCTACGCAATTTATAATCCTCGATATTTGTTATAATGAAATTCTTCTTCTTTATCCGTAGTTTTTTTTTTTTTTTTTTTTTCCAAATTGAGTTTTCACGTAAATCTTGTGTTATTGTTCTTATTTTTTCATATGACAATTCTCGTCTTTCGTAACAGAAGACAAATAGACAATGGTTGAAAGTTCCACCCCACTTGTCACTTGTGTAGCAAATGTATCATGAATTTCACTTCCTTCGTCGCACGGCAGCATCATTTGTAGGTGACGCACGTTGTGCGGCCAGTGGCGCAACACTCACAGGTACATGTTCATCATGATACAGCGGCACCCACGGTGCCACGACCACTGCTCCTTGGCCTACAACGACGATGCCCTGGTTAAGGGAAAATCACCGACGTGCCCAATCTTTCATGATTGAACTAAAATTGCATCCTAGGTCCTCTAGTTTGTGAAAATTGGCCCACAATAAAAATTGTGGCTTTGGTCTCCGAATCAAAATTGCAGCTATGGTCCTCTGACTCAAGATTTCAACGGCTACATGGTTAGTAATATAAACTAGTTATATTATATTGTAAAAATTAAAATCAAAGGGGAAAATACGAAGTCATAATCCACCCCTTTGTTAAATGACTCGAAACAATACATAATCACCACAAAAAATAAATAAATAAAATCTAAGAGCAACTCACGAGTAACAAGGGATCTTTGTGATTTTCATCATAGCAACTCACAATTTACAGGCCAATGGATTTTTTCAATTTTCTTCACAGTAAGTAACTCACCATTGAAGTTTCAACACTGTTTCATGAATTCAAAAATAGGAAGATACAACAATAATACAATGTTAGTTGTCATCATTATGACTTCGAAACCATTCAAATCTGCTTTGGGATGATCATCATTCTCAATTTGTGATCCATGCCTTCAAAAATTCTGATTTATTGTGATGATAACTTCAAATTTGTGACCTTAATAGTTCGGTTATTTTCAATTGCCAATTTCGACGGGAGTAATCAAGAATAAAATAAATCTCCGTTGCTTTTCTCTTTTGTTCGGCGGTGGTCACGATCTGTTCCTTTTTGAAGAATCTTATTTGGAATGGTAATTGAATGGTTGATTTAGGATGTTTCTTTCATTCAGAGAGTGTTTGGGAGGGATTTTAATTAAAATTCTAGCCGTTATAGTCAACCTATGGACCCCACCTGTGAGAGGAAAAGTCAAAAATTTTGGTTGATTTAATAGTTAACGGCTAGAATTTTGATTAAAATCCCTCTCAAACACACTCTCAATTTCGTCTACTTGGTCGTTTCTTATTTTATTTCCTCAGTTGGCATGGTGTTTTCATTCTAGTTAGTAGCCGAGATTGGATGAATTTTTTTACATCGACTCCTGAATCCAGTCTGGGGAAATTGTGTGATGAGTCGAGACGTACGCTCTTAAATTTGTTGTTATGCAAAATGGGGACTTCTTCAGTTACATGCTTGCCATCTCTCTCTTTCCATACTGATTTTCCGGAGTTGGGGGAAAAACAGTTCAGGCCTGAAAGTGAAGTAAAAATGGAGTTGATTGGATTTTATGTTACATTGGGGTTGAACAATTTTTTAAGTTTTTATCTGTAAAACTTGGGTCTACAAAACATCCTCACATGACTGCTCATGTATCTGTTTTTAAATTTAATCGAGCTTTCCTTCAATTTTTTGACGTGTTCCTAAATTTAAGTATCTATAGCAACTGGGTTGTTTTGTATTTTAAACCATTGCATTTAAACTCGAGGTTACGTTCTTTAGGGAACTGAATCCAACACTTTATGACACGAGGTGACAACATCCAAGCACTCGCCGTGTCCGTGTTCCTGAAGGCACCTTTGAATTATGAATTGTCTAGTACATTATAAAAATAGTTTTACCTTTATTTTACAATAAAAATAAATATTTCTTACGAAAAAACCAAATTATGCCATGCCGTAAGTCCTCCCCTAGTTGCTTGTGTAGGAGAGGGGGCACTAGGGTGCAAAGGGCATCTCGATGAAGTGGCTCAATAGTGCGGGTTTGAAATGGATCGAGTCGAGCCACTTAGCTCGATCCATCATGCAAGCTCCCTTAGGGCTCGCGATTGCAAATTATATTTCAGTTATCAATTATGAGCTGATTCATATGCGAGCCGACGAAACTCGTATGTGGTTAGCTTGCTTGACTTGCAAGCCGTTGAACGGTTCGCATAAGGTTTCGCTGCTTGGCTTGAAATAAGAGTGTATTCGATTAGAGAGTATGGTGAGAGGCATGATATGTAGTAAAGTAAAGAAGGTAATCTGATATGATTCGGGATAGACAATCACTTGGTCGAGTTTTGGAGTCCAAATTGAAAAGGTTGACAAGCCAAGGTTCAAGTTTCGTGAAGGACTTGGGAATCGAAACGGGTTGGATTCAAGGTTTGAAAGATATTTGAAAAAAAAAACGAGTAGCGTGAATTAAAACAAGCATAACTTTTAGCTCGGTTGTCGGATTTTCGCCCATGAGTACATTCTGGAAATGACACGAAATTCTGCACAAGGCTATGCAAGCTCATGGTACTTTTGGACTTGCGATCACACAGAAACATGCCGAGAATTTTAATTTTACACGAATTTCCTTAATTTGTTAGAATTTTAGTTTATGTAAGATTCTTGTAATCTTTAAAGTGATATTTTTGTTTTTCCATATTTTTCTAGGTTTAGTATAAATAGGAAACTTTATTTCATTGTAAAAAAGAACATTTAGAGTGTGTTTTGTATAGATTTTAATCCACTTAAAATTGAAAATATAACCGTTATTGGGTCCCACGCGTCTAACAAAAGTCAACAATAACGGCTAGTTTTTCAATTTTAATCTGATTTTAATTCGTACCAAACACACTCTTATGACATTATGAATTAAAATAAAATTTCTCTCTTTTTGTTCTTGATTGAACATGTACCGAATTTATCAATATTGTTATATTTGAAACGTTTAACCCTTAGAATTTATCAAAGGATTATGCACCATTAATGGCGTTCGTAAATCGAGATTCGTTGGTTTTGTAATCAAGATCTCATTCAAACTTTATTTTTATTTGGTTGCTTGGTTCAATAATTTGCAGGTCGAGATTCTACGGTCTACAACCTGAATTTGGGCTTTCCCGGTGTTTTTAATTAATTTCGCGATTTCCACGCTAATCCCGATACTAGATTTGCATAATTTGGTATCAGAGTTTGGGCTCCAGATTCAGGTTCTATTTTTTCTTTTGTTTTGAATCTTTTATTTTTGTTCTTCGTGTCCGTCGTAGATTTTGAGTTTTTGATTCAGAAAATTTTAAGAAAAAGAGTCAATAGTTGTTTTTGGGCTAATCTAGCATCCAAATCAACTTTCCTTTTTTGTCAGTTTCGTAGTTAAATTTCGAGTTTAAAAGTTTTTTTACTATTTACGGAGGTATTGTTCACGTCATAAAAAAAAAAATTTTACTTGATTTATTTGGAAGTTGACACTATCATATTATCCATCCAAAATTCAAAATCTATTTATATTCATTCCAATCCAAAAATTCAAGAACCACTTTCTTGAATTTAAATATCACTCATCTAATTGTCCAATTCTTTTCTTAAGTCTTCTTGATTACGCCTACGCAAATGATGGATTATGATTGGAAATTTATTTTTCAAACTCGGTGTTCTGTGGGTAGTACGGTATGCAGTTTGACTATTGATAAGCAGAACGTATCAGACTTGGCTAGTATCACGATGGTGGAAAATTGGGATTACCTTTACAACAACACACAGGCGTTATGGATGACTTGGTTGAAGGAGTGTCGGAAAGTAGATGTGATCAAACGGGTTTTATTGAATGTCACCATTGGGAGATATAGTGATGAAGTTTGGTGTGATATAATTCCATTAAAATCTTTTCATATCTTGTTTGGGAGACCTTGGAGGTATGAGATGAATACTATTTATGATATGGAGAGCAACATGTATAGATTTTTTCAGGACAGGGTAAAAATCACTTTGCATGGGTTGACACTAGAACAATCCTTTGTAGACTGATGGTAGGTGAGAGGTGAGGAAGAACGTGAAAAGTAAGAGAGAGATGACCACACCTAAGGAGAACACCGGAGTTGAATTGTAGGAGGAGTCCAAAAATAGGGAAGTTGAGATAGAGGATGATGAATTGAAAAATGCAGTTGATGTTGGGGGAGAGTGAATCAATTAAAAAGGAACATGAGCAGGCTGGTAATGTAGTTGATATTGGGGAGAGTAAGCCAATTAAAGATGAGGAGTATGGACAGTCTTGTATAAAAGGTTGTAGAGATAGTTCAGAAAGATAGTGAGAAAATAATAGAAGAATGTGTTGAGCAAATTGTTGAAAATATTGTGGGGAATGAAGAACAGAGTTCCATTGTTAAGTATGATATGGTGGAGACGATGCATTATGAGTACGATGACCCATATCTCATTGAGGGAGAAGCTAACAAATTCAACTGTGATTTGTTTAATTCTTTCTTTCAAGTTGATCATTGTACGTGGGAGTTCATACAACATCTATGGCTGATTGTGTTGGTGCTGCAATACATCAATAGCTACAAAATGGATAGGTACCATGTATTGATCCTATTTCATGGAGGAAAAAAATTCATTTGATCCAGGTGGTGCAGTGATGAGTTGTGTAGTAGGCTAATTATCTCCTATGCGATCACAAGGCACGGATTCGAGACGAATCATTTTCGAAGAGAGATGGGGTGATATGATCTGGGATAGACAATCACTTGGTCGAGTTTTGGAGTCCAAATTGAAGAAGTTGAAAAACCAATGTTCAAGTTTCATGAAGGGCTCAGGAGTCGAAACGAGTTTGATTCATGTTTGGAAGATATTTAGAAATAAAACGAGCATCGTGGATTAAAACAGGCATAACTTTCAGCCGATTGTCGGGTTTTTGCCCATGAGTACATTCTGGAAATGGTACGAAATTTTGCACGAGGCTACGCGGGTTCATGGTACTTTTGGGCTTGCGATCGTACAGAAACATGCCGAAAATTTTAATTTTACGTAAATTTTCTTATTCTGTTAGAATTTTAGTTTATGTAAGATTCTTGTAATTTTTAAAGTGATATTTTTGTTTTTCCATATTTTTCTAGGTTTAGTATAAATAGGAAACTTTATTTCACTGTAAAAAAGAACATTTTTAATATTATGAATTAAATGAGATTTCTCTCTTATTATTTTTTATTGAACATGTACAAAACTTATCAAATATTGTTATATTTGTGACGTTCAACCCTTAGAATTTATCAAAGAATTAGACACTCTTGTGGCGTTCGCAAATCGAGGTTCGTTGATTTTGTAATCAATATGTCATTCAAACTTTGTTTTTATTTGGTTGTTTTGTTCAATAATTTGCGGGTCGAGATTCTACCGTTTACAACCTGAATTTGGGCTTTCTCTCGGCATTTTCAATTAATTCCGCGATTTCCGCGCTGATCCCGTTCCCGGATTCCCGTCATAATCATTTTACGTTTTTGGCTTTTTTATCTCGAAGTAGTGAATTATATGAAATTCATTTCATGGGATCTAAAGTTTCTTCGGCCATATCCTAAACATGGCTAAACCAGGAGAATGAAAATGCTAAAATTATGATTAAGACTTGATACTATTAAATAATTCCAAAAATAAAAAAATCTAACATTCTATATTGGAGTTATAAATTCAATGTTGCTAAATAACGTTACTCGTGTCTAAAACAAAAAACATTGAAGTACGTATATGAATGTAGTAAATATATCGAAGGTGCCAATTCGAATTAAAAGTGGAGACTTAAACACGACCAAAATGAAGTGCTAGCACGTGCAATTCTTAGTGATGGAATCTTTCATTAATCGGGGAATCAATTGGCGTGATAACGGAGAAAATGCACAAAATGTTGGAACCAGAATTCCAATCTCCCAAGCAACTGGATGCTCACATGCTTCCAAAATCCAAATCAATCTCTTTCACTAAAAAAGACAATCTACGTAATAAAGCAATCCACTGAGCGTGAATTCGCATTAGCGTCCTTCACTTTTTCCAATCCCTTTTTTGCAAACCCTAAACCTTTATAACCGCATTTGCAATTGTCCATATACTCCGGTTCAGGCCAATCCTCGGAGAAAATTGGTTCTATAGATATAAAATATGTCGGATTGGGGTCCAGTTTTCGTGGCTGTGGTGCTGTTCATTCTGTTGACTCCGGGTCTTCTGATTCAGATGCCAGGTCAGAACCGGTTCGTGGAGTTCGGCAACTTCCAGACTAGTGGAGTATCCATTCTGGTTCATTCCATTATCTATTTTGCTCTCATTTGCATTTTCTTGTTGGCTATTGGGGTTCATATGTATATGGGCTGATAATCACTGTACCAATTGTATTAATCCTGTTTTCTTAATTTCAGTTTTCAATTGAATATGTACTCAGATCATTTGGTTTCAATGGGATTGAATTGATTTTTGTTGTTTCTGATTTCGATTAGCAGCAGCAAGCAAATTGTAGTGGAGTTTCGAATTTTATCATTTGTGGTTTGAGCTAAGATTGTATGTATCTTTTGTCAAGTCATTCTCAATTGAGACATCCTACAGGTACAGGACACACAGCAGGGGTAGGTAGGTTTTTTTTTTTTTCGCCAATATTTTAACTCACATGGGCCACCCCATTGAGTGAAATTTGAATTCATGTGTGATGCACAACTTTTTTCTTCTCAATTAGCCCATGTTTGCTCCATTATTTTCCACTATATTATAATTCATTCTCTCTCTTTCCATTTCAACTACACAGTCTCCATTAAAATAATATTATACATAAAATTAATTTTTTTAACTATACCTTCTTCAAAATATTACTATTCCGCCCATTATAGTCGGAAATAATGGGGCCAAATGGGCGCTAAACCGTTTGGCATTGAGTTTCTGAAATCAGGTGACTCAAATCCAAAGTATTTTTTGTTAACAACTTTACTTATAAACCGACGAGGCAATGCCCTACGAGGGACATATGTAGAATTCAGAATAATTTGATACAATTATCAATTAATTTAGGGACGACCTTCAGTTGTGCCTCAATGATTTTTTATTTTAGTTACAAAAGCTCGTTCCAAAATCTTCGAATCGGTGATTTTCGGGTTCGGTTTCACTTTAACTTTCTCTACCAAAAAACCAATCCAAACGGATCTAACTCACAACCAATATATTCCCCTTGCTTGTCTCTCAATCTCAACCACAAAGGACAATATAATAGTGTTGACTTGCAACCACAAAGGCAAAAACAAAACAAATGGAGGAAACCACAAAGGGGAGACCCAACGCTTTCGTCTCTCAATTTGCAGCCATATCGTCTTCAATTTCTCACAAATTACACGCACCAAAAAGGGCTAGGGCAGGCAACATATATAGAGGAATATGTTAGACTCTACTTGGGCCAAGACTCTAGAGCCACCTAATAGGTAAATATATTGACCTTGAACAACATTAATTTCTTAAACTACTTCCAACGGTTCACGTTGTTTTCGAGTCGAGCATTTAGACTTTGTTGTTGGCTATCAATTCACCATCGACCGAGGCCTGTAAAAATATAATTTTATGTTTAATATAATCTTCCAAGATTTATAGAGTATCAAAATTCGACATCCTTCTACTACCTCGATGAATTTGAAACATTGTTGTCTAAAGGCTCATTTCGCATGACTTTCGAAAAGTCACAAGGAGTTTTTGAGATTCAAAGTTACTTTTGAACCAATTTGATTAAGCCCCCATTTGACACCATTTAATTTCTATTTCTATTTCTATTTCTCATTCTCATTCTTCATTTCAACCACACATTCTTCAAATAAAATAATATTACACACAAATCAAAAAAATTTCATCACTTTTTCACCACACATTCTCACATCAATCACTATTCCAAAATTTCTATTTCTTTGAAAATTGGTTTCAAACAGGGGCTAAGTTTATAAAAGTGGTTTTTTTTTTTTTTAAAGAATAGCTTTTAGAGGAAGCTAGCTTCCTCAAGAAGTTCTTATATAAGAAGCAAAAACAAATGTCATGTCAAATAAATCCTAAATTAACTAGTAGATTACTTAGAGGTGGAAAAGCAAGCTGTTGAACACCTTAGAATTGACAGAACAACTAACATTAGAAAATCAAGGATCTCTCATATATAAAATGAAAATATTATCTAATATAAGGATTATTGAGGCTTTGCCTGCTTATCTCACCCATCTAAAGAAAAATACGTGATCTTATTAGATATCTTTGACATGGTTGTATTTTTGGTTAAGAACATCTTCCTTAAAATGGTTCACGCTTTTTTTTGGTCCGAACCGAGTTAAGTCGAGCCGAACCAAGCTTTTGCTTGACCAAAGAATTTAGTGAGTGTAGAACGAGTTTTAAGATGCAAGCCACTAAAGTGTTCAAACACCAGGAATAAGTATAAATATAGAGATGAGAACAATCTTACCATGTTTTAGAATTAGAATTTCATTTCCTTCAATGGATGTAAATTGTGAGCTTTTGTAACGGTTTGGATGAAGTGGCAACCGTTGGATGAAGAGTCATGTGGCTTCATCCTAACTATCGAAGCCTCCCATTGTAGATGTCACTTTCTACATCATAGGACTTGTAGCATTTAATTTTATCTGAAACGACAACCACTTTATGGCTTAGGTATGCATATATAATATCTATGTACTTGGCTGAAATGACTTGACACTATATTGCTGCAAAAGATCATATCAAACATTCCATAGGATCTTGTGTTCATAACATCCCTTGGGAGAAGTGATGATGAAAGCTGCTCTTCAGGATAAGAACCTTCTACTTTTGCTCATGTAGGCTTCAGCCTCGCATGACACTTCAGTTGAAGTGTATCTATTTTGCTTGTGGACTTTGGCATCATGCATCGACTAAAATGTGGATTGCCTCTCGCTTCGATCATCATACTTTAGCTGTTGTGAGACTTCAGTTGAGGTTCCTCTTTTGTCACCTTTGATGACGTGGAATGTGGAACTTGGTGAGGCTCTTGGATGGCTTCCATATACATACATATATATGATTTTTTTTTTGGGAACACTTTCGAACCTTTTTTTACTAGAAAACATGTGTGGAGTATGGCCTGACATGAAGTGTCATGGCTATGGTACCAGCTCTCAGTCTCGCTCGCCCAGGGACGGGTGGACGGACAGTTGGTCATAGTGGGGAAAGTGACCCACCAATTTTTCCAAAATTTGATTTTTTTTAAAATAATAAAATATTACAAACAACCAAAATTGTTGAGAGTTCAATCCGCCACAACTTTACCCAATTCAAACCTTCCTTTACCCAATTCTGACTCCAGATTTCCCATTTTGTGCGACTGTGCCGTACCGTTCTCTTCTTCATCTCTGTCCGACATCTGCGAGAACTTGTGACTCTATCGCCGCAGCCTACTTCCAAAGGTAAAACCCTAACTTCTAATTCTTCAAATATATATCAAATTGATGTGTGGTTTCCGTTATGCAATTCCATTTGTTGTGTTGTCTGATTGTTTGATTATGGCAAAATTCAAATTGTTTGTTGAAATTTGAATATTGAAATTATTACATGCCCAGATTGTTTAAGTGAAATGGGCCAAGTCAGCTAGGGAATTACTTTAATTGTTAAAGGGTATTTTTGGTTATGCATGTTTCTTAATTCAGTTGGCTCTAGACTAAGTC
Organism: Fraxinus excelsior; assembly: GCA_019097785.1. Taxonomy (NCBI): domain Eukaryota; kingdom Viridiplantae; phylum Streptophyta; class Magnoliopsida; order Lamiales; family Oleaceae; genus Fraxinus; species Fraxinus excelsior. The sequence continues at coordinate 13,636,117 of CM032638.1, read as the reverse complement.
AATAGGATGTTCTAGTAATGGGCCATGATTTGTTACGTGAAGTTGTTGGGTCAGTTATTTCCTATTTCTTGCAAATTTGTAAACGCCAATTAAAGGCCAGAGAATTATGAATGAAGATCATCATTTTGAATCTCAATTGTGCCGTGAGCATCTGGAGGTTTTCTGGTTCCTCAAATTGTCAGAATTCATCTAAATCATTTTTCTGGGTCTTAACAAGTGGTATTAGAGCGGCGTTCCTGCAACATGGCTGAAGGAACATGACTATCCCAGTTATCTGAAACAGTAAACAATTTACAAGGGGTAACCACTGCCCTGAAGGAAAAGCAATCTAGGCATGGAATGCTAATAGAAGGTGTGCTACATCAACTCAATAATTTAGCATCAAGCTATGACAGCTTGGTACAAATTACAACTAAACCCAGCTCAGGGGAAGGCACTTTTAACAATGTCAGAGTAAATACTAATCCTCTGTTTGATGGACACGGGGGAATTCAGGCTCGATCTCTTCGATTGGATTTTCCTCGTTTCGATGGGGGATATCCCAACGAATGGATCTTGAAGGTGGAGCAGTTCTTCAATTATTTTGAGACTCCGGAGGACCACAAGCTGGAAATTGCTTCTTTTCACATGGAAGGGAAGGCACTGACTTGGTATTATTGGCTAAAAGAATCAAGCCCAGTGACAAAATGGGGTGAGTTCTTGGAGGCTCTCCGCACTAGATTCGGGCCTTCAGCATACGGGATCTAGTGGGTGCATTTACCAAATTGAGGTAGATAGGGAGCGTAGAGGATCACCAAACAGCCTTTGAGATCCTGTCCAACAAAATAAATGGGGTAAGTGAAGAGTTTCGAATATGTACTTTTCTGAGTGGTTTTAAAGATGAATTGCGAATTACTGTTACCATGTTCAAACCAAATACTCATGCTGCTGCTTTTGGTCTACAAGAAGAAGAAGTGACCAGAAAACAGTACCCTTACCGAAACACTCAAGCCCAAAATAGCCCATATACACCTTCATCCAAGCCCATTCCTCTCCGAATACCTAGACAAAATCCCATACCTAAATTACCAGCCCCTAATCCAGCCCCTAGACTTCCAGCCCCCCAACACCTGAGACCTAACCCACCAGTCCAGAGAAGAAACCCATATCACACAAAGCGTATAAGCCCCAATCAAATGCAGGAAAGAAGTGAAAAAGGTTTGTGCTATTTTTGTGATGAAAAGTACCATCAAGGACACAAATGCAGCATGCCCAAACTATACTTACTAGAGGGAATGGAATTTGAAAGGGAAGGAGAAGAAGATATGGAAGAAAAAGAGACCTTTAACCAACAGGATATAGAGACTATTCCTGTTGTCCAGCAAGCTGAACTATTGGGTATATCTTTGCATGCCATTGCAGGGGCACCTTCTCCTAAAACCATAAGGTTAGTTGGGAAAATTGGTACATGTTCATTTATTGTTCTCATTGATACCGGTAGCACACATAGTTTTATTGACGTGAATGTGGCAAGAAGGGCTAAACTACCAGCGGAGGTGGGCCACTTGGTAGTCCAAGTTGCTAATGGAGACACCCTTCCTTACCTTGGTTGCTGTAACGCAGTTCTTTTAAAGATGCAAAGTTGTAGCATTTTAGCCAATCTGTTTTTATTAACCGTAGGAGGGTGTGATGTTGTGTTAGGGGTAGATTGGTTAAGGAGTTTGGGAACTATTCAGTGGAATTTTGCTGATTTAAGAATGAGTTTCTTGGTGGAAGGAGAGAATTTAATTCTGCAGGGCTTGAGGTTACCTGAGAAGGCCATAATGGAAGAACATAGTTTGAGTAAGGCTGCCCTTGTAGAAGGAAGATGAATATGGCTGCAATTTATAGAGATCAGTGATAGCCCAAAAGGAGCACCAGTGGAGCCTGCCATAATAGCTATTTTGAATGCATTCAAAACAGTGTTTGCTGAACCCAATGCACTCCCACCCCCTAGGAGTCATGACCACCAGATTCAACTCCAAGAAGCAGCTAAGCCAACGTGTGTTAGGCCTTATTGATACCCTTATTATCAGAAAGAAGAAAATGAAAAGCTGGTAAGGAAAATGCTAAAGGCTAAGATCATCCAACCAAGTCAAAGTCCATACTCTTCACCAGTTCTCTTGGTAAAGAAGGCAGATAGGAGTTGGCGCATGTGTATTGATTATCGAGTTCTCAACAAAGATACCATCAAAGATAAGTTTCCCATTCCTAATATAGATGAGTTATTGGATGAGCTTAATGGTGCTGAGTTGTTTTCTAAACTTGACTTGCGATCGGGCTACCATCAAATCAGGATGAAGCCTGAAGATGTGCCTAAAACTGCCTTTCGAACACATGAGGGGTATTATGAGTTTTTAGTGATGCCCTTTTGGCTCACCAATGCTCCATCAACCTTTCAAGGGTTGATGAATGCGATATTCAATCCATATCTCAGGAAATTTGTGCTAGTTTTTTTGATGACATACTTGTGTACAGTAAATCTGTTGAAGAACATGCAAGGCATCTAAAAGTTGTCTTAGAAATTTTGAGACAACATCAGCTGTATGCAAAGGCCTCAAAATGTGTGTTTGGCTGTCGGGAAGTAGAGTATTTGGGCCATGTAATTTCTAAAGAGGGAGTCAAAGCAGATCCATTAAAGATTTCAGCAATGATAGAGTGGCCTGAACTTTAGAATCCTAAGGCTCTAGGGGGATTTTTGGGATTAACAGGTTATTACAGGAAGTTTGTAAAAGGCTATAGAAGTATTGCAGCCCCTCTAACTGCCTTACTTAAGAAAAATTCCTTTAAGTGGTGTGAGGTGGCCAGCCAAGCATTTGCAGTATTAAAGGCAGCCATGGTGACCCCTCCTGTTCTTGCCTTACCAGATTTTTCCAAAATGTTCGTGGTAGAATGTGATGCTTCTGGAAATGGGTTGGGAGCTATTTTAATGCAGGAAGGGAGGCCGCTAGCTTATTTAAGCCAAGCTTTAAAAGGTAAAAATTTGTTCTTATCCACTTACGAAAAAGAATTTTTGGCTCTTGTGTTGGCAGTTCAAAAATGGAGACATTATCTACTGGGGCACAGATTTAAAATAAGGACTAACCAGCAAGCTCTGAAGCACCTCTTGGAGCAAAAGGTTGGAACCCCTTTTCAACAAAAGTGGATAACAAAGCTATTAGGCTTTGATTTTTGTGTCGAATATCGTAGTGGCAAAGAAAATAAGACAACAAACGCTCTCTCCAGGTTACCTGACCAGGGAAACAGTTCAGGAACAGAGGGGACCATGACTAATTATGGAGAAGCAAAGGCCATCAGTATGGTCACTGTTAATTGGTGGGAAGGACTCCATCAAGTATACCACCAAGATCCCCAGTTGCAGCAGTTACTCAACCACTACCATCAAGGTAACCTTGATCCCCTTAAGTACCAGCTTAGAGGAGGGTTCTTATTCTACAAAGGGAGGCTACACTTGGGAAACCTAAAGGAGCAGCAGGAGCAAGTCATGCAGCAATTCCATGGCAGTCCCATGGGAGGACATACAGGTGCATAGAAGACTCACTCCAGGCTCAAGAGGGAATTCTTTTAGCATGGCATGAGAAAGGACATCCAAAAATTTATTAGAGAATGCGAGGTGTGCCAAAGAAACAAAAAAGAAAATCTCAAACCAACTGGAGCTTTGCAGCCTCTACCAATACCAAGTAAAGTATGGGTGGATATTAGTATGGACTTCATAGAAGGGTTGCCTCTCTCCAAGGGGTACAGTGTAATCATGGTGATAGTAGACAGGTTCAGCAAGTACAGTCATTTCATACCAATGACACATCTATATACAGCAGCAACAATAGCAAAGGCATTCATGGAAAACATATTCAAATTACACGACATACCACAAAGCATAGTCAGCGATCGAGATGCAATCTTCACAAGCAACTTTTGGAAAGAAATATTCCATTTAAGTGGTACCAAGCTGCTAATGAGTTCGACATATCACCCTCAAACGAACGGGCAAATAGAGGTAATGAACGAATGGTTGGAAGGGTACCTCAGGTGCTTTACCAGTTATAGACCTAAAGATTGGGCCAGTTGGCTAGCTTTAGCCGAGTGGACACACAATACCTCAGAGCACTCCTCCACGGGGTTTACCCCCTTTGAGATAGTATACGGACAAGAGCCACCACGACTCCTCCCATATGAGCCTGGGACCAAGGCCGTACAAGCAGTTGAAGACGAAATGAGAAGTCGAGATTTCATCCTTACCTTGGCACGGGAAAATATGCAAGAAGCTCAAACGAGGATGAAGTTATACGCAGATAAAAAGAGAACATAGAAGGACTATAGCGTGGGGGATTGGGTCTATGTGAGGTTAAGACCCTATAGACAGATGCGGTCGCAGTGAGGAAAAGCTTTAAGCTTCCTCCAAGGTATTTTGGGCCCTTCCAGATCATTCAAAAAATTGGGAAAGTTGCATACAAGCTCGATCTACCCAAAGAATCCAAGATTTATCCAGTATTTCACATCTCTTGCCTCAAGAAGAAGATTGGAACTCATATAAATCCTAATCCTAGACTGCCGATAGTGATGGAAAATGGCACAATGACCCCAGAACCAGAGAAAATATTAGAAAGAAGGCTCAAGAAAAAAAAGGAAATCGTGCAGGAGTTGATTTCTTGGTTCAATGAAAATGACCTAATGAGGAAGATGCCCCTGGGTTTATGGAGAGGAGCTGCACAGGAAATATCCCGAACTCGTGGGCGAGTTCTTTCGAAGGAAAATGTTATGTTACACACCCATATTGTTTAAGTGAAATGGGCCAAGTCAGCTAGGGAATTACATTAGTGGTAATTACACCAAACCCTACTTTTCAAGATTCAAATGCATAAATCAGATTTCAAGTTTTATCTTTCAAAAATCAGACATTTTATATATAGATACAGATTTTTTATATTTAATTAAATATTAATAATATTATTATAAAAATTAATATATACATACACCCCACCCCACCTCTAAACTAATTTCAAACATAATTTCACGTCTCTCTCTTCGTCTCCCTCTCTCCCTTTCTCTCACGCCTCTCTCCCTTTCTCACCGTCACCACTGCGCCGCCACCATCGAGCGGCGTCGGTCTGAAGCAGCAGCGCCACCACAACGATCGCCGCGACAGCAACCTCGCTGCGCCGATTTGAAGTTGCTACCGCCGATTTGAAGATGCTACGGCTGCCGCTACAGAAACCTCGCGACGTTGCTTATTGTGTGTTTTGTATCCTCTTTGCCGTGGTTTTTGGTGATTTGTGGTGGCTGCTTGGTGTAGCCGCTAGTTATCTCGTCAGCATCGGTGGAGGATATTAGAAATTGAAATCCCCTCTGTATAGAATCGACATCTCTCACAAAACCCCTCTCAATCAATCTTACAGCATTGCCCTGTGCCGACTGATGCGGTGGCAGCGTCGCAACGGCACCTTCACGATGCTCGACGACTAATGCAGGTGGATCCGACGGTTGGGGTAGATCTGGCGTGGGTTTGGTGTGGTGTTTTAAGTGGTGGCGATGGCGGCTATGGATGTGGTTCCGATAGTGTATTGTTTTGTAGTGAAAATAATGATTTTGTTGGTGAAGAGGACGATCTGATGGATAACTGTGGTTGGGTTGATCGTTGGTGGTGATTATTGATTGTTGTTGGTGAGGAATAGGTGTGGAAGTGTCAGCGAGAGTAGTGGTGGCGTGGTTTAATGTTTGAAGAGGTTTGCTGGATAGTTGAGGTTTTGGCCGCTCTAAGGATGTGGTGGTGGATCTGACGATCGAGTGGTTTTGTTAGATTTGGTGGTGGATATATGGCAGTAGGCAGTGCAGTTGTTTTTGGTGTTTATGTTGGCGTTGGCGGTGGCGGTGGGTTTGGTGGTGATGATTTCAGGGTGGCGGTGGAGGTGATTGTTGGTGACGGTGTTGTTGGCGACGGTGGTGGTGTGGTGGCGGCAGCGTCGACCATCGTGTGGGGGTGGCCGCAAGTGGCGGTGGAGACATTGGAGGGGGCTGGTGGTATGTGACCCATCAGTTGACCCGTGACCAACGCTGTGACCTTCGTCCAGATCTGTGTGTTGTTTGTGACCAAGATTGGTGGTGGATCCGGATCGACGGTGGGGTGCGGTGGTGGTGATGTTTGTGTGGTGGTGGATTGACGATTTATGGTTGGTTTTATTGAATTTGGCGGTGGTAGGGGCGGTTTGTAGTGGCGATGGTTGCTGGATGTCATGGTGAGTTGATGTTGGTGTGGGCGACTATGGCTGTGACCCGACCTGTGACCTGTGACCTGAGCTGTGACCTGGGTTGAGAACTTGTGACCTGAGCCGTGACTTAGGTTGCGAACTTGTGACTTGAGCTGTGACCTGAATTGCGAACTTGTGACCTGCGCTGCGAACTTGTGACCTGGGCTGTGACTTGAAATATTGATCAGCGACCATGATTTGAAATCCAAACAACTTTGAACAAATAAAAGATATGATTAAACAACACTAGTAATCATTATAAAGAAATAACAATGCGTTGTGAGTTGTGACCTGAGTTGTGACCTGAACTGTGACCACACAACAGGTAAGCTGTGACCATAAATGGTTACTGGAATAGTCACCGGAATCGGAGTAGTCGTCGGAATAGTCACCGGAGCGGTCGCCGGAGCGATCCCCGGAATAGTCACCGGAATCGGAGTAGTCGCCGGAGCCGGAGTAGTCGCCGGAGCGATCCCCGGAATAGTCTCCGGAGCGGTAGGGGTAGTGGAGGTGGTTGTGGGTTAATTTTATATATATATATATATATTTATTTATTTATTTATTTATTTATTTATTTGTATGTATATGTTAAAATATCTGATTTTTGAATTGTCAAAGTTGTTTTGTTAGTTATGAAATAGGGTAAAGTAAATGTAGGATAAATGAATTTTTCCCATTACATTAATTGTTAAAGGGTATTTTTGGGTATGCATGTTTCTTAATTCTGTTGGGTCTAGACTAAGTCAATAGGATGTTCTAGTAATGGTTCTAGTAATGGGCCATGATTTGTTACGTGAAGTTGTTGGGTCAGTTATTTCATGTTTCTTGCAAATCTGTAAATGCCTATTAAACGCCAGAGAATTATGAATGAAGATCATCATTTTGAATCTCAATTGTGCCGTGAGCATCTGGAGGTTTTTCTGGCTCCTCAAATTGTCAGAATTCATCTAAATCATTTTTCTGGGTCATAACATAAATTGAGTTGAAGAAGTTGGGAACTAATTTTTCTTCCTTTCTTTTTCTCGTTTTCTTTCTTCCTTTTTTCTACTTTCCTACCTGTTTTCTCTTCTCTATGAAACTGATGTTAGAGATAAAAATGATGACGGAATGAAAGGGATGAACTTGATTTGGATATGTTCATATTGAAACTAATGTTGATAATGTTAAGGATGTAATGCTTGAACTCAGGGGCGGACCCAGATTATTTTTTGAGTGGGGGCGAGATTAGAGGTGGAGCCAGCCTGCTAAAGTAGGAGGGCCCAAAGTTGAAGGGGTGGAGGTCTACGGGGGCTGCCCCCGAAATTTTTTTTTGGAAGTTGTTGAATAGTTTAGATTTAGTTGCATTTTTCCAACTAGTTCATACTATATAGGCCATGAACGAAGCCTCTCACCCTGCATCAAACCCACAAATATATTCACTCTGACCATGCAATACTTTTTGCAATCACAGGTGGTCAAAATGAGATTTACATAACATACCAATTCTTCAGCAATATTAGCCACCTGAACTACTATGTGGCCAAAATACTTTCCTTTTGAATCGTGGATTTTAATTATCAAATCATCTCCAAACCCTTCTGGTAAGCTGTATTTAAGTGGGAAGGAAATTTAACCATCCAGCTCTATGAGAATGAAGAATATGTAACAAAATTAAAGAGAAAAAGATTACATACAAAACATGAGTTTCACTATATCCGGCTGCATTCGAGATAGAAAATAAGCTAAAAAAACTGTAAAAAAATAATAATTTTTTTTTTTTTTTTTTTTTTTTTCAGTGGGGGCGGCCGCCCCCGCTGGGCCCTTCGTGGGTCCGCCCCTGCTTGAACTTGATGTTGCACAGCTTTCTTCGGATTTGGGATTGAGACTTCCAATACATAATTATGACGTTAATGTTCAATTGCGTACATTGAGAAGGATATATTCAACGATCTTAAAAATGATGTAATTGTTGAACGTTATCGAGGTATCACGTAGAGAGAATCATTATAATAAGATATCGAATACATTAATTTTTCGTAACTTTTTTATAAGTTTGATTGTGCCCCCACTAATTTCAAATGTATGTATTTGCCACTACACTCACCCAAGATTGGATGGCTGATTGGGGGCCAGTGGTGATGGCAGTTGCTGACTCTGGGACTTCTTTTCCAATTGTCGGGAAAGAGCAGGGTCATCGAATTTGTTATCATGCAGATGAGCGAAATCTCCATAATCATCCACACGACTCTTTTTTGGCCAGATGGTCTAGATCATGATTTTCCTCATTGCCATCGGCCTTCACGAGACCATTGGATAACTTTAGTTTAAATAATCACCATCACTTTTACTTCTTGTAATTCTTATCTTTGGATTCATTGTTTCATTCGCTTATCTAGTATCTAACCACTGGATAACTTTAGTTTAAATAATCACCATCACTACCCTTCTTGTATTTCTGTTTCTTTGAATTCACCGTTTCATTTGATTAACGGGTATCCATAAGTTCACGTTTTTGGATCATCAACGACATTCTCCTAATTGATTCTTTGTGCATTGAACATGCCCAAAGAATCAATTAGGAATTAAGACTATTGACTTTTTATTTTTTTACTGAAGTGATACTGAGTTTATCTCAGTTGCATCCCCATGACTTGAGATGACAAGAAACAATTGTTGGGAATCTATTTAATTTTACGCAGCGGAATAAATCAATTTTCCATTCCCAAACAAGGATCTACTTTATGTTTAGATAGAAACTGTGATAAGAATTGTACGTTTGATGAATTCTGCAAACTCTTTTGCTCATTCTCGAACTCAAATGATCACGATCTACAATCCAAGCTGTCCAATTGTCTAGCCTCCAATAGTGATCCATACATAGAACAAGAATGACGGCTAGGATTTTTCTTTCTCGTGCTAGCAAGAATAATGAATTTTTCCATTACTGTTTTCAAACCCTAGCAGCCCATTAATATAAGTCCAAAAGGGTTTGACCCGTCTTTTAAACTTAACCCGATCCAATATTTAATTAATCAAATTAATTAAATCTTGTCCATGAATTAATTAATTCAAGTCTATTAATTAGCAACCCAATTAATTAATTATCCAACACTTGTCAATTAATTAATTGGTAAATCTCATTCTTCTGGTTCTCTTTTGTGTGTGACCCATTAAGTTCCCGATCACGATGCAGACGACGTGAGTTATTATCTTGATCTAATCAAAATTGATAAATTAAAATACCCCTTCTAATTTATCATCAATTCACATTCGTCATCCCAAATTGACATATAGCAATATGTCAGGGCAATATATGTGACAGGAAATGTCACGTAGTATGACAAACCAAACTTATTCGTTTACCGTGAAACTATAATCTATTCGTCAATATGATCCGGTCAATTACGAAATATGGATATGTGTCAATCTCAGTCATTGATAATATCTTTTATCCACTTTTAAGTTAATGCAAGTCGAAAACTCATTTTCGACTTGTTAGTTCACTTTGGCCAATGATTTCATTATCAACATAACTGGATAAAATACAGATCATAATTTCTTACTATCTAAGAATGACGAATCCTCTATTGATCATTCACAACCTTCGTATGATTCTTGACATACTCGAACGATACCGTATTATCGACCATTGGCAGAGCAACATCTAACATCACCAAAGTATAACAATGCTCATATAAGGCACTATGATGACCTCAAGTCAAAGAACAAATTCCACTACCGAACGATAGAGATTAACCACTGACACTTAGATAGTTATCAATGTGGAATCTCTCAGTGAGTCTCTAATGTTTTGTTCTATAACAAAACATTCACATGTTCATTCAAGTATCACCACACTTTAGCTTATGAGATCAACTACTTATTTCATAAGTAAAAAATGTCACACGTGATGGTCTATCCATAATAACAATATCTGTATCTCATTATTACATACGACCACAGATGATTTAAAATTCAGTCATATGTAATTTGTATCTTACAATCACAACTCATTGTGATTAACAAATCATCAAGACTTGAATCTATTGATTCTATTATTTAATTAATTAGAATATCAATTCAATTAAATAATAGATCTTGTCATAAATATATATCGATTATATACATTAAAAGTGTTTATGTCCAAAGTTGATTGGACTTAGAGCATAACACTTACAAAATCTCACTTGCACTAGATCCAATCACTGATGTATCTTATACCATAAGAGTCTACATGACGATCATATTTATGCTGCGACAACTCTTTGTCAACGAATCTGCAATTTAATAACTTGTAGGAATACATTCTTTCTTTACGTCATTTCATTGTATTATATTTCCAATGAGATAATACCGTCTTAACACATGTTTGGATCATTGATAAGACCTTAGTTCCCTCTCTTACACGATGGTTCCATTGTTATCACAATGCAGAAGCGTGTGATAACAATGTTAGGAACTACTCCAAGTTCATTAATGAACTTTTTGATCCAGACCACAATTTTTGTGCTTTCTAAATCAATGATTTATAAGGCTTCTATTATTGAATCAACGATTATTTTCGATTTGGAACCTTTTCAACATACCGCTTAATAGTAAACTAATATCTTAATTGAAATATACTATCATTCTAGTCTGACTAGAAGTTAGTATCAGTCTATCCATGAACTCTCAGTTCATTTTCTCCATATAAAATCTTCTCAAAATTTTATCTATATAGATCCGGATGAGTTAAGCAATATTTTGGATCTATCTCTATAGATCAAGTTACTTCTCCCATATATATTATGAAGAAATTATTTGACAACCATAATTTCAACAATTGAAATATAAAAACGTCGTTTCCTATTAATATTATGTCTTATACATATAATATTAGGAAGGATTATGATGGGTATACATATGGGGCACCATAATGGTGTCCATAATGGACACATGGTGCCCCTATTGGAGGGGGCGCCGGTGATGAGTATACATAGGGGGCACCATAATGGTATCCATAATGGACACATGGTGCCCCTATTGAAGGAGCGCCGATGGGCCCACGCCCCTCCAATAGGGGGCACCATGTGTCCATTATGGTGCCCCCTATGTTGATGTAGCACTTTCCTATTATGAATGTGACAATGCTCCCGCTATCTTCTTGTAAACACACAATTTGTCTTCACTTTTGATAAAATCAAACATTTTGACTTTTACATCAAATCGAAGATTTCAACTCCAAGATGCTTGTTTCAATACATATTGACCCTTTTCTTGTAAACTTATTTACAACCTATGGGTTCTAATCCATTAAGCGGGTTGATCAATGTTCGAACCTTGGTTACATACAATAAGTTCATATCGGATTTCATAGTCTTCTGTCATCTTAGCGAGTCAACACTTGAATTTACTTATGCATAGTTAGTAGGTTCATCATCCTCGATTAGTAATGTCTGATTAGTAATCATGGATTCTTACCTTCCAGAAGGTCGGATCATCCTACAAGATTTACATGGAGCTGACATATCATCAGGAGTCTCCACTTCCTAATCAAAAGTATGTCCCTTAACAAGTTTGAGACCAGACTCGGGTTCATCTACTTGGTCAACTATATTTGTGAATTCTTGAACTCTTTCAAGATTTATTATGTTCTCACTGTCCTTTCCTATAATAAATACTTTCTCTAGGAGTATGACATGTCTTGAGATGAATACTTTTTTTCAATGAGATTATAGAATTGATATTCAATTGTCTATTGGATATCCCAAAAATATATATTTATCGGATTTAGTCTCGAACTTATCCAATTCAGTGCGCTTCACATAAGTGTCACAGTCCAAACTTTCATATAAGAAAAGTTGGACCTTCTGCCTTTCCATTACTCGTAAGGATTTTTTCAACCAATTTAGATGGGACACGACTTAGTGTGTAGTATATGGCAATCAGTGCATGACCTCAAAATAATTTTGAAGTATTTGCATAGCTTGTTCTTAGTTGCACTATATCTAATAGTGTACAATTTTTTATTTCAGATACACTATTATTTTGCAGTGTATGTGGAGGAATTCACTGTGAGAGAATCACATTCTCATTTAGATAATCTAAAATTCTACATTTTAGATATTCTCCACATCGATAAAATCTTAGTGTGAGAATATATTTACTTGTTTGTTTCTCTATTTCTAGTTAAAATCCCTTAAACGTTTTAAGAGTTTCATATTTGAACTTCATCAAATATACGTGATCATTTCTGAAATAGTCGTCAGTAAGTATGATGAAATAAGATAAACTTTATCTAGCATTAATTGATATGGGTCCACATACATCACTATGTATTAGACTCAGTTATTGTGCAGATGTTTCACCTTTTCAAGTAAAAGGAATTTGGTCATGTACCTAACAAGCATGTTTAGCACTTGTCAAATGATTTAAAATCATTTGACCCAAATATATATCTCCATGTAAATTTGGAATTGCATTCACGTTTATGTGACCAAATCTGTGATGCCAGATATGTGTTTTCAGATTATTATTTTTATGTCTTTCAATTTCTATACTCATTATAGAATACTCAAAATTTAGAATATAAATATTATTTTGTAATTTATCATAATCATTAAGATCTTATCAAGATAATAAGAAATAACAATTGTTCTTAATATTAAAATAATTCATGTCTAAACATAAAATTTATTTAATATTCTTGGTAATGTTAAGAACAAAATAATATTTTTCTAATTCTAATATTAAGCCTAAAGGTAAAGGCGAGAAATAGCTCCTACATGCAATGTAGCAACATTTGCTCATTTTCAACGTACACGTCAACTTCTTCCTTTTGCAGTGGTCTACTTTTGTTTAGTTTCTGCATAATTATACAAATATGATATCAATATCTGGAATGAAACTAATGAAGTAGATATAGCCTTGTAGTTTCCTTTCCAATGACATATCATTCCAAAATAATATTAAAGGTCATTAGATTTGATATTGTCCTTATTCTCTTTAACTGTCTTAAACATGTTGGTTACTTTCCTAAAACATCCTTTAGACTTCCCTAGAGGAATCTATGACTAAGATTTGCTCACTACAAATATAGATATTGAGCTTAACAGTCTTAAACATGTTCATCAACTCAATAAGTGTGCATTCGAATTTATTCATGTTAAATTCATAATTAGTTATGAATAACTCTCCGATAGAGATTGCAGAACCAAGTCATGATTAGTTCTTTGTTTATGACCGAACTCAATTGAGACAATTTCTCAAAGTAGTCAACATCTTCATCGCACGAGCACTGGCTGAAGATTCTTCTACCATTATGCACTAGTATAGTTGCTAGGAAATCTCATACATTTTCACATGCAATTGTTCATCATTCAACACATTGAGATCGAAAATCACGTGTTATCATCTATACTCTTATGTTGCTTTTATAACTCAGGTGACATAGTTGCAAATATCACACATGTTGTAGTACAATCGCCATCAGTGTATTTATTATAGCAGCCACTTGCTTATTTTATCGTGTCATCAACAAGTGTCTCTGAAAAGGGTTACTCAAAGACATAACCAATTTTTCATGCTTGAAAACAATTCTCATATTGCTGTGTCAATCAAGAAAATTTGGATTGGTTGTTGGCATACAATATGTCTTTCAAATACATATGATTATTCATGATTCAATAAATGTAACAACGAAAAGTAAAAGAATAATATATAAAATGCATCAATTAATTTAACATGGTCTTTTGTTAAATAAATTTCGCTCCCACTGTTTAACTCAAATTTATGACTCTCTTACATAAATTTATGGAATCCATACTTGATTTTCAGTGGGCTGAGATCCCATTTGTTATATTAAAATCTTGAGTATACTCAACAAGCCTTAATAAAACATTTGGGTAGATACTATTATCAATTGTATCATCATACAACTCCCAGATAATTAAGCTGACAACTCTTTGTCATCACACATCTTATGTGTAAGCTTAACATGCCTCTAAAATTTATCTCTTTGAGTATATTCAACAAAAGATACATTTTAGTTAAGTCAAACTCATCATTCAGAAATATCTAATATTTCATAGTGTCAAATATATCCCTAATAGACCAGCTGAAATATTTAATATTTCATAGTGTCAAACATATCCCTAATAGACCAGCCTTGAGTGTGCTCAACAAGCTGATATCGATTTATGACTCGTTTTTCACTATAATGATGGGAGACGAATATAAATATGACTTAATATTTTTAACGAGGGGTTTTGCATGCAAATGTCTCATCATAATAATTATATATATTTTATTATATATCAAGCATGCAAATAAACATACATGTAATATTGTAGATGATTATGGATTTATACTACCTAGTCTTTTTGAGCCATAAGAAAGACTAGTTGGTCAGTTCCTAGGGGGCATATCATTGATTCATACAATGCTCCATCTCCATGGTTTCCTCCTCTTCTTGTATCTTTAATTAGTTCAGCCACAACATGTATCCTACTAGTTGGCACGCAGACCTGAATAACATTGGATGCGCATGCCCATAATATAACAATAATAACGGACTCACAAGTCCAAAATAAATTAAGATGTCGCAAGCCCATAAACCAACAGGAATTAAATTAACCAATCAATACATCCACATGGTCAAGTCCATAATCATCCAATAATTAAACATTCATCAAATAAATGTTTTCATATATAATATCTAAATTGTATGCATATATGTTTGAAGTTTCTAGCAATTAAAGTCGTCTAAACTAATTTAGACAAATGGATTGGAACAACTAAATAATTAATTAATCATATTCATCAATTAATTTAATTAGCGAGTATATTTAATTAAAATCAAATTTTAATTTTAGGATTTATCTACTTGTACATCAATCATTGTACATAAGAGTCTACACCCCTCTCACATGGGGGGTGGGACCCACTGAAATAATATTTTTTTATTCGAGCGGGTCCCACCCCCATGTGAGAGGGATGTAGACCCTTATGTATGGGGTGATGTACCCCTAGTAATGCTCTTAATTTTATATATACTAAATTAGAATCTCATTCTAATTCCACTATTACATGGCGGAACTATTTAATTTGAAATCAATTTTTAATTAAATACCAAATTAGAGTCCAACTCTAATTTCAAAGTTTTAAGGCAAGATAATTTAGGGCTGTAAGCAAAAACCGTCAAACCGAAACCGCATTTGAAAAATCGTCGGTTTGGTGCCACGTGGACCCCGTCAATGAAATGGTTTTGAACCAAACCAACGGTTTGGTTTAGGTTTGAGAATTTTAATTACGGTTTAAAACCAAACCGGACCAGCGAAAAAAAATAAAAAAATAAAAAAATAAAAAAAGTGAATTTTTTTGAAAATTCATCCAAATATGTAAAATTCAATAGTTTTTTCATTTGTGTGTATTTTTTTCAATTTATAATTTTCTATTACATATATATTATTACTAGCAAATAATCCTAATTTATATCTAATAATCTCAAAACTAACCTAATCTATCAAAAACCATTTTTCTTCATAATTCAAATTTATATAGTTGCTTCTGAGTATGCATTCTCAACTGGAGATCGGATATTTGATTCTTTTAGGAGTTTATTAGGTGCAAGGATGGTTGATGCTTGTATATGCGGAAATAATTGGTTGCAAATTAAGCATGAACCTATAGTGATGTGCCAATATTTAGATGAAGTGGAAGTATTTGATGATTCAATGAAAGTTGTGGAAGGTGGTTTATATTTTCTATTACTATATTTTTAATGATTCTCTTATTTATCTAGTATCAAATACTATGATGATGTAACGAATATATTAGTTTGATAATGGAGACTATGAATCATGTGTAACAACAATTGATGTTTGAGTATATGTGAGAAACTGAATTTGTAACAATATACAACAGTAAGTTTATGTAATTGTTATGTTTAGTTATTATAAACAATTGATTTATTACTATGGTTGGTTATTCTCTCCTTCTAATCAGTAGTTTTGTTTTTCAGATATGATGATCACGAGATCTTGTTGAACATCATTATGTTTTTTGGGTTTTATATGTAATTTAGTAGACTTGTATTGTAACGTTATCGTAACGCCTTAACCTAAAATGGCAAACAAAAAACTATATTTTAGTTTATTGTGATTTCACTTTGATTTAGTTGATATTTAAATTTGTAGTAGATATATTTAGTTTGTTTTATATTTATCGCTAGTAAGATATAAATATATATTGAATTCAATGAATTAATGTCATAAAAGTAGACGGACAAAAAAATATACGGCGAAATCGACGGTTTAAAACCGGACCAAACCGTTAGGTTTAGGTTTGAGTTTTTTTCAGACCGTTCAAAATAGTTTGGTTTAGGTTTGAGTTTTTCTCAAACCGCTTTAAACTGTTTGGTTTGAAAATTTGTCAAAAATCGGTAAAACCGGACCGCTTTCACCCTTAAGATAATTTAATTAAAATCAAATTCTAATTAAATATCAAATTAAAGTCAAACTCTAATTTCAAAACTTAAGACGATTGAATTTAATTAAAATCAAATTTTAATTAAATACAAAATTAGAGTCCAACTCTAATTTCAAGAAAAAATTTAGGCTAGACAATTTAATTGAAATCAAATTTCAATTAAAATGTATTAGGGTGGATAATTTAATTAAAATCAAATTTTAATTAAATATTAGATTAGAGTCCAACTCTAATTGAATTGAATTAACATTTTAATATAGGATGAAACTCCTAAATAAAACAAAATTCAATTTAAGGTCAAAGTTTAATATTTAGGTTAAAATTCAATTTTAACGAAAATATAAAAGTCGTCAGTTTTAAATAAAATCTTAAGCGGGTCAGAACTGATAATATAGGTCAAAACCCATTTGAAGATCAAAATTAAAACCATTTTAATATTCAAATTCAAAACTCCTTTTGAATATTGCAACTTGACCCAAGTTTCAAATTAAAAGCAAGCCCTTCAATTTCGAAAATTGTGCCAAACGGGCTTGGCCCGTCTCTTAAACTTAAGGAAAAAATTCATAAATCCAACTTTAAATTTACCCTATTTAAAAAATAACAAAACATTTTTTACATTTCAAAAATCAAATTTTTGACACACACACACACACACACATATATATATCCCATCCACCTCTACCACTCCCGCTGTTCCGACGACCATCCGGCGATTACTCCGATTTCGGCAACCGTTCCGGCGACTGCTCCGATTCCGACCACCATTCCATCGTTGACACACCGATTTCGATAATTGTTCCAACTCCGACGAATATTCCGACGACAACTCCGTCATATTTTATATATATATATATATATTTTATTCAGATCACAAGTCATAAGTCACAAGTCACAACCCATGTCACAAGTCATAAGTCACAACCCAGGTCACAAGTCACAATGCATGATTTTTTGTTTATAATGAATAACATGATAAGGCTCATGTCTCACATTTTTGTTAATAGTCACGAGTTATTTTCAAATGGTCATAACACAAGTCACAGAATATATTGCACATGGCTCACATTTTTGTTTATAGTCCCAAATTATTTTCAAATGGCCACAGCACAAGTCACACAAAATATTTTTGCACATGACTCAAGTTCTTGTTAATAGTCACAGGTTTATTTCAAATGTTCACAGCATATGTCACATAATATTTTTGCAAATGGCTCAGGTTCTTGTTGATAGTCACAACATAGGTCATATAATATTTTGCTCAGGGCTCAGATCGCAGCACATGGCTCAGGTCACAACATTGGTTACAGAGACTATACAGCACTATCTCACCACCACTACCGTCTTACATGCCCTAACCCTACTCTGCCGCTGCTACCACGGCCGACAACTCATCACAACCACCATCACTAACGTCGTTAACACAGTCTCACCATAAGCGTCGTCGTTGCTATCAAAAACCCACCCCAAACTGTCGATCCACCACAACACAAACACCATCCAAACCCATCCCAACCGACAGATCCAACAAACAACCTGGCAAACTACCAACAATCAAAACCAAAAATATAATTGGTCACAACAAGCAGCAGCGTTCACAGCGTCGGCAAGGGCTGATGATTTAGCGACGCCGGCAATGCCTGAGGAGAGAGAAGGAGAAGGGACGGAGTCGGTGCCGCTTTACTCCACGACAACACACATAGCACCGCCGCCACCAACACGATCGCCTTCTCACAACACCACCACCAACAACTCTAGCCCACCAACAGCCCTTTATCTCTACCACACCACAACCACGATACCTATCCCAAAAAATCTGGAGCAGTCGCGATTGTCGGCAGACTCGACACCACCAAAAACATCACAAACCTCGCCAAAATCACTACACAACCACCACAAGATCAACTTCGTGACGTTCAAATCGCCCCTTCACCTCCGATGTCACCGCGCGAATGATGTCGCCGCGAGAAGGATGAAGCAGCTGCGCGATCTGTTGCACATCCAATAACTGCGCTGCAGAGATGTGGTTCTCGTGGACGACGCCACGAGAAGGATGGTGTCGACGTTTTGAGAAGGCAATGGTGTTGGTGCCGGATGAAGCTGCTACAATTGCGGTGAAGGTGGGTAGAGAGAGTCACCGACGAGGGTGGGTAGAGAGAGAGGGTAGAGGAAGAAGGAAAATTGAAATGATTTTTGTGATGAATTGATTAGGGTTTGTGAGGGTGGGTATGTAAATTAAATTAAATTAATAATATTATCATTAATAGTAAATCAAATATAAAAAACATGTATATATATCTAAAATATTTGATTTTTGAAAATTAAAATATGAAATCTGATTTTAGAATTTGGATCTCCAAAAGTAGGGAAATGAGTAATTTCCACAAAATCTGATACAATATTTAATTAATCAAATTAATTAAATCTGGTCCATGAATTAATTAATCCAATTAATTAATTCGGGCCTATTAATAAACAACTCAATTATTAATTATCCAATACTTGTCAATTAACTAATTGGTAAATCTCATTCTTCTGGTTCTTTTTGTGCGTGACTCATTAGGTTCCCGATCATAGTGTCTAACGACGTGAATTATTATTTTGATCTAATCAAAATTGATAAATTAAAATGCCTCTTTTAATTTATCATCAATTCACATTCGTCGTCCCAAATTGACATCTAGCAATGTGTCAAGGTAATACATCTGACAGGAAATGTCACACGGTACGACAAAACTAAACTTGTTCGTTTACCGTGAAACTATAATCTCTTCGTCAATATGATCTGATTAGTTACGAGATATGGACGTGTCAATCTCAATCATCGATCATATCTTTTATCACACTGTTAAGTCAATGTAAGTCGAAAATTCCTTTTCGACTTATTAGTTCACATTGGCCAAGATTTCATTATCAACATAATTGGATAAAATGCATATCATAATATCTTACTATCTAAGAGTGATGAATCATCTATTGATCATTTACAACATTCATATGATTCTTGACATACCCGAACGATGCCATATTAGTGACCATTGGCAGAGCAATATCCAACATCACCAAAGTATGAATGCCCTCATATAAGGGACTATGATGACCTCAAGTCAAATGACCAATTCCACTACCGAACGTTAGAGATTAACCACTGACACTCAGATAGTTATCCACGTGGAATCTCCCAGTGGATCTCCAATGTTTTGTTCTATAACAAAACATCCACATGTTCATTCAAGCGTCACCATACTTTAGCTTGTGAGATCAACTACGTATTTCATAAGTAAGAAATGTCACACGTGATAGTACCCATAATAACGATATCTGTATTTCGTTATTACATACTATCATGGACAATTTAAGATTCAATCATATGTAATTTGTATCTCGCAATCACAACTCCTTGTGATTAACAAATCACCAAGATTTGAATCTACAAATTCTATTATTTAATTAATTAGAATATTGATTCAATTAAATAATAGATCTTGTCATAAATATGCATCGACTATATACATTAAAAGTGTTTATATCCAAAGTTGATTGAACCTAGAGCATAACACTTACAACAACTAGTCTTATTCTTAAAAAAATTGGAATCAAATTCTACCAAGTGAGACAAGTCAAAAACATACTAAACAAATTTAAACTAATATCTTAATCTAACCATATCGTCTGCTCTTGGTGGAGTCATGATCTTTAAATGAAAAGCCAATAGTCTAGTCGTCCAAAGATCAAAGATCTCCCACGATATTGAACTTGAAGAGGAAAGCACCTAGATGTGTCAAGACGGACGGGCCGATCAGACCCGTGAAAATCGGCCCGGATCTACTCGAGACCGCAGGCCGACCCGTGACCCGAGCGGGTGGTTCACGGGTCAAGGAGGTGTGACCCGCGAACTTCGTGGGTTGCACCTTCAAGGGCCGCGGTTAACCGTTACAGTGAAAAAAAAATAAAAAAATTAAATATTATAGTTAAGTAGGTGCTGACCTAATTGAGATGTACTTAAACTATAAATTATAGTAAAAGTAGGTACCAACCTAGTTGTGGTATACTTATACTATAAATATTTGATAATAGTAATTAGAAATGCATTTAATTGTTATTTGTTTAAGTTAAATTTAACTTTTCAAAGTCATAAATAATTCATGTAATATTAAATTTGAATTCTATGTAAACATTTTTTGGTATAAATATGAATTTATTATTTTGTTCAATTTTTAGTTTACATTTTTTTTTAAAAAAAAAATTGCTATAAATATGAAAAATTCTATATTTTTATAATTTTATTTATACAATTATACGGGTCAAATCGGAACAAATCGTGACCCGTGACCCACATGGGCTCGACCCGGATGGGTCAGTGGGCGGGCCTGGATTGTAGTCCAAAATTGTAAGCCGACCTGTAACCGGCCCGTAACCCGTAGCAGGCGGGCTTTTTTTCACACGGGTCGTTACCGGACTCATATGTTGGCGAGCCGATCCGACCCGAACCACCCAGATTGACACCTCTAAAAGCACCCCATCCCTCCCTCTTTTAAAATATGCATTGAAGACCTTACTTTTTGTTCCCTTTTCCTCATAAAACATGTCCTAACTACCCAAGTCATCATTCCTTCATTTATCCTCATATGTTGTCACTCAAGTTGTTTGCATATATTCCCATTTCTAAATTCTAGATTGTCATTAAGAACTTTTACGTATTGCCATGAACTGAAATTTGCTGATGATTATCTATCCGTATCGCTTACAGACAATTTTGGTAATTATTTCTAAAGAAGGCACGCAATTCAAAATTCTGCCAAATGTCTTCTCAACATATAGTTTAAATGCAGGTAAAATTTAAAACGAGAGAAAGGCAAAGCATGATAGCAAAACAGAGGTGGATTAAATAAAATTTATGCAGTGGAAAAGTGATGCTACATATCCAACGTCGATATTAGCTACACATTCTTTCACACGTCAGGATCGAGGAAAAGCACACCACCAACCATAAAGAGTAGTCAAACCTATTGGCATTGCACGATCAAGCGAGATAATAGCTAAACTTAACGTACTTTCTTACTCTGGCTAGCGTAAAAATTGGTCTCCTTTTCTGTTGCTCCAGCATGATGCCTCAACTTGAATAACTCTATTCTGCACATGCATAAACAAGTAGGTTTTAACTTTTCTTCAAACAAATAAATCAAATGCCACAATGTTTTAATGCATAACTAATAATAATTATCAGTTCAACAACCTATATGTGCAAAACGAAGCTCCATATATAGCAAAATCCGAAAGCAGATTAAGAGAAGAGGTAGAAGCATGATCTAAGTTTCCAAATGCCTACGTCTTAAACATGCATGCATCAATAACATCTACAACAAATTAAGCCTTGTTCCCAATATATTTGTGGTCGGCTACTTGAACCCTTTTTGTCCACTCTGTTGAATTCATTGTGATGCACTGGAACATAGAAAACAATTAGCTCCTTGAAAATCAAGACATGATATTTTAATTTGATCTACTCATCGTTGTTTTAACACGTTCTCAAACAACTAGAAAGCAGAAATTGATGACATCTGCGGCAATGCATAGCACCTCATGTGAAAAGAGGACTTGCAAGAAGGTTAATAGTTACAAATAGTATAATTAGCATTCAAAAGTTGCAAATTTGGTCTCGGCAGTACAACCGTTAGCCATGAGAGCCAAGGGGTCCTTATCTTGTAATATTAATTAACATCTTGGAATGTATCACTCCTATTGAACAGACATCACAATCCTGATCTGTTTTCTAAATACCAGAATTCTATTTGGCCTAGCCCCAAAAAGCCCACGGTGCAAACATATTTGGTGAAACTAAATTATGAGAAAAAATGGGTGTCTTTGGTGGTAGCGAAAGGATCGGAGTAGCCGTACCTCTTGTAATCATCTTTGATATAGTGAGTTTTTCTTCCTTTGCCCGTAGTTTTTTTCCATCTTGAGTTTCCATGTAAATCTTGTGTTCTTGTTCTTAATTTTATATTGCCTACCCTTGTTTTTCATAACATAGAGTAACTTCTAAAACACTTCTGATGCTGGACTTAATGACTTACTTGACTCCTAGCCTTGGAGATTCATCTTTCAGGGCATACCACTGATTAGTATGTAAAGAGGGAAAGTGTGGCCAAAATAAAAATCAAAACCTCAAAACCATGTTAGATTATACTCTTGTTCATATTAATATAAATAAAAATTAAAACTTAACTAGACATAACAGTTATTGCCTCTTGTCCCTCGGTATGCCATTCTCGAGCAATACTTTCCATCATCCTAAATCTTTGCAACATAAATGTAGTTAAAATACCCAAAAAGAAGAGGGAAAAAAAATCTGAATACTTGTGTTTTGAATGCCACTGCCTATGAATCATCAATTCATTCTTCAACGGGCATGTTCCAAGAGGATATAGATCCACCATCATATAAACAAAAAACCAACTCTTTCTTTCTTTGCATCCATGAGAAACTAATTCTCTTCTCAGACACAATGGTGTCCTCCTATCAAGCTGAATAGCATTTTAGGTGGTTCTGTAACTCTCCAACTTACCATAGTACATTCAAAATCTAGCAAATGTAAACAGATGCTGTGACAATACAAATATTCCATCAGGAAATTGCAGCATTATACTGAAATATAATTATACATTCTAGATAGTATTTTCTAGCCGAGCCGAGAATCAATACCATGTTGAGTCTCTATAGTTATTTGACAGAATAGTAGTCAGATGGAACAAATCATATCGATATGTAAATAATTTGATACTATCTGATTGTGTACATGAAATTAGAGTTCCATTCCGTAATTCCAACCTCAAGCTTCAATTTTGAGCAAACAAACATAGCCAAGGAGACATCCAAGTACAGAATATAATATATAAAGCATGTCGGGGCTGGCTTAAAAGTAAACAAAGAAGCCAAAGAGTGAAACATGCTCTAAAAAGAAGAAAATAAGGTGAAAATGTTACCTGGAGGAAACTTAACAGAAGCAGGGCTAAGGATGGTCCGGCCAAATTCTGATAAATTCGATATAATCCCCACAATGTAGAACAACAACACAAGTGTAATCACCAGTGGCATCAATATGAGCCCAATTATAAAAGTCACAGATCCAAACAACATCAAGGCAATTGAAATCCCAAGAAACAGAGACCCAAAAGCCGCCGGAGAAATCTGCAGTGGCGGCGGCGGGGAGGATGATGAATGCGGCGGCGACGACAGAAGAGATGGGCCTAGAAGGCTGGGAAACGATACGGGAAGTGGCGGCGTACGGAGGATGTGAATAATCATTGAACACAGCTCGCATAAGACTCTTGTTTGCTGATCTTGTTCTCTCATTTTTATGGGAAAACTGGAAAATGTAAAGGAACAGGATAAGAATTGGTGAAGATTTCGGGAAAAAGATTGGGATTGGGATGAAGCCATTCTGGAAATCTTACTATAATTGGCATATACAAACAATAAAAAATACTATAATCCAACGTGTATTACGAGGAAGATAACTATCATGAAAAACGTATACAATGTCTGCCAACTTTCTTCTAGATTTAATTATTGTAAAAAAAAAAAAAGCCGATTACAATCTTGGGATAAAGCTCAAATGGAAGAAGGCTTGTTTTGCATTCGACTGGCACGGGGTTCTATCCCCTCATCTCCTTTTAAAAAGCAAACACCTGTTTTTTTTCCACGAGAAAGAGTGTCTGTAGTAAGGGTTGGGCGTGGGTTGTATTGGGTTGGTTTTTTCCCCAACCCATACCCAATCCAATATGGTCGGTTTGACATAAATTCAACCCAATCCAATTCATGTAAAGATTGAAACCCAACCCAACCTAACCAAATGTCGGTCGGATTGGATTGCGTTGATCGGGTTAGGTTGGGAGTTGGAACGACCTAGCCACAAATATTAAAGTCACCAAAGTACTACATTTAAAGCAACATTAATATATTGCGTTAAAGAGAGATGGATTGGAAAATAGATCTCATTCAAAATCACAGCCAATGTCGATGATTTGGTGAGACGACACCCGTCGCGTGAGAGAGATGATGGAAAATATGTTAGGGTTTTTTTTTGTCTCACTTTTTTTTTGACCGAGCTTTTCACTTTTATTCTGTTTTAGTTTAGCAAAGTTTTTTAGTTTTTTAATTAACGGGTTGGGTGGTTTTTGTCGGGTTGGATGGGTTAACCCACAACCCGACCCAACACGACCAACTTAACCTTGCCAACCAACCCAACTCAAAAAAAAATGGAAAAAATCGACCCAACCCAATTGGGTTAGGTTGGATGGGTTGATCGGGTTGGGCGGGTTTTTGCCCACCCCTATCTGTAGTGTTTGACTCTAGTTATTCCAAATTATAATGAAAATAATAATAATTTTTTAAAAAATGTGGTTAAAAAAAAAGTTCGGCTCTCATTATTTCAAATTATAATGAAACAAATAATATTTTTTGAAAAATGTGTGGTTAAAAAAAGAAGTAAATTTTTTTGAATTTACATGTAATGCTATTTTATTAAAAAATGTGTGATGGATAAAAAAGAAAGGGAGAAATGAATTATAATTTAATTAGGAATAATGAGTCAAGAGTATAAGTAGTTGGGTTTCCAAATTTGCTTGTTGGGCTAAAAGCAGTGTTCTAAAATGCGAGAAAATGCGCCGCTTAGGCGCGCCTAGGCGCGATGCGCCTAGAAAACGCGTCGAATTGGGGGTATGCGTGTAAAAATGCGGTCAAACTTTTTTGTTGATCGCCTAGGCGAGAATAGGCGGCACAATGCGCGATTAGGCGTGATTAAGCGCGTTCAAACTGGATTAGGCGCGCCTTAGAGTTAATGGATTGCTAACAATAACATTCTAATTTCTAATAAGCCCAACCTTAACAAACCCAACATCCCACACTTAAAGACCCAGCCCATCACCTACAAATTTCAAGAAACGTCCAATCTATGATATATTAATATATTATCAAAGTTTGCTTGTCTAAAATCGGTTCCTCAATGAGTTTAATTGTGCAAGGTTTCAAGAAAATCCTCTACTTAGTGTCCAATCCATTAACAATATAAGTAATATTTAATAGTAAATGTGTATGTTTATTTTTATATAAAAAATTTATTTTTTTAATATAAAAATCTATTTATTATACTTAAAATAATATTAAAAGTACGAAACGCATTATGACGCCTATTCTCCGCATTGACACGCTTAAACTTATGATTCTTGATTCTCGACCTCAACGCATCGCAACGTATTACGCATTTTAGAACACTGGCTAAAAGTAGGTCTATAGTCCATTAAAAATACATGGTTTCCGCAGCCCCCAATTTGACACAAAAACTAAAGGCTAATGAAAGGTCATAATTTTTGTTAAATGTTTCCTTCCAATAATCCAACCGTCGATAAAAAATAAAAAATAAAATCGAATGTCTGCCTTATTTTGGTCAATTTAATGTATGATTAAGTGATATTTTAACATTTAATTAAGGATAATGGCACAATAACGCTTAACGTTTGCTTATTTCATGAAATACCATCATAATCTTTTGTTTTGACGTAAAACCCCCCCTAAATAGTCCAGATGCTGTGGATCACCAATTGTGTCTATATATTTTAGTTTACTCATTAAAAATAGTAAAGAGGACCAAAATGAATTAAAATCCAAAGGGTATTTTCATTTTTTCAAATTCAAACACTCACTTAAGGCCCCATTTGTTTGAAACACGAATTGAGAGAAATCAACAAGTGTAATGAAACTTCAAGAATGTACCAAAAAATCTAAAATCGGCAATCATTTTTCATAAATTTGTTCATTGGAGAAGTATCTGCACACCATCATGTTGTATTCTACAATTTTGCATAGGGGTGGGCAACGGGTCAGGTTGGGTCGAGTTTGACCCAAAATCGACCCTAACCGATATACCCGGTTGTGGGCCCTTTCACAAACCGACCCGACCCGGGTCCTATCCTAAATCGAACATACCCACACCAGTTCGGGTCGGGTCCTTTTTTTTTAAAAAAAATCGTCAAACAATTCCCCAGCCAATTTTAAGAATGCACACGTAAATATATAAGCTCGATAGAACGAAATTGAGGAAAAGAGGATTACGCAGCCAATTAGGAATTCTTGGATAAATAGGAGTAAGGACCAGAAGATCAGACTGCCAAAGCTGTCATATCTACTCCGGGAAGATAGAAAGAGTGTACTGTCGTCGAGACCAGAAGGAGACAGAAGTATATGGCCGCAAGCCGATCGAAGAACGGACGACCCAATATTCTATTCGAATTCCACATCCTGAAAGAACGAGAGATCGAATTGCCAGAGAGTGTTATTTATAGTACTGAGAAAGACTTGCAAACTTGGGCCGAGATCATGTGTCATCATGTTTTGTTGTAGTGGTTGTACTGTTGGGTACAATTCCATTTGCTGGTGATGGGTTTTTTTACGGTGGCGGAGGCTGTTGGTGGCAGAGGAGATTGGCTGTGGAGCTGATGGCAGAGGATTTTTTTTTTCATTTGAGACTCGGGCTAGAAACAGGTTGAGATTGGTACCAATATTCAATGTTTTCTTCTCTACTGCAATTGGAGGTCCAGGAGTATATATGGTTGTTGGGTTGGGTCGGTTTTTGGGCCCGACCCGAAATGGGTCGGGTCGGTTCGGTTCGATTTTTCAGGCTGTGGTTTTCAAGCTTAGCCCTAATTTTGCACTTTGCTAATTTGTTAGATTTAATTATGTACTATGTTGGGTTGGATGATGTTGGTGGATTAAGGTCTACATTCAATGTTTTATTTTGCTATCTGTTGGTGTAATGTTTGTTTTATTGATGCTTTATGATATTACTGCTGGGTTATTTTGATGTGTTAAGGTTTGTATTCTATTGGTTTCTTTTTTCTGCTGGATTTATGGTTATTTTGTTAAAAAGATTCCTAATTTAGGTTGAATTATGCAAAGTTTACCAATTTCAGGATTTCGCAAAGTATAAGAATTTTTGGGTTGTATTCCGCAAAGTTTATTCCTTGCAGAGTTTTAGGGTACAGTACCTCTTGTGGTAGACTATGGGTCAGTCCAGAACACTGCTCAAGGGAGTGTTGGTGATTTTGCTTTGCCACCAATTACAGTGGATTTACTATGTTCACATACTAGTGTTGGACTCATGGAGCGTAGGTACAGTGTTGGAGATGTCTGTAATGCATTTGGGATTGTTGAAGGTGACAGTTCTAGTAATGGGCCTTCTGATCATGCATCTGGAATGGATTCTGCTACAGGGAGTGCTTCGACCCTGTTTGGTCAATAAACAATTCCTTGTTGGAACTTTGGGAATTCGGGTTTAGGGTTCGAGTGTCGCTTGTGGATAACGGGCAGAGGAAGATGTTCTTTGTGTGATAGAGAGTTTTGGTTACTATTTGAGGAAACTGTTCATTTCGATGCAGACGGAGTCAATTTTCAGGTAGAGAAATTTTGAAATTTTGCTCGTTGCACCGGAATTTGGGTCAAGGTGGAGTTTGTTGGGATTTGTGACTCAAATTAGGTTGGAATTTTTGAGAATATATTTTTCCTTCTTTGCACGTATTTGGAAAAATATTATTTCCTTATTTTACGTGTTTTATTGAAAAAATATTGTTTCTTTTATTTCACGTGTTGTTTTTATCTTGTTTCCATCTTGGGTTTGGACATCTTCCATATAAATAGTAGACTCTTTATTCCGTTTTTGAAGAGAAGAAGCCAATATTGCTAAGTTCTTGTAATTTCTCTCCATATTGTTATTGAATAAACATCTATTCTTCTACCAATTTTTCTTCTCATTCTTTACTTTAATCTTTTTCTTTTTCTTGTGATCTTTGTTGTTACAATTCGTCATTAATCTAAATTCCTGCGTTCGAGGCAATTTTTCCAACACGTCTATTATAAGGTTTGGGATGTGGGGACTAAGATTAGAATGTTTAAGACTTGCTGTACATTTTCAAAAGATTTGGGACATCTACAGCAAATTCCCTTTTAATTGTAATGAAAGTCTTCTATTTTGGTTAATTTTCTTACGTATTTCCTCAATTTTCCGTCTCATTCTTATCCTTAACTTTCAACTAATAAGTTCATCGTATCTCTAGTAACGTTTCTTTTAAATATTCTACTAGCGTTCTTTGAAATGAGATGTAAATATTTTGTTAAACTTTTATATTTGTTGGTGGTTTGATTATTAAAAAAAAAGATTGACAAACAAGTCTTTTTCGCCTTCCTAACGATTTTTTTTTTAAATGAGAACTGTTATCAAAGTAAAATATGTTAATTAACAAATGGTTGACGATAAGAATACGATTATAAAAATTAGGGACATAAATGGGAAAATGAGCAAATATTGAAACTTTATTGCAATTAAAATATTATGTAGTTTACAAATATTGTGGAATGAGCAAGGTTCCAAAATGCGTAATACATGACAATGCGTTTCGATTGAACATCAAGTATTATAAGAATATGCGTGCCTATGCGGAACATAGTATATTCGATTTTTAATATTATTTTAAATGTCCTGAACTAATAAATAAATAGAATGATGCATTCTTTAAACTCTATACAAATTCTTCAAATTCTTAATAAATACATAACGTTCAAACTTATAAATACTACAATTACTTGAGCTTTATACATATTCTTCAAAATTTTAAGAAATACATAGTGCTTAAAATCATGAATATTACAATTACTTGATAATCAATTTCTATTAGACCGAACATCAACTGAAAAAAACTCCTAAATATTGTCTAAGTCTAACCCTCTATTGGATTCTAATTGTTTTCCTCTTCATCCAACTCACCTTATGTGTCATTTGATGTCAAAACATCTTTATCGAGCTCCCTTATTTCAATTCGAGAATTTCTATTACCTTTTGTTGATGATAGGATATCATTAATAACCTCCTCCTCATCATCACAACTACTAACAATTCAAGAGGGTTCATCTAGCATCACTTGCTAGTAAAACTAGAGAAATACATAAGAAGAAGGAGACTCGGCTTGGCTTAGATAGCTTGCAATTCTATGAAAAAATGGTTTTGATTTTTGATTTTTTTTAAACGTCGAAACCCTACTGATTGCTATATATAATTCATGTGTTTGAGTGATTTGGATTTATTTGATGTTTGTTGGACTCAATTTGTTTTTTTTTTTTTCAAGTTATAAAAATGGACTAAGTTTTGATGGGCTAAATTTAATACAATTTTTAACACAAATGTGTAAATATTTTGACATTTAAGCTTGCATATACGGTTAATGAAATGAGTAACGACATTATCACGCGACATTTCGAAAACGCATCGAGCCATATATGTGAATTATATGTGTGCATTTTAAAACATTATATATGAGTATAATAATTACTCTAATCAAATTCACCTCTACTTGATAATTACCAACTATGCCCGTTTGACCCATCCATCTATCCCGCTATCCTAACTTAGAATTATTTTTATAAATCTATTTATATTTATTAGGTCGATCTTGAATAATCGATGAAGATAGAGAATTTGATGCAATCATCCTGATAATTGATAGAAAAAGAAAAAGAAAAAACCCATAAATAACTTACAAGGTTCAAGTAATAATACAAACACCAAATGTCACCACCAAGTATCATCATCTTATTTAGCACAATATTCAGCTAGCAATAATAAAGATGTATAAATGCAGCCAACACTTACAATCGTAGTAGTTCTACATATCTTCACTGCTATATAATGTCTTCATAAATTTCACGTTCAGAATTGACATGTTGAAGCCTGAGTCTCTCACGCACAACTGAAATATAGCTTGCAGCCTTTTCATCGACGAGATCATCTCCGGCCACGCCATAGAAATTATCAAACTTTCCATAGGAATCCTGACCTCTTTCAGGCAAAACAATCGAAACTTTCTGCATCTGTTGAGGAAAAACTTGCTCTTGGTTCACGATGAAGCCTACCGAAGGTTGAGCAGCCTGCTTTGCTTTATGCATCTGTTGCGGAAATACTTGTTCTGGGTTGACGATGAAACCCACAGAGTCAGCTGGGGGCGGAGCCTTCTGCTTTATTTGACGCATCTGCTGAGGAAAAACCTGTTCCTTAGCTGGAGTCTTCTTCTTTGTTTGATACAAAGACATTATCATCTTTGCTTTGACGAAACCTCTGCGCTTGTGGTTTGACTCCATTTTACCTTGCCAAATATGCCTTGGTTTAGTATGGTACACCAGATGTGTGTATACTTCAATCGATACCCGCCTATTTATAATGTTGCATGCCGATTAGGGTGAATAAGAACTTTTTTATCTTATCGGGTGCTCTCTAATAGTGTTCAATTCAATTTGCAGGAGATGTGGTCTAGAAAATTTATGAGAATGTTATAAAGTTACACGAGAAAAGATATGGTCCAATTATTTATTAGGACAATTTACTCAAGTACGAGAATAAGGGTAATGAAACTTGCAAAATTTATAGGCTGAATGTCAATTTATCAGAATCCGAGTCATGAGACAGAGTTTGTTGGTGTAGTATATGCTTTAAAATATTTGGGCCCTTTTTCCGTATGGAATCTTAAACACTAGAGATGCGTACACAACATAACTTGCACGAAATGCTTCAATTTTTCACTAGCTTTTGCGTCTTTTGGGAAAGATGAATAGTAGCAGTGGCTCAAAACTGGACCACAACGGATGACGTGTAGAATTTTTTTTTTTTTTTTTTTTTTTTCTTCATTAGCAAGCACACTTTAGTTAGGCAAATCTAGCTCTCCGACGAGCAAGGACAAAAGCAAATGTTGGATTCAAAGCGGGTGTTAAAAGAGTAAAAATTGATTGGGTGGACAATTAGTTAGAGCAACGGGTATTGTAGCAAAATTGTGTTAACGACCAATCATTCATGAATTATCAGTTATTTTATTCAATTAATGTAATAAAAAAGCTTCACTTAACATGTCTTTCATCACATGAATATCGAATTTATTTTCAATCAAAAGTTAACACCACCGCCACCGCTACCATGAATCACAACCATTGCCATCATAACCACGTAGCACGGTCGATTGCCCTTTGAAATTTGAAACCTAGAAAATGTATGCAAAATAATTAAAAACAGTGTTTTACTAATAACAAAAAGGTTTAAAATTATTGAAAATAAAAATCCGATTAACTGTTTGGATAATATCTAATTAGAATAACATATCCAATAGTGCCTAAATATTCTTGATTGAACAACACGGAAGTTAAATATCCAATTTCTAGAGGTTCGAAAACATCTAGCCAGCATAATTAATTGAGTTATTCAGATAAAATTATTATGGTAAGAGAGCATAGCATCTGAGATCGGATAGGAAGGGAGTCGTTTTCATTTGAGTGTACTTAAAGATAGTAGCAACAAATGGAGATGCAAACTGTGACCTACAAATATTTTCTTTATTTTTTTGTCCCGTGTCTACAATTTTAATAAATCAACGATATATACTTCAATATTGAACCACTTATGAGAGTAATATACTCACTTTTCTATTCTTTTAGGTTTTCTCTTGATGCAATATTGAGAAGAACACGCTTTAGGGTCCATTTGATTTGTGTTTCAATTTTTAGCATCAGCTTCGCGTTTGGTCTAAAAATGCTGGCATCGTCTCTTGCTCCAAATTATCTCCCTACAATCAATTTAATGGATTCCATTACAAATATTAAGTTGCTGGACGGTAGATTAATTTTAGATAAGACTCATCAAAAATATTCGTAATTTTCAATAATATATCAAGCTACGTTGAATCATACGTCAGTATTCTTACGAGCAGTAGTTGTCTACTTCAATCGGACAAATATATATTGGAAAGTTGAAAAGATTTTTATGCATTCATACCGTTTCAAGATAAGATATTGTACCTCATTGATTTGTCACATATCAACCGCCCTTTCTCCAGATTCTAGACATGATCATTTGGGAAATTTGCAATCACGATATCAAAATTTTTATTTAGTAACATGTTTTGTCCAAATCTTTCATTTGTGTCAATCATGATACCAAATCTTTCAAAATATCACAGTTGAAGTCTAAATAGAAGGCAACTGTTAGTTTGACCATTAGTGGACCAAATAATTAACGTTGATCATAATTTTGACTAATTTTAAAAAAATAAAAAAATTTCAATAAAAAAGCACAATTATAATATATTAATAATTAAATTTAAAAAATGTAAATCAAAGAAAAATGGTTGTCCACCCAACCCACCAAAACTAAATTCAAAAGCTATCGTCACTGTTATCTTTCCATGGCCAATGCCATTGCCACAGCCATCGATACCGGCACTTCAAAAGAAGAAAATTTTAACTTTGTTACGATAAATGCTCCAATTGTAAAATCAAGACATTGTTCGGAGGCACATCCTCAAAACCCATCTCTCACTTTCCATTATGGCATAATCTTTGAACACGTCATCAAAATCAGGCACCACCACCTCAAAAGGTTTTTGAATTAAGTTTTGAGCATTGTTAATTTGAATATTTGTTGGATTATTGGTTGAATTTCAAGTCTTCTCCAGCAAGTACTTCACACACTCGCCTTACCTGAATTCGGCCAACCCTTCTCTTCTTCTTCAGTAGGTGGTGGTGTTAGTGAGTTCTTGCTATGGGATTGTGGTGGTGGTGGTGTTAGTGTTCTTGCTGTGGCTGTGGCTGTGGCTGTGGCTTTGACTATAGTTGTGGCAATGGTGTTTCGATTTCTTCTGCCAGTAGAATCATCATAATGAGTGGGATCTGGTGTGTTAGTGGGTTTAATCTCTTGCTTTATTTCAATGGTGGGAGTTTGTTGTGCAATGGTTGTTGCAACATTTTTATTGACGGTGACAGTAGCGTTGGCATTGGGTGGGTGCAGGGGCGGACGCAGAAGATAAAAGTTAGGGGGGCACACTCAAACTTGCAAAGAAGTTGAAATAAATTTTACACTCGAAAATTGAAGTAAAAAAAAATCATATCCCATGTAATTTTGCATTCGAAAATTTACATGGGATATGAGTTTTTCGGATGTAAAATTTCGAAAATTTTTGATGTCATATTCCATATAAAGTTTCCTAATAAAATGATGAAAATTACATTGAGGTGTATCACAAAAATAGTAAATGTTAATGAAATAATTGATTTTTTTTTGAAAAAAATGCGAGTTAGACGTTTTTCTTTAAGACTCACGTTTAACGTATTTTTAACTATTTTCGATATCTATTTGAACTATTCGATATACTCATAATGTAGTTATCGAAATAAGTTTTGAGATTACATAAACAATTTGTAGATTTGATTAGCGTACAATCGTCAGTGAATTTTTAAAATTAGCATGTTATCGAAATTCAAATTTATTGTGATTTTGCCCCTGTTTGGTAGAAATTAAAATCAAATTTGTAGTAAATTTTGATAAAAGTTAAAACAATTATGGATTTTATGAAATATATTATTAAAATTTATTGTTAACTTTGATTTAGATTAAAATTTAGATTTCAATCGATACCAAACATGAACTTTAAAAAAAGAAAAAAAAAATCAAAACCTAGTGGGGCACGTGCCCCACTAAGCCCCACTGTAGGTCCGCCAGTGGGTGGGTGAGGCGGCGTCGACCGCTGCTATTACTGTTGGTGGTTTTGGGGTAAGGGGTTGGGAAAGAAGGGGATGATGGCGGGTGGTTTTTGACTTTTAAATTTAATTATTAATATATTATAATTGTGGTTTTTGTTGAAAAAAAATATATATAAAGTTACAATTTTATCTTTTTAGAATTAGGACGTATTTGATTCAACCAAATTTTTCATGGAAAATGGAAAACAAATTCCAACTTTCACTTTTGTCTTATTTGATATACTATATTTTCTAGGCAATTGTTTTTCTTGGTTTTGTCTTTCACGTGTGCTTTTCCTTGGTTTTCCAAGTTACTTTCTTTTTTCTAATTTTGTTTGGCAATGAAAAAAGTTTTTATGAACAATTGTAAAAAAGATCCCTTTAATTGACAATTTTCATGAAAAACAAAGTCAAACGACACCAAAAGATCCCAAATTTCAACATTTTTCAGGGGAAAAATTATATCAATCAAACACAATTAATTGACAATTCTCAAGAAAACAATTTTAGGCAATTCAATTCCTTAGAATTCATTTTCTTTCCAACAAAATTCTACTCTTGCAAACAAACGGACCCTTAGTCAAAATTATGATAAATCTTAATCATTTGGTCAACTAACGATCAAACTAACATTTTCCTTCCATTGGACATCAACTACAACATTTTGAAAGATTTGATATTGTGGGTGGCACGAATAGAAGGTTTGGACAAAGTCTGCTACTAAATGAAATGTATGGTACCCTGACTGCAATTTTTCTTAATATTTATAAAACTTATTGTGATATTATGCTCTTGTTTGATCCTATTATTTTTAAAATATATTTATCTCTCTTATTTTCAATCATACATTTTTCAGTAAAATAATATTAAACGTAAATTGAAAACTTTTCTTTATTTTTTAACTACACATTTTTCATCAATCTATTATTTTAAAATGCATTCTTAAAATAAAAGCGGGCTCAAAATATATATTTATATGCATATTAAAATTGTTGCAATTTCTTTATTTAATTTCTTTGTGTTGTTTTAGTGAAGGTATGAATCTTTTTGTGAATATTAACTATTATTTTTCTCATACAAATTGAGAAAAAGTCAAATTGGATGCATCAAGTACAGTTAGATACTTAACAATAACGCTGATCAACTTTAAGAATGTTTTATTGTGTTGTGGGAGCTCGTAACTTTAGTTCTTATGGCAATCAGTATTAGGAACCATAGTCGTTAGCTAGATGTGTTTTACATGGAGCGAGAACTCACCAAGGACTCTCACCTCCGTGCCTAGGGCCTCTAGCTCAGCCATCGATCTAAATGCAAAACAAATAAGACTCTTGAGTAGGATATCACGATACATAACTTAAAAGAAGAAGAAGTTTATTCTAACTTTTATGTTTCATTTTTTTTTAATCTATGAGGATATCTTACTTTTTTTTTCCAGATAAAGAAGGGGTTAATTTCACAAACGGTCACTGAAGTTACTTGAAAATAACAAAACTGTTACTGAAGTTTTAAAGTTTCAGAAACGGTCACTGAATTTTCAAATTTTTTGGGTAAATTTGCGACAATTTTTCGGCAACTTCCGACCACCAAAACCGCCAGTTTCGAATACCGTTGGAAAGCCTACAACATCCTCTTCAATTACCACCAAAAATATCCCCAAAACTCCAAGTGATTCAACTGGAATAAACTCACAAAGTCGGCAACTGAAAATTGTGAAAATCTGCACAGATTTTCAATTTTTTTGGTCAAGTTTGCGGCATTTTTTCGGCAACTTCCGACTACCAAAACCGTCGATTTCGGATACCGTTGGAAAGCCCACAATGTCCTTTTCAATCACCACCAAAAATCGTCCCATAACTCCAAGGATTCGGCCGGAATAAACCCACGAAATCAGCTACCAAAAAAGTCCGAAATTTTGCTTAGTTTGGGTAGCTGACTTCGTGGGTTTATTCCGACCGAATCCCTTGGAGTTATGGAAATATTTTTTTTGTGGTAATTGAAGAGGGCATTGTGGATTTTCCAACGGTATTTTAAACGACGGTTTTGGTGGTCGGAAGTTGCCGAAAAAATGCCGCAAACTTGACCAAAAAAACTGAAAATCTGGGTTGATTTTCACAGTTTTCAGTTGCCGACTTCGTGGGTTTATTCCGGCCGAATCACTTGGAGCTTTGGGGAGATTTTTGGTGGTAATTGAAGAGGACGTTGTAGGCTTTCCAACGGTATCCGAAATCGGTTGTTTTGGTGGTCGGAAGTTGCCTAAAAATTGCTGCAAACTCGCTCAAAAAATCTGAAAATTCAGTGACCGTTTGTGAAAGAAATTTCAAATTTCAGTGACCATTTTGTTATTTTCAGGTAACTTCAGTTACCGTTTGTGAAATTAACCCGATAAAGAAGTAAGTCCAATTTGCATGTTTCATATTTTTTTTTGATATGAGGATATCTTACTTTTCCAATATTATTCTCAGCAGTGTGATTGTGACTTCCTAAAGAATAAAGCCAATAGGAATTTAGAAAAGAATACAGTGCCCACTTCTAGTGTCAATATTCTAAAGAGTAATGTTGTGTAACGTCAGTGGTGCAACGACATCAATTTAGGTTGAAAATAGTGTTTACCCAATTAAATGTAGAAATATGGATCAATTTAATTAGGCATGATATTTAGTGTCATTTAATGCCAAAATGTTTGAGACACTCTTTCAACTCTCCAAGCAATTGTACTTTAGTTCATAGAGGGCATTTTTGGTACATTGTACAATATTAAAATGGATAGAACTAATTAAGGCGATCCCAAAATAGAAACATTGTTCAAAGATTTCTTAAGCTTAATTTTTTCTTTCTTTTTTATGAGTTTTCTATAAGCTAACGTCGTCTTTGTTCGGATATTTAAAAAAAAAAAAAAAAATTTAATAGTTTTTTGCTGCAACAGTTAGATAATATTTTTTTTGGTCTTTGAATGAATGGTACATTATTGGTTTATTCATCTATTTGAATTATGCATAAAGTTATTTAATTGACTATGCAATGAAGGGACATCGATTGCCTTGATAATAAAATATGAGTGATTGCATAAAGAAACGCATATTAGATTGTACAAGCTAGTGTATGGTGTTCGTGAGCTCGAGAGACTTTAAACGTCAATGAGTGATATCAATTAATACCTTGGTACATAGATTTTTAGAGTAAACAAAGTGGTGGACACATATTCGAGTTGGAAAACCGTTGCCTTATTTTATAAGGTCAAAGAGTTCAACTTGAATTTTTCTAGGGGTGGACATGATTCTATTTGATTATGGTTCTAAGAGAATCGAACCGAACCATAAACTAACGGTATTTCCATTCATGGAACGAAACCAAATCGAATTGAACCATTCAGTTCTGATTTGATTTGGTTTGGTTCTAGTTTCATTTCTTAAATTTTCATATTTTCATCATATAAGTTAGTAACATATACCTAAATAAAAAAACTAAACATCAAACTTTCAGAAAGTTCAAATCTCAATTATCGAGACCAAGAAAATCATAACTAACAAACAAAACATATTCATAATTTGAATACACAAATTACTTTTCGTTCTCATACAAAAAAAAAATGTTTAATAAGTAATAGCAATGATTCACTAAATAAATCGCAGCAATTCTGAAAGCACACCCCTACAATAAAGAATGAATTATCAAAATTTTTACAATCCACTTTTATAGGCAGCATTAACCATTTTAATACTTCATAAATGTTTATTAGATTTTCCTCTATTTGTGAAGAACACAAATAACTCATCAAACAATCAAGGTAAAAAAAAAATAGTTTAAAAACTTTTTAAGTAATTGACCAATTTCATTTTTTGATTTTAAATGACACTCCACTGATTTGATGAAATACAGTACCAGCAAGCCGTGATGTTGTGTAAATTGAAAACAAGTGAAAGAGAAATGATTCAACTGAATACAAAATTAGGGTGTA
The DNA here is from genome assembly GCA_019097785.1 of Fraxinus excelsior. NCBI lineage: Eukaryota > Viridiplantae > Streptophyta > Magnoliopsida > Lamiales > Oleaceae > Fraxinus > Fraxinus excelsior. Next base: position 13,597,855 of record CM032638.1, on the reverse strand, counting down.
AGCAACTAATGAGCTGTCGTCTCTAATGATCCAAAATCGATTAACAAACTGTATCCAATTAATGGGCTATCTCCAATGAATATAAAATTAGAGTCTCCACTAATTAATATATATATATAAACCATTAATTTTTTTATAGAACTGAACCGAGCTAAACCACTTGGTTTGGTTTGGACATTTTGTCCACCCCTAAATTTTTCTACTAAACAATTTTAGTTTGAGTTCAGTATTTAATAAAGGAAAAATGAAGTATTTGATTTGTTCACGAAGAATAGTTATTATGTAAAATCTAGGGGTGGCAACGAGCCGAGCCCGAGCAAAAAAAATGAGGCTCGGCCCGAGCTTTCGTCCCGAGCCTTTGCGGGCCGAGCCGGCTCGGTTTATTTTTTTTCCTTCATGTTATAAATTAAATAAATTTTTAAAAATGTAAAGTTTACATTGTAAACCCTCCTCCTTTATCCGGGTTTGGGACCGGCTACAATTATCGTAGGCGGAGTTAAAACTGTACACGAATAAAATATTTCGTGTACAATTTTTCTTGATACAAAAAAAATTTAAAAATTACATTTATTTTAAACTAATCAATTTAAAAACTTACAATATCATAGATGCTTGAATTTGTTGTAACTCTTCGGCCATTATGTTGACAACTTGTTCTTGAAGGCGTAATTCCGCACATTCCCAATCCTTCAAACATATTAAAGCTTCCAATATATCTTCTTTTAGTCTTGATCGTTCGTCACATAAAACTCGACCACCTAAACTAAATGCAGCATCCAATGCTACCGTAGACACCGGAGGTGTTAGTAGATCGCGAGCAATTTTTGATACAATTGGATATTGCCTTTCGTTACACCTCCACCATGATAAAAGATTAAATTCCTCTAATTGTTGTGGTTGTAACATACTACGAACGTCCACGCACATATACCTAGCTAACTCAGAGGGAATTTCAAGATTTGTACCACTGACATCTACTGCTCTAGATATTGATGAACTAGAATTAAATGAGGGAACACTAGTATTGGTCTCTAAAAAATTCCAAAAATTTTCTGCATTTGTTGATGTATTTTTTGAAAAAGAACTTTGGGTAGTAGAACTACACTGACCATTTTTTCAGCGTAATAGTTATACATTTCACATAACATAGATTCTATATGCACATGTGATAATTCTATATTCATGGAATTTGAAATCCCCTTTATAGTAGCTTTTGTGCCAGTTAAATTAAGTAGAGGGTCCATCACTGAAGCTAATAAAAATAAAGAGGGTATCTCTTCCCAATATTTAAGAAATTTTGCCTCCATAGAATAAATTACGTTAACAAAAATTGTCACTCCTATGTTTTTTAAATGCTTGTGCAATATAGAAAAAATGTTGTAAAACAATTGAAGATGTAGGATAATAAACACCGCTACATTCCTTCGTGGCATCGATTAAATTTATGGTTTTGATAGGGTTTTAAACAGGGGTAACAAGCACACCCAAACACTTTTAAGGTTTGATAGTCAGGTTCCTATTGTATAAAATTTGATAAGGTGATTTTTGTTGAAGGGTAGGTATTGGCAGTCTGTTTATAAGATAGGTAGCAGTTTGAAATGCTTCCCACCAAAACTTTAAAGGCAATTTGGCTTGAGCTAAAAGTGTTAAGCATGTTTCTATTATATGCCTATATTTCATTTCTACCCTGCCGTTTTGAGCTGAAGTGTATGGACATGGATGCCTAAACTCTATTCCTTCTTGGTTTAAGAATTTAGAGAAGGTCCTATACTCACCACCCCAATCTGCCTACAAAGTTTTTATCCTATAGTTTAGTTTGTTTTCAACAAGTTTTTTGAATTGAATGAACACATTCAAGGCTTCAGATTTTTGTTTTAAAGGATAGATCCAATTGAACCTGCTAAAATCATCAAGAAAGGATATGTAGTATTTGAACCCTGTGGTGGAAAAGATGGGAGCTTGTCCCCATATATTAGTAAAGATCAATTCTAAAGGGGCATTAGCGTGTGATGCAGACAAGTGGATAAGATTTCCCAAGTTGGCAAGCATTGCAAAATGGTTTCATATCATTCTCTTTAACTTTGACATTACAGAATTTGAACACTTGGTTCATCACTTGGCTAGATGGATAACCAAGTCTCTTGTGCCATACATCACTTGTGGAATTTAAAGACTCATGACTAGAGACATCAGAAGACAGACTGTAAAAGGATTTATTATTGAGGACTGACTCTTGAGTGATATTCTTGATGGTTTGATGAGGAAGGTCCAGCTAATATAACCCCTCATTAAGCTTCCCTTGCATTATTACCTCTTTCGTTGACTTGTCCTTGACAAAACAACAATCAGGGTGAAATTCCATGTAAGCATCATTATCAAAAGTTAGCTTAGAAATGCTGATAAGGTTCTTTTTAATTTCAGGCACATGATGGAGCTTGTTCAGAACTAGAACTTTATCATTTAAAACGGGAATGTGTGTAGTGCCAAAGTGAGAAATGTGCAACTTACTTCCGTTTCCTATCATGATTTTCTCCTTACCAGCATATTCATTGACAGTAGTAAGGTTTCCCTTGTCTGAGGTGATGTGACTGCTGGCTCCAGTATCTGCATACCATGCTAGATCATTGACTATGCTGGGGCCTGCGATAAGATCTGCATGTGGGTTGTTATAGCTGATCCTTTGATTTGGTGGAGTCCCAGTATACCTATCATCGTATCTGAAATTGCATATGTTGGCTTTGTGACCAATTTTCCCACAGGCTTGACATATTGGTTTGTCACTGGAACCATACAGATTGCCTTCTCTGTTTCTTCCATTTCTCCCACCTCTAAAATTGCTGAAGTTTGTGAATCTACCACCAAAATTAGGTCTATAGGATCTGGTACCATAATGATTTGAGCCAGATCTTTGGGAGAAGTTGGCTGAGGTTTGGTTAATATTAATTTCAGCTATGTCATTTGTCAGAGAGTTAAGGTGTTCCAACCTGCTTTCATATGTCATAAGTGTTGATTGAAGTTCACCCAATGATATGTAGTCTCTGTTGTTTATTTGAACTACAATGGGAGTATAATCCTCGTCTAATCCAGCCAAAATTTGATTAGGCACATTCTTTCAACTATTTCAAGGTTATCAGCAAGTTGCTTAACCTTGTTTAAGTATTGATCGATGTTCATAGTTCCCATCCTTGCCTTTTGTAGTTCACTAGTGTGGAAGGTGATTCTGGACCTGTTTTGTACTCCTTAACTCTCTTCAATTGCTGTCCATAGCTCCTTTGAGTTTGTTGCACCCATAACTCTCATTGCAATGTCTGAGGTCATCGAAGAGTAGAGCCAACCCATAAGTAACCGATCCGTTGACATCCACTAGCCAAACTCAGGATTCTTAACTATCTCAATGCTGGTTCCAGCTTCGCCTGTGACTTGGCTGCCAATGAACTCTTGGGGACACACCTTTGTCCCTGAGATATACCCTTCAAGATTATGTCCTCGTTTAATTGGTAAAATCATATTTTTCCATAGTAGAAAGTTGTTTTTGTCTAGCTTGACTGAAACAACTTGAGTGACATTAACTCCAAAGGTGAGGTGCTGTTATTTCCTATTAAAGGAGTAGTTATGCTAATGGAAACTAAGGCTGTTGGGAGGTATTGATGTTGCTGGCATTTGCCATATCAAGGCTCTAATACCAAGTTAGATTTCAATGAAGACTCAAGGAAGAAAGAATTGTAATCAACCTCAATATTCAATTACACATATCCTGAGAATTAAATAATACAATAAAGGAATGAAAAGGAATAATCTAGAAGGGACAGTAGTTAGTTTGTTCCCAAAATTATGGATCTTGTCTAGAATAATTTACAACAAATCTAGTGCTAACACTACACAAAAAAAACGTGAGAATGATGCTGCTGCTGTGGTGCTCCAGCTGGTTCATTACTTGGCTGATGATGCAGAGTTCCAGCTGGTAAGTGACTCAGTTGATTTTCAGCTGATGTGGATAAGGCAGTTGGGCTACTTAATTCAGTTAACAACTTGGAAGTCGTTCGTTTGAACTGAAACTAGAAACCTAGTGGTTGAACCTGGACACAATTCCATACTGCACAGTACTCAAAATCCGTTTGCGAAAATATTAAGATATTTTTCTTTGTTCATTTTTTTTCCCAATCTCGTGTTCTAGAATTAGGATTTGTGTGGTTTCAATTTCTAGATTTTGATGATTAGTGCAATTTGGTCTTTGACGATGATTTGAAGTATCAAGGAATCAATAGCCAGAATCTGCACTCAAAATTAAAAACTTAATACTTATTCCACTTTGAACGTCCTTGTGATTGATTATGAGAAACTATTACCTTAATAATCAAGCTAACTAAGATCCAGATCGTAGTCTGTTTCCATTAACTTTTAAAATGACAAATGATGGAATGGGGGAAGAGATAATATTCTTATAACTCCAGTGACAACTCAAAAATCTTCTAAATTTCAATTGCAGTAGAAAATTAAATGAATAAATGTTCAGTGAAAACTTGAAAAACTTTTAAAAAAAATTATTAGCAATTAGAAAACATTAGGAAAGTTCAGTTGAAACTAGGATATTAACCCTAGATTGTAGGATAAAATCTCTACTTTTCCACTTGCTATTAAACCTTAAAAGTTTCTGAGTTGTCACTGATTTTCACCTAAACATTTCTCAAAATAGGGAGAGAAGAATGCCAATCCACTCATCAAAAAATTTTGGTCACATTAGGTCGCGTGTAACTTGAACGGGTGAACAAGAATTGAAATTTTACGAAGGTGACGAAATATTAAAACGGGGTCACTTGAACTTTGTACCCCGATCACCATCATGAGTTATACACATCAACATGAGTCACATGCCACGTTAGTCGCATGTTACTTATATGGCTCACTTAGAATTTAATTATCATCCTAATATGAGTCACGTGAAATATAGTAACTAGAGAGGTCACTAGGCCACATCAAATTTCAGGAAAATTTAGTCGCGATGAACCTTTTAACTTCTCTAACATGTTTACTCATCCTATTAGTTCATGGCAAGTGATCACTTGATGAATTTTTAGTGTATTCAAGTCACAAGATGTAACCAATCAAAACAGACGAAAGTACTTTCAACTATGCGTCACACTAACACTACTTCTGATCACAATTTGCCATAGATATTTCTGGTATCTGAAACATTCAATAAAACATTTGATGTTACTCAAAAAGTCCATGATCACAATACAAATGAGACAATATTTAACATTTGGAGAGTGAAACTCACTTCTCTACATATATAGAGCTGGTTTCATAGATGATTATGGTGAGAGCGAAAATAATTATAGACATATAAAATTATTACTGTTGTAAATGGTAAGTTATTGGTGAATGACAATTATATCCCTGCAGCCCTAGATATTATTATCATATGTATCCATATTGCTGCTTTATAAATATAGGGCTTTAGTTCTCATTATAAGTATATTGATTTTTATTCTTTTTTTTTTTTTTATAATACTTTATCAGCATGAAAGCTTAATTTTTCAAAGTTTAGAGAATGTAACAACTTTTTTTAAAAACATAATTATCTCTCATATGTACCAAAATTAATTTGGTGACATGTGAATTTTTTTATATATATCATATTATTTATGTATGCGCCGCCCCCATGGAAATAAGAAAGACTTAACTGCATACTTAATTTTATTTGTTGAACAATTCGTGCAGATTATATGTTAATGACAGTTAGGATCATTAATCACTAAATCAATATATACTTTCTGTCAGTTTTTTATGCCGAAATATAATCTCCCCCCCCCCCCAACTCACGGTGGTAACAGTTTACACATAATTCCATGATTTAGAGTCAAAGTTAGAATGTATATGGTAGATAATGATTACCATTTTTGTAATGCACGTGGGTGTTTTTTTTTTCTTTCTTTACGCACAATTCCATAATTCTGCATTCTGTACATTGTACTTAAATTTGTATATATATTTGTGCTGTAATCATTACGTTTGGTAATTAATTTCTATATATCTTGTTTATATGGTAATAATTTTGTAATCCTGTTAAATATTTTTAGATGTTCTTATATAAATTTCAAATTAATAATTTTTCATGTTGTTGCTCTTGAAAGTAGCACAACTTTAGAATTAATATTCCAGAAGAATATTACTTGCTCTTGAAGAACATGAATCATAATTTTCAATATTTCAGAAGAATATTGATATATTGTTCTTGAAGAAGTAATAGTAAAATACAACATGCTCCCAAAGTAGCACATGTGTTTCGAAGAACATATTATTTTAAATTAGTGTTTATCCTTGAAGGAAAACACGTACTTATGTTATGTTGATATTGACTACTTGATGTTTAATCATATTCTTCGAAACTAATTGTATTTCTTTTGCTTTATTGTGTAGTTAATCAAATGGAAAACATCACAAAACTTGAGTTTGTTGCACTTGACATATCTGGCAAAAATTATTTGTCATGTGTACTCAATGCCGATATCCATCTGGTCTCAAAAGGTTTAGGAGAGACAATAAAAGAAGGAAATAAAGAATCCATGTAGGATCGTGCAAAAGCACTTATCTTCCTTCGTTATCATCTTCACGATGGATTGAAAATTGAATATCTCATTGAGAAAGATCCACAGATTCTCTGAAAAAAATTCACTGAAAGATTTGATCATTAGAGGACTATAGTCCTCTCCAAAACCTGCTATAAGTGGATGCATCTTCGTTTGCAAGATTTCAAAACTGTTAGTGAGTACAATTCTGAACTATTTAGAATATGTTCAAAATTGACATTGTGTAAAGAAAAAATCACTGATTATAATATGTTGGAGGAAACTTTTTCTACCTTTCACACCTCGAATGTGCTCCTACAACAGCAATATCGTGAGCATGGTTTCAAAAGGTACTCCGAACTCATATCTTGTCTGCTTATGGTTTAACAAAATAATGAATTGCTGATGAAAAAATCATGGGTTACGTCCAAATGGTTCTATACCATTGCCTGAAGTAAATGATACTACATTGTTTGAAGCAAATACAATATCAGGACAATGACGTGGACATGTATTTGGATGTGGACGCGGCCGAAGACGTAGACGTGCACGTGGAATAAATCATGAACGAAATAATCAACTAAATTATCAGTAACAACGTAATATTTTCAAAGGGCACAAAACAAACGAAAGTAGTACATCCAGAAATGAGCATGAAAAAAGTTGCTTTATATGTAAAATGAAAGGGCATTGGGCACGTACATGTCGTACGACAAAACACCTTGTGGATCTCTACCAAAAATCAATCAAGGAAAAGATTGAGACAAATTTTGCTGATTATTATGGTCCAATTGATGGACTCATTTGGATGTCTTTGATTTTTTTACTAATCCAAATGGAAATATTGACCATTTGATTAGGGGTGGCGTAATGGAAAATATATATTAATTTACTTTCTAGTATTTCTTTTCGTTTTAGAAATTCAATTTAAATTATGTTCTTATTTTTCGCAAGAAAATTAAAACTTTAATATGTATCGTTAATTTCATAATAATAAATTATGTTTACTCTTTTAAATTTAAATTCAAATCTTTTTAAAATATATTTGTTTTTTTTATAGATTCACGATAGATTGTTAGATACTTGCTTGATTAATAGTGCAACTACGCATACTATTCTTCAAGACAAAAAAATATTTTTTGAACCTAACATTAGTAGAAAATAATGTTACTACGATATCAAATGTATCGAATATTGTTGAAAGCTCCGAAAGAGCATGTATTATTTTACTAAATAATACAAAATTATATATTGATAATTCACTTTATTCAAGCAAATTCAGAAGAAATTTTCTTAGTTTTAAAGATATTCGTTGCAATGGATATCACATTGAGACGATGCAGAAAATAATATTGAATATTTTTGCATAATTTCTTTTATATCTAGCCAAAAGCAGATAAAAGAAAAACTTTATGCACTCCCATCTGACATGTATTATACATTTATAAAAATGGATTGAATTATATATTATCACGAACCAGAAGTTCGTTGATCCAAAAAATTTTATACTTTGACATGATCGACTGAACATCTGGAGCTATAATGATGCGTTGAATAATAAATAACTCATATGGACATCTTTTAAAGAACTAGAAGATTTTTTTACCTAATGATTATCCATGTGTGGCTTGTTCGCAAGACAAGTTAATCATTAGACATTCTGCTACAAATGTCAATATTGAATATCCAACTTCTTGGAAATGATTCATGAAGATATATGTGGGTCAATACACCCACTATGTGGACCATTTCGTTATTTTATGATATTAATTGATTCTTCTACTAGATGGTCACATGTTTGCCTACTTTCTACTAGGAATGTGCTTTTACTAGACTACTTACTCAAATCATAAAATTACGACCTCAATTTCCTAATTACTTAATCAAGACTATTCGTCTTAACGATGCTTGTGAATTTAGATCACAAGCATTCGATGGTTATTGCATGTCATTAGGATTATTGTCGAACATTCGATTGCGCATATCCATACACAAAATGGTTTGGCGGAATCATTTATTAAATATCTACAACTTATTGCTAGACCATTACTTATGAAAACAAAACTCCCAACTTCTGTTTGGGGTCATGCCATATTGCATGATGTGTAATTGGTTCGTATCAGACCAACTGCATATTATCAATATTTACCTTTACAACTAGCATTTGGTCATGAACCTAATATTTCTCACCTACGGGGTTTTTGGCTACGCTGTTCAAGTTCTTATTTCACCCTACAACGAACTAAAAAGAGTCTCTAATGAAGATTTGGGATTTATGTGGGTTTTGATTCACCATCTATTATTAGGTATTTTGAACCTTCAACGGGTGATTTAGTTACTACACGTTTTGCAGATTGTCATTTTGATAAAATTACTTTCTCAACTTTGAGAGGGGAAAAACTACATCCTAATAAACAAGATAAAATCTCTTGGAATGAAACAACTCTATCTCATTTTGATTTCCGTAACAATCAATGTGAGCAAGATGTTAAAAAATCATTCATTTGCAAAAAGTTGCAAATCAATTACTGGATGCATTTGCTGACACGAGAAAAGTGACAATGTCATACATACTAGCAGAAAATATTCCAGCAAAATTTGATATCCCTACAGGACAATTTGCGATAGCAAATGAATCTCAAATACGTCAAAATTGTGGTCAACCAATTGGTTCAAAAGACTCTGTACCTCGAAAAAGAAAAATACAAGAGAAAAATCAACAAAAAACTTCAGAAAAAATAACATTAGAGAAAATTGATCAATCAAATATTGAGAATATGGTTTCTGAAGAATCACGAGTGTCTGAAAATAATGAGATTTCAATAAATTATATGTTATTTCATAAATTATGAGAGCGAAATAATGTTGTTATAGACAATATTTTCGTCTTTGATGTGGCTCTGTTATTATGCAAGATGATGATCCTGAACCACTGTCTGTTAAAAACTGTCAAAATAGAAGTGATTGGCCAAAGTGGAAAGAAGTGATACAATAAGAATTGAATTCCTTAAAAAAACGGAAAGTGTTTGAACATGTAGTTCGAACACCTGAAATGTAATCCATGTTAGATACAAATGAGTTTTTGTACGAAAGAGAAATGAAAACAATGAAATTACAAGATACAAGGCTCGACTCGTAGTTCAAGGTTTCTCACAAAGACTAGGAATTGATTATGAGGAAACATATTCTCTCATAATGGACACCATCACTTTTAGATTCTAAATTAGTTTGACTGTGTCACAAAAAGCTCGATATGCGCCTTATGGATGTAGTGACTGCCTATTTGTATGGTTAACTTGATAATGACATATATATGAAAAGTCCATAAGGGACTTAAAGTGCGAGAAACAAATAATACATGCCCGAGAACCATGTTCACAATTAAATCACAAAGATTATTATATGGTTTGAAACAATCCGAATGCATGTGGTATAATCGCCTTGTCGAATATTTGTTGAACGAAAGCTATAAAAATGATGATATCTGCCCATGTGTTTTCATAAAGAAAACAAATATTGAATGTGCAATTGTGGCGGTTTATGTTGATGATTTAAATTTAATTGGAACTTCTGAAGAGTTCAACAAAACTGTAGATTATTTGAAAAATGAATTTGAGATGAAAGATTTGGAAAAAACCAAATTTTGTCTCGGGTTGCAAATTGAACATTTTCTAGAAAGATTATTTGTTCATCAATGTACATATACAGAAAAAATCTTTAAATGATTTTATGATAATGCATATTCATTGGCATCACCTATGGTTGTTCGATCACTTGATGTAAAAAAATGATATTTTTCGTTCCACTTGAAGATATAGATTATTGGTCCTGAGGTACCATATCTTAGTGCAATTGGAGCATTAACTTATCTTGCAAATTGTACTCGACGCGACATAACTTTTTCTGTAAATCTCATTGCAAGATATAGCTCTACACCAACACAAAGACATTGGAATGATGTTAAACATATTTTTCGTTACCTAAAAGGTACTATTGATTTAGGATTATTTTATTCTCAAAAGTCGGAATCTGCTTTAGTGGGATATGCAGATGCATATTATCTCTCTGACCCACATAAAGATAAATCACAAATAGGATACGTGTTTACATGTGAAAGAACAGTTATATCATGGAGATCTATGAAGTAATCATTAACAGGACCATCCTCAAATTATTCTGAAATTATTGTAATCCATAAAGCAGGCCGAGAATATGTGTGGCTGAGGCAGGGCCGTACCTGTGTTTCGCAGGGCCTCAGGCGAACTTCAAATTTGGGCCATCAGTCATAGTAGAAAATCCACTTTTTCTTTTAAAAGAGTTTTACGGAACTAAATTTGTTAACTTAAATTCAACAATAAAGCAACAAATAAAAATAAAATATTCAAAATATTTATTTTACAATCAAATAATAATATGAATATGTTCTAACCGATCACTTAAAATATTCAAAATTAGAAAGCAGTAAACGGAATATCTATTCGCATAACTATAAAATATTCAAAATTAGAAATATCACAAAATGAATCTACCTCCTAATTCATTGCTCGTCCATTCCAACGCCAACTAAATTTCAAAATCGTCAAGAGCTTCGCACATCAGATTCATATTACAAATGTTCATTGCACGCATGCAGATTTAAAAGATCTTTTAATTGGTTTTCCATTTTCCTGTTCACTGTTTCTAGACAACCATATTAACAAATCAAAGCATCAATGTTTGTCTAACCCCATGATCACCAGCTCATGCTTCCAAACTTGTCTGGTATACTTGATTTCCCTAAATTTTAGCTATCTCTAGTTAATATTTCCGCTCATTTATATCCTCTAAAAAACTAACAGTACCTCAAATAGAAGGGGGTCCTATTTTCTCCCCCATAAAGATAGACTATTTAGAAGTCAAATAAAGCTTGATCCATATAAAATATAACCAAGCCTGGCCAAGAGTTCATACCTAGCAAATTAATGTGAGTACATTAGTCAAGCAACAGATGCCCAAGTAACTTTAACTTGACTCATCTTTCATATTTATAGCGTGTAAACTAACATGTCAGGTACTAGTGCAAATGTGCCTTCTAACAGCTTGTTTTAAGGGCATTAGCAAAACGACGAGAGCTCAAGGATTCAACCTTGAGGTCTTTTTTTTCCCAATTTCCATCCTCCACAAAGGACACGCTAGAAAGAGATATTAAAAAGCCTATGGCAATGCCACCAATTACATCAGAACCCCTTAAATCAGAATGAAATCTCTTCCAAATTCATGACTGTTCCAGAAATATGGGAAATGTTTATTTATCCAAATTATAACAAAACTTGATATATAAAAGAAATAAACAAATATAATTGAGATTCCTGAAACAAAGACAGAACTTCTAAGTGATGAGCTAATAGCAATAGGAACCAGAAATCCATAAGCAACTTGCTAAGTTAAATCATAGCACAAGACAAAAGTAGTAGCTGAGGAAGCTTTGGGTTGTGTTACAGCAGTAAGCAGAATATCTATTCGCACAACTATAAAATATTCAAAATTAGAAATATCACAAAAAGGAATCTACATCCTAATTCATTTATCATCCAATCTACATTCAAAGAGCACTAAATTAACTAATTTAATTAAGTAATTAAAGTCCAACTGCACTGTCCAGTATCTTACCCCGATCACTGATCATCCTTAAACATCCATCCATTATTAAGCAACATGAGAACAATGTGTGTCGTGAGTCTCGTGATTGTGTCTGAGTAGTGTGTGTAAACAAAATTCAAAATACAGTAATCACTCACTCAATAATCACGATTTCACACCTCAAGGCCTCAAGGTTTTATCTCTCTCAGACTTCAGTGGCTCAGTCTCTCTGTGAGTCTCTGTGTATTTTGATTTTTGCAGCTATAGGAGCGGCGCTGCGGCGGAGCTTGGAGGATCGAGGAGGCGAGGATGGAGAGGTTAACTGGAGGAGACGCGAAGACACGTCTGTACTGAAGTTTGCAGCATTTGGAGTCACCTCTGCATCAGCGCCATAACACTAGTTTGTGGAGGGAGAATAGAGAAGTGAAGACGGTTTTGGGCCTTTTGGATTTTTAGGTTAATTAAAAAAAGGGAAAAATTCATATTTAAGGTGTTTTCTTTACCTCAATTCAAAAATAAGGTAAATAGTTTGAAAATTCAAAAATCAGGTATAAATTTAATTAATTAAAAATATTTATTAAATAATGATAATAAAGTCACAGTTTGTGATTAATGGTCACATATTCATAATTACAAGTTACATATTTATTTAATGGTCACATATCGTCAAATTTGATTATTTGAGATCACAGATCAAAAAAACTATACGTCACATATTATTTCGAGGTCACAGATTTTTAAATTAGTTGGTCACAGATTATTTTCCAGTCACGTATTATTTCATTTTTAGGTCACAGGTCACAGACATTTGGTCACAGATAACCAAACATTTGGTCACAGATAACTAAACATTTGGTCACAGACTACCACCGCTATCACTATGGCCGCCACCACCACCACCACCACTGCACATAGCACCATGCCCAATTGCAGCCGTCGCCATCGCCAAAGAAACACACCACCGTCGCCAAAAACGCACCACCGCCGGAAACGGCGCCATGACAGCACCACAAGACCACCACCAGACTGCCAACACCACCACCACCAGTCGCCACCTAATGGACCACTAATATTTCCCCAAATCTCCATCAGAGCCGCCTAATGGACCCACCACCACCGCATCCCTCAGCCACCCGACCTCACCTCATTCACATCCGCCCAGATCTACCACACAACAAACACCCATCACCGCCGGCTGCTACAGGCAGCAGCTTGCAGCCGCTCGCAGCAGCGGCGGCCGCTGCTGCGAGCGGCGGCAAGCTGCTTGCCGGCGGCAGCCGACCGCTGCTTGCAGCGGCGGTCGCTGCTGCTCGCGACCGCCGCTGGCAAACTGCTGCCGGCAGAAAGGAGGGGGGAGGGGAGAGGAAGGGAGAAGGGGGCGGTAGGGGAGGGGGGGAAGAGAGAGAGAGAAGATGGTGAAATGTGAAAAATTAGGGTTAGAATTTTATATATTACCTGATTTTTGAAAAATAAAGTTTGGTCCCTGATTTTTGAATTGGTGTAAATTTTACACCTGATTTTTGTAATTATGCCTTAAAAAAAACAAAACAAAAAATGGGCCCTTAAAAATTCTGGGCCTGAGGCGACGGCCTCTTGGACATCTCCTCAAGTCTGGCTTTGAGTTAAGGAATATGACCCATCATATTCAAGTATCATGCGAATTAGTTTTAACAAAAAATAGTCCAACAATTCTATATAAAAATAATGCTGATTGTATTGCACAATTCAAAGGATGTTATATCAAATGTGACATGACAACAATTTAGGCCACGTTTAAAATATAAAATATTTTCCCATTATTTTTTAATTAGTTGCATTAACCTGATTTTCGCAATTTTTATAAAATTTTGTTATTTCTCAAAATATTACTTTCAATGTTGACAGTTACCAATTTGAGAAAATTACCTCAAACCCTTCTTTTCAAAATTACATTTAAAAAATAAGGAGATAAAGTTTACATTTCAAAATTCAGGTGATAATTATATTTTATAATTATAATTATTAAAAATTTAAAACCTTAATTTATCATTTTCTTCCCAACCCTTTCTCTCGTCTCTCTAACCCTCAGCCATACCCACCCAAGCTCATATCTCCCCCAATCTCGATCTACAGCCATACCCACCCAACCTCAAACCCAAACCTTAATAATCCCCCCCAATCCCGGTGCTAAAACAAATGGAGGAATTGTACCCTTATGTGGTTGGGCAGGAGTAGGTGGAATAGAAACCTTTGGTGGTTTTGAACGATTCGACTTTGGACTTGGTGGAAGTGGTGAGTGCGAAACCTTTGGAGGCGAGGGCATGGGCTTTGGTGTTCGGAGTGGTGGGTTTTGGCGTTGGTGTTGTTGGTTTGGAAACCTTGGGGGTGCAGGTGTGGGTTTTGGTGTTGGCTGTGGTTGTAGTGTAGGAGATACCTTCGGAATGGTGGGTTTTGGTAAGGGTGTGGGTTTTAGCGTTAGTGGTGGTGGTGGTGTGAGTTTGGATGTGGGGATGGATGATGGCGGAGATGGTTTTGGACTGGGTGCTGAGTTTTTGGTGTTGATGCAGGTGGCGGAGTTAGCCTTGCCCTTTGTGGAGCCACCGGCTTTGGCATCGGTTTAGACGGAGTATATGTGCTAGGTGGCTTTGGACTAACATTTGGTTCCGAACATCTGCAGCATGTGGCACTGCAATTCACACTTTTGCTCAAGACAGCCCGACATACCTTTTTCGATCTCCTTTTTGTTGGTTGTTTGACTGGGGCTGTTGTGGTGTTGTGTTGATGGCGCTCGTGAAGTGGTAGTTTTTATTTAATTTTTGAAATTAAACAAGTTCGTCCGATGGTGATGTTTGTGGGTGTAAGGATGACTGGGTTGATGTGGTGGTGGTGGTGGAGGCATAGTCGGCCCCGCTGCAGAGTGAGAAGGTTGCAACCAGAGTTGGTGGTGTCGGCGAACCTTTTCTGATTAATAACCAGATCATAATTTGACTACCGGTAGTTCATTGTGACCGACTGTGACCGTTTGTAACCGATTGTGATCGTTTGTGACTGTTTGTGTCCGATTGTGACTGGTTATTTGTGACTCGTTGTGACCAATTGTGATCGATTGTGACTTGTAATTCTGGAAATTTTTTGGAAGTTGGGAATGGGTGGATGGGGTGGGTACGTTGATCGGAGCATGCGTTGGAGTTGTCATTGAAGCAGTTTTCCAGAAGGATCGTGAATAACCGCCGGAGAAAGCGTCGGAATAGTCGCCGGAGCGGCTGCCAGAACTGTCACTGGAACTGCCGCCGGAGCTTCCGTCGGAGCTGTCGCCGGAGCGGCCGCCGGAGTAGATGGCCGCCTCCGATAGAGAGAAGGGGTAGGGAGATGATAGAGAGTTGAGAGAGAGAATTATTTGGATTTGAAATTTAATAAATTTGGATAATTGTATTATATTATAATTATAAATATTTAATTAATTGATTTAACACCTGATTTTTGAAAAGATTTTTGAAGTTTGTTATTTTTGAAATATAATTTTTATATATATGATTCATGTATTGTTCCCTACCAATTTTTCCCCTTCAAAATGAAGTGAGGCCCAAATTGATTCTGGGTAGTGGACTTGCTACTTCGGCCCAAAATATGCGCCTTTAACCCGTCCCAATTTCTGCTCTTCGAAGAACCCCCATTTCCAAGACCCTACAAATTGAATCATAATTTGATCCTAGTAGTAAATTAATATTCCTATTCTCAAAGTTTCGTATTATAAATTGAAGTGAAATCAATCAATTTAATGAAATGGCTTTGACGAATTTCATACTGACGGTGGCCGGAGTGAGTGCAGTGGTTCTTCTATTGAGGAGCGATGTGAAACATTCCGCCGCCATTTTCCGCCGTAACGTCCGCCATGTTCGTAATTGGCTTGAAGAAGAATCCGCCACTGCCGCTAAGTACGCTCTCCGGTTTTATGCATTTATGCATGGTTTTATCTGATTATAGACATTTTTTTCCAGTTATATTAACCTTGTTAGTTTCTAGTTTTCTGGAATTTTAATGGTGACTATTGTTGTGGTGTTCATGTTTAGTATTGTTGAAATTTGAGCCTTGTTTAGCTAAGCTTAAAAGTTTTACTTTTAAACGAACAATTTAAAGTAATTAATTCTTTTATTGAAGTTAAAAATAAGTAAAAGCGTTTTTTTTGTTACTCTAAAAGTAATGTGAAATAAGTTATCCAAAATAATTTCCAAGTAACTTTTAAGTCAATAATGCTCTATGTTGTTTGTTGGGGTGGAAAGCATTTGAGAAAACGCTAATGTTTGATGTTTAAGGTAAACTGGTGAATCACGTTCAGCTATGTTAAGGACGTGAAGGTTGATCACTTGATTGGTTAAAATCATTGATGTGGTTTCTGCACTAGGATGTGAAAAAAGCTTCCTACATATAACACTTTGATATTGAGAAAGCTATGTGTGTAATTTCTTCTTGAAGCACATTTGAGATGTATGCTTATTTCAGTTCAAGATGAGTACATTTTTCATTTTTTAGAGTTAAGTAATTATCAAAGGATTCAACTCTGGATCTGGTTCCTTTAGACTCAAGACTTCAGCATTTGAAGATAATTAGAGAAAAATGTCACACTGGTGTTATGGATGGGATATTTGGTTGTAATTTGGTTTTCAATGCCAAAAGTTAACAATAAATTCCTCATTAGGATATCTCGATAGGTCTGAACAATGATATAATTTCATAATCCCGTCTGGCTGTTGGACTTTGATCACGATTGAGCATCTACACCAATTCTTTTCAAATTAATATACTTGCATTGGCTATAAAGTTATCCACTATCTTTGCATTGAGAGCTTTTGCATTCATTTTCATTTATTTTATTTGTTGCTGCTTTGAAAGAATGTGTTTACACATGCAGAACGCAAAACGATTTTTTATTTTGAAAGGAAAAGAATATTACTCCTGCCTTCTAGGAGAAACAAAATCTTAAAAGTTAATTTTTGGAACAGAATTCAGGTTGAGTAGACTTAAGCGTCCATGAGCTACGGTTTTTTCCTGTGAGGTCCTTTCTTTGTATGGAACGTGTTAATCACTTTTGCAGTTTTGCAGGTCAATTTAGTGGAAGCTTCATGTATGTAACATGAATATGACTTCTAATTCGCGTTTTGATCTTGTTCTAGGGAAATGGAGAAGACAAAACCAAAGGAAAAACCTGGAAAAGATTTTCCCAAGGAGGACAAGCACTAGATCCAATCTGGTTCATTGAAGAGTTTTTTGTGGTTTTTATTTGTTCATGTGTCGTATAATTTCTTGATTATGGTTTAATTTTAGTGCACAAGAATGTCCCTTTTTCTTCTACACCCTTTCCTCTTGACTTTCCTGTGTAAATATAAGTTCCTTTGGCATATAGCAGAAGTTCATGTTGGCATATAAATCTCCAACCAGGTAACCTAAATTGATGAGCATCACATTATTCCATATGATTTTGTTTTTTAATTATGTAATTTGCTGTGTATTTGTACAAAGATCAAGCAATGTACAAACTAGTAAAAAGGAAAGCAAGTCAGAGAGAGGATGTCAACGATCAAAAGTCTATTTTAAGTATTTTATCATGGAGTTGATCCTTCTCAGTCTCTTGCAATAAGAGCGTGTTTGGAAGTGTGTATAGATGTTTTAAATTATAAACAGATAAAAATAATTGATAAATAAATGGATAATACTTGTGAGTCCCTCAAAATTTGTGAATAAAAGAGGACTTGTATTTTTATAAATGGTTTATAGACAGGAGCCAGCCATAGTTGTGCCATTTCTCAACCAGATTAGCATCAGGCGAGAGGGAGAAAAACTAGCAAATGTGCAGGTTAAGAATAATGATTTTAAAAAATAGGCTATTACAAGTCTCACCAAGAATGGGCTTGCTTAGTGATTAGTTGGTCCCTGGCCCACATTTTGGTGGCCCAAAATTAGAAAATGGGCTGGTCTTGTAACGACCCATATTAGTTCTAGTGGAAATTACGCACCAGCCTATTTTTAAAGATGACAATTCAAAAATAAGATGTAAGGTTTAGTTAATCATAAATCAAGTGATAATTCAATAATTTAAAATTAAATTAATCCCCACACATTCATTCCCACTTCTCAATTAACTCGCAACCCAATTTCATTCCCAACCCTATCTTCCCTCTCTACCCACTCAACTCTCCCCTTTCTATATTCCGCCGCTGGGAATGAAAAATCTTATTTCTTTTTGTATTTAGTGTGAAATATTTGAGGGATTTTGTTGTGATTTTTTTGGTTTGTGGGAGATGAAGCTTTAATTTTGGAGAATTCTACACTTAAGCTTTCAGTGTTGACATTGAAATATGTGCTTTATTATTATTATTATTTTTTTTCTTTTGTGTTTCTCTATTTCTTTAGAGATTTTTTATTTTGATTATTGGTACGCAAAGCTAGTGTAGCAGTAGTATTTAAGATCTCTGTAAACTCAACTGATAGTAAGAGTATAGCCTTTTAGGAAATGCATTTTCCAATGAGAATTCGACTGATAGATTCACAGCTGTACAATGCATCATTGTTTCGAAATGACGTCAAGCAACGTTGCTGCTGAGCCGACTCGTTGGGCCTCTTGGATCTTGCTTTTGATCGGTGAAGTATGTGGTGTGTTTCTAATAGTGATGATGGTGGTGTTGGTGTTGGATTGGATTAGAATTGTATAAAGAGATATTGTGACCAATTATTTAGGTGATTAGTGTCGGTGGTGGTTATACGTTACATGTCACATATACAAGGTCACATGTCATTGTGTATATGTCATAGATCAAATAGAACTTATCACAAATCATGCTTGTAGGTCACAAGTCACAATCCACAGGAGGTGATGATAGGTCACAGATCAAATCGCACTGTTTACCGATTATGTTTGCAGGTCACATGTCACAATCAATAGGTCATAGATCATATGTTACGTCTTTGTACATTGATAACAAGTCACACATTCAAGTTCACAGGTCTCATATAACAGTTCACATGTAACATGTCTTATTGCATATGTAAGATCAATGTCCACGTGTCACAGATTCAAGAAAACTAGTCACATATGATTATATAAATATCACATGTAATAGTTTACAACTCCAATGTCAAAGTGCATAAGTCACATGTCACAAATTCAAGAGAATTGGTCACACGTCCTTGATTTCTCCAAACTAGTCCGTCGTGGTGTTAATTTCTCCAAAAGTCACTGGATTGGTCGGAATCGAAGAAAACATATCCGATTTTGAAACATAAACTAGACAGATTCTGCGTTTCTGTTCTTTGTTCATTTTTCAACATTTTCAAATAGATTTCTGGCCAAAAACCCACCACCTTGAAATTCTAATACCAATAATTTCTTAGCTCAGTCTCATATTACCAATCTCGATTTACAACCAATCCAAATGGCTCAACCCACAACAAATATATTCACCTCAATAGCTTCTCAATTTCATCCACAAAGGATAAAAATTGGTATTGATTTGTAGCCACAAAAATAAGAAGAAAACAAGGAATAAGGCACAAGAGAGAGAGAAAATAACAAAGGGCTGCCACCGATTTTACAAAACCAAAGCACGGCCACACATTTTCTCTCAATTTCATCATCCATTTTTTCTTCAACAACACAAAAATCACGCACAATTTCAACAATACAAAAAGAGGCTCCTATATAGTATTAGGTTAGGTTACTAATTTGGGCCAAGGAAGGGATAAATGGATCAAAACTCAAGAGTCCTACAATAAATGGGTCATAGGGAACATTAATTCCTTAAACTACTGTTAGGTAATTGTCTCAAAAATCAAAAGTTGGAGGACTCCTATTGCAAATAATAAAATGTGTTTATTATATGGAAGACGCCTAATTGAAGTTGAGTGCAGAATCCTGTTAGAATTTGGTCTCCAATTTATAGTCGATTTTGAAGTCATTATTTGAGGTTTAATTAAACTCTTCTACTTTGTTATTTGGTCCTATAAATAATGGAAGTATTCCATTATTTTGGGTGTGACCGGGAACGTGACTTTGAGAAGATTACTAAAGAAATAGACGGCAGCTTCTTGGAGAAAAAGGAATTGGAGAGGCCGTTGGTGAAATATATACGTTAAGGTCAAACATTGCGGCTGGGAGCTTCAGGATCAATTTGGTGGCGGCAGGCAAGTAGGTGAATTCTATTATATATATATATATAGAAATAGTGCAGCCAATATCTTTACACGCATGAGGTAGAGAAGTGGGTATATTAAAGCTTGAGTCTATTGTTCTTTGTAATATTTTGGTAATAGGTTGGTGAGTGAAATTCTATATGGTTGTAACAATTTATCATATAGTGAAAAGCTTTGACGGTTCGTTAAATTTGTGCGTTATATTTTTATTTTTCTTGTTTGCCAATAATCTTCTAAACAACAAAAGATTCTGCGGGTAATAGAAAGAAAGGGAAATTAGCGCCAATTTCCCAACAACTACTTCCAACGGTCCACATTGTTTTCGAGTCGGGACTTTAGACTTGGTTGTTGATAATCAATTCAACCATCGGTCGAGACCTGTGAAATATAATCTGAACCATTTAACATTATGGTTCAAGATTTATTGTGTATCAAAATTTAGCAACAACTAATAGATCAACTTTACAATCAAAGGAAGGTAGCTTGGTCTCTATGATTAAAGTATAAGATGACTACGGGATTAGGTTGTGGGGCTTGTTCTTGTTTTTCCCTTCTATGCATGAACCCTTATCAACGTGTTTTGATTATTTGGTCAAGCCATCGCCTTTGAAAAGAAATTAAATTCCAACTATTAGATGTATATTCACCAACTTTCAAACAGAATTTAAAAAGGAAACGCACTAGTTTTAATTGATAATCCCACATCCAATACAAGATTGCATGTCATTCCCAATGACTTAATTTAAAGAATAAAGGAAAATTCATAAATGAAATTTTATTCTAACTAGCCCTATCTATAGTCATCTTCATCTCAATCTTTTCCTTCCTTATTCATCCATGGTTGTGTAGCCTCATCATCGATGTCTATCAGACTCAGAACCAGAATGTGTGATTACTTGACGTAGCAAAAGCATATATGATAGAACAAAACCTCACAAAACTTGATCTTATTGATTTGAAAGATTAAATACCTAGAAAGAAAGAATAATTTGAGAAACTTCTCGAGGCTTTTTATTTAATTCAAAACTAACTAAATCATTTAATGTAATAAATAAAATTCAAATAATAACTAACTTCTAGGAAACAACCAACTCTAAATAACAATAAGAATAAAAGAAAAAAAAAACTCTAAATGGAATTAAAATCTTAATCTAATTATAATTAAGAAAATTATCCAGAGTTTTCGGAGCCTTAAACGACGAAATTGAGTCAATTCAGAATGTGTTTTGCTGTCCATTTCCACTCAAAATAGACACAACATCTTAAAAAATGAACACTCTAAATTTATTTTTGTATTGCATCATTACCTCTCCACGGTTGGCATCCCAATAATCTGTAAGAGCATTATAAAAGTCTACATCGTAGGGATTCTTGACGGAATTATTGCTGTCAATGCAATCTTAGCGCGATGCTAGACTATCAAGGAGGTGTATTATAGCCCGGTGGTAGCTTATTTACATTCTGTTTGGTAGTCATTTTTCAAGTTAAAGAATGCATTTTTTGCCCGTTAAAAATTAAATTCAGTCAACTTTTTTAACTTTCCCTCTCACCGTCGTCTTTTTTGACTTCTTCAATGGTCATTTTTTTTCCTTCATTTTTGCTGAAAAATGGCTACCAAACAGATTTTTAGTAATATGCATTTTTTGCTTCCAACCATTCTTGTCGCGGAAGATTGTTTCAATAGTTGTCAAAACGATGTTTTACAGGCTTAGTTTCACATTATCTTTTTCTACCAAACAGCAAATCCAAGTGATTTCAACCCACAACCAATATATTCACCTCGTTGCTCTTGTGCACGTAAAAAACAACTCGTGTAAAATGTACTTTACATGAATCATATGCATAAAAATTTACTCTTGCAATACTTTCACATCCTAGATTGAAAGATGGAGTCAAGCCCATAAGGACATCGATTGGTGATGTACAACGATCTTCTTAAATCCATTCCAGTTTATCCTGTTATATATTTCCATCAAATACAACTTAAACTCGTTCCTACCTTGTTCTTGAATTGAAAACCTGAAAATCTTTTCCGGTCTCAATTCTATAATCGAGATGTTTATCACGTGTTAAACTAGTTCGCTTGCTGCCTAAGAGAATATGGACTTTTCGTTTTTAATTTTACTTTTGTCTTGGGTAAATTACACTTCTCTTCTTCAACATTTTCATTTTTTAACAATTTTGTTCCAAATTTTTTCCCCTTTCCAGTACTCAAGATCATTATTTCACGCATATGGTCCCTTCCTGATTATTTTCCCACTGAGGTGATATAAAAGGACAATTCTATCATTTGACTTAATGTAAACTATGTGTCTGCTTGATTGCAAGATGAAATTTAGGTAGAAAAAAATGAATTTCAGATAATTGAATTGTTTAGAATCGTTTTCTTGAAAATTTTCAATTAATTGTGTTTGATTAGTATAATTTTCCACGTGAAAAATATTGAAAATTTGGATCTTTTGATATCTGTTTGACTTTGTTTTACATGAAAATTGTCCATTAAAGGGATATAATTTGTTACAATTTGGGATATAATTTGTTTCCAAAAAAAAAAAAAATCAAAATAATTGAACTGCCAAAAAAAGAGGAAAAATAGAAAATTAATCTTCTTCTCGGTGCACCTCAATTGTTAGTAAAGATGGCAATAGGATAGGTTTTGAGACGGGTTCGCCATTCCTACCCTCATCCTATCTGCAACTTTTGTCACCTTACCCATCTCATAACAGGTTAAATCGGGTTTGGGGCTAGACAAGTCCCTTAACCCATTTATCGTTCCGCTAATTTTATATATATAAATTTGTTAAGAGTAACTTATCTTCTCTTTAAAAATGATGATACATTTTTTATATTTATTTGATAAAAAATTTAAATTTGAAATTAATTCTAAACGAGAAGAGTAGCGGGGTGGGGACTTTATTTTCTGTACTCGCCCCATGCCCGTTTCGGGTAAATGCCCCCGTCCCATTTACACTGTTAGGCAAGTAATCCTCACTCCATTCACGACTGGTTCCACGGATATTGAGTTGAACAAGTTTTTTTTGTCATCTCTAATTGATGGCGTGGCCAACCCTCCCCCACCCTGACTGCCCTAGCCCTGCCCTATCACGGGGCAGCCATGGCCATCATCAAGCCCAACCTCACTAACCCACTGCAAATTAAGAAAATATTGACCAAGTCCCACAATTACCCACTTCAGGATTTGAATAAAAAATCTAATAATGCAGTTTGCACTGATTGAAAGCTATATATATTAATGAAACAAAACAGAAAATGTCCTAATAATGGCGTATCCAAATGCCGCATCACAAGTCACGGCTGGTCTTGAAGATTGAACGGTCAAATGTCTCAAAAATCAAATTAGGGTGGGACTACCATATTTGTTGATGGTGCACAATCTCTGGTGAGGCCTTGAATGCGGTCATACATGTATGTGACATGCACTTATACACCATTTTAGCAAATAATGTGAGAGTATTGTAAAAATTAAAACACCCTAATCATCATACAAACGGATTTTTCTTGAGGTTATTTTATTTATTTTGCAGAGATCTTTTAAGATAAAGCGTGCATGATCATTAGTTCACAAAATAATAATAATAAATAAAAATGAGTAAGCTAATGGGAAAAAATTGCACCATTGGCCCCCATCCTTTTGATCGATTGCAAAATTAGCCTCCGACCAAAGAAATAAGCAACTTGGTACTAAGTCTGTCAATACAAGTGTACAACCAGTCTTCACTTACGGTTCCGTCAAATTTCCTATGCCATAATTTTACATAGTAAGATAATTGTTCTATAACTTTAGATATGCTAAGTTATATCAAAATAGTTCATACTTAACAGTAACAGTATAAATAACATCCAAACAGATATTAGAAGATCTCCAGGAAAGCCAAATCAAAACATAGTCAATTATGATTGGTAAATAAATTTTCTCAAATGCAGAGAGGTACGTCTCCACGTTTACATCAAATAATAAGGCAAAATATAAGCATTCCTGATCCTTTTAAGTCCGATTACAAGACACGTTAACCTCCTGAAATTCTCACGAGTTGCAACGTGATATGTACCTACTTTCAAGAATCGATACACATATTATCTTGCTAAAATGGTGTATAAGTGCATGTCACATGTATGACCGCATTCGAGGCCTCACCAGAGATTGTGCACCATCCACAAATATGGTAGTCCCTGTCATATATCTTGAACCGTCGCTGATTAAGTAAATGACAGTCGACGCTAGATCTTTTTCAACATCAAGCCATCGATGCAATGGTGCTGCTTCCTTCACCAATTTCTCTGCCCTCTCCTTCCCCACTGATACAGGGAACTCATCGTTGAGATGCAAACCACGAGCTATCGCATTAACCCTTATATGATATTTCCCTATCTCCATTGCAGCCGTCTGCAAATAATAAAACATATAAATAAAACACAACTTAAATTGAGGAATCATGAGGTAAATAATTTAACAGCTTTCAGTGTTTATTCCAATTAATCATCTAGATATATGCTTGTGAGGCCACAGAATATCAACAAAAACAAAATGTTTTGTTCTAATTCAGCGGATTGTTTAGTGACTTGTTGGCAAAAAGACAACCTATCTCCAACAATGACATTTAAGAGGTTATTTTAGCTAAACAAACGAAACTTATTTACTCCAAGGCCCAAGCTAATGGAATGTCTTTACTAATTCAGATGCTCTTAACATTTGCAAATTCAAAAATGTCATTTAGATGACTTGCTTTTTAAGATTAATTCTCGTATCATGAGAAGCTTCAGTCACAACTTGGTTTCTTGGACTAAGTAGACAGCATTTTCTCTCATGAGATAGCCAATGTAATGACAGAAAGCGTCATATTATAATGTTAGCCAACACCGAAAATTGCATTGATGGTGATCTTTTGTAATATTCTTCAAAATTTATTGAAGAAGAAACTAGAGAACTATGTCAATTCTTGTCTATTTCAGAAACATCATAACGTAAGGGTGTGTGAAACTTGATTAAATTCAAAATTCTCTATTCAATTATATGAAAACTGAAAAGTACAATGTACAGTCGAGTGATGATGAGCAATTTTCTTCATACCAGAAAAATGTCATACCAGAAAAATGTATTAAAAATAAAAAAAAAATCATTTCACTCACCCTTACAAGCTGCTGGACTCCAGCTAAACATGAACCATATGCTGCAGCTCCTTGATATATGCCTCTTTCAGTACCAATTATTGAGGTCAAAAAAACAATGGATCCCCCAGATTTTTGATCCCTCATTCTTTGACCAACAGCTTTCAAAAGATACCATGCACCCATGAAATTGATTTTAACAATCTTTTTAAACTCATCTTCAACTAAACACAGAGGATCTTCAATTTTCCCTGTTTAACACAATTAGAGATCAGGGTCTGCTCATTTTCAACCATACTGCAGCTCGCATAAGGAACTATATAGAGGTAAATATGAGTAGAATATTTTGGGCCACACGTCAAGTATTTAATCATGACGTGTGAAAGCATTGTGTTCCAAGTAATAATTCTTGAAGGACTGAATGTGAAAGTACAATTTGATATTGTATACCGTTGATATTGGTATCAAATATCTATAAACAGCTCCTTTGAACTCTTAAGCATCTAAATATTTTATATAGTATTAGTTCCAACACAGCCTCAATTGAGATTCAGGGACTGTCATCCATGATTTTTAGACACTATACGCATCTTATTTCAAGTCCTATTCATTATTGCAACAACTGGATATGTTACTAGAGAAATATACAAGTAATAAAGTATCTGGGATTGAGATGAAACATAAATCAGTTCCCATTTCCAGCAATGTAAAAAGGTGAACACTCAAGAAGAAAGTATTCTGATTGAAATAAAAAACCAAAGGAATGAAAGAACCTCTTGAGGCTCAAGCACATTCTATTATGAAAGCCAATTATGGGGATCAAGAAATCAGATAGAAAGATGATATATAACTTTAAAACTTATCAAGGGCGAGTTTTAAGGAAAAGAGGTAAAACTAGCTGATGTTTCAGCAGAAAAGAAAGATATATTGAATCAATTCAGGTACTTGTATCTATTTTCATGTCAAAGTAAACTTGGTTGAAGAGAATTAGTAACAGATTGCCAGTTAGAGTGAAAGAATTGGCAAGGATACCACAGTACTATTCAGAATTACAGTTGAAGCCTAGGGGGTTTGGCAAGTTTATATAAGTAAACAAAGTTTCCGGCATTCGAGGATCAGAAGTTCAGAACATAAGGGGAACAGATGATACCTTGATGAAAAGGAATAAAAAAACTTCTGGAATCGAAAATCAGGTGAGATTATGTTGAACCCATGATATTATTATTATTATTATTAGATATGGATTATGAAGCGACGAAGATCCATAAGTCAGGATATGCGCAAACTCAAGACCCCTTGGTCAAGGTTAATATTGGTGAGGAAGGAGATGATCTCCCAACGTTTGTCAACCAGATCCTCCCTCATGAGGTTAGTAACAGATTAATACCTTATTAAAAGAGTATAAAGATTTTTTTTTAAATTTGAGTTATTTGTTTGGTTTGGATAAAAACTTAGTAGACCATAGGCTGCCGACTAAATCAAATTTAAGCCTTAAGCAACCTCCTAGGCTTTTCGCCCCCAATGTATTACCTGATTCAAAAAATATAGAGCGAATACTAAAAGCAGGTTTTATTAGAGCAACCAGATATGTGGAATGGTTATCTAATATAGTGCTAGTATTAAAAAAGATGGCAGTTAGAGGATATGTATGATTTCATGGAATCTGACTTGGCTTAACAGCCCAAGGACGAATATCCAATGCCTACGTTAGATTCTCTAGTAGACTAGACTGCAGGACATGTGATGTACTCTTTTATGGATGGATATCCGGGATACAATCAAATCTACATAGCTGACGAATATGTACACAAAACTGCCTTTAGATGGCCTGGGTCTTTACGTGAATGCTTCGAATGGGTAGTATTGCCGTTTGGACTAAATGCAGGGCGACCTTCAAATGATCTTATGAATCTAATTTTTCACGACATGATAGGTAAATTTGTGGAATTTTATGTAGATGATGTAGTGGTCAAATCTATTAAGGAGGAAGACTATTTCGAACAATTGCGATGTTCATTTGAGCGAATGAGGCAGCATAAACTAAACATTGAACCCTTGAAGTGTGCGTTTGGTGTTAATGCAGGAAATTTCCTCGGATTCCTAGTGCATAAAAGAGGAATCGAACTTGATAAGAATAAAGCGAAAGTCATTTTAGAAGCCAAGGCTCTTAGCAATAAAAAGGAGCTGCAAAGGTTTTTAGGCCAAATCATTTTTCTAAGACGCTTTATAACTAATTGTGCAGGGCGAACGAAAGCTTTTTCGCCTCTCCTAAAGCTGAAAAAACTCAAAACGAATTCTTCTGGAAAAGAGAACATCAAAAGGCTTTGAAAGCTTAAAACACTTGACAAGTCCACCAGTGTTGGTGTCACTAACCAGATCATAATTTTTGCTCTAGCAAGAGAAGTGTCTTCTTTTAGATACCAGAAGGAGAGTAAAATGCCTGTATAGATAAGGATTTACTTACCAATGATTCTTGAAGAGCGAAATTTTTCCATGGCATACAATGGTAGAGGAAAACCATTTATTCGGATCGTCAGAGTTAGTATTCAAAAGTTGTCAGTTTTCAATAAACAAGAGAAATTTACTCTGAATTATAACATTACGCAAACTATATGAACAAACAACAAACTCATACACGTTGTCGTGTATATATAGCCTCACCTGATTGTCCATAACCAGAGAAATCTGCGCATAAACCTCATCATTATTTGCCTCGGCCTATTCCCAAATTACACAAGAAACTCTCATTACTTTCAAAATTCCGCAATATAAATCCATAAAGGAAACAGAATCCTACAATTCTTACACGGAGTTTAACGTCTACAACGCGACAGAAGACATGGGGAGGTAAATCATAGGCCGCAGCTTGGTGCTCGGAAAGGTGCTCCAAGTGGCCTTGAGGAAAGTACACCACGGCGGTCCCCTTTTTAGGAAGCGAAATCAAAGGCCCAGCGCAAGCGTGCCATAGCTCCATACTTACGGAGGCCGCCGTCTCCGATGACTTCATCATCAATTCTGGTGAATTATATAAAAAATCCGTTTCAACTTCATTGTTCACGGTGTTCAAATCGATTAATCCGCACATCATAGCTGAACCCTAACAGCGAAAAATCAATCAAATCACAAGAGTAAATACCAGATATTTCTTCAACTTAGTAACAGTATACATGTACATAGAATGTATGTATATGTGTAATGGAATAGAGAGAAGGAAAATTGCTTTCTCTCACTAGATATATAGGCATGCCTTTGACAGGGTTATTTATTTTTATTTTTCAATAATAAAGTGACCTGTCACTTTCCGCTATTCTCTACCTATAAATACACGATTGTGTGTGTATAGATTGGAAGACTGTACGAT
Source organism: Fraxinus excelsior (assembly GCA_019097785.1). Classification (NCBI taxonomy): domain Eukaryota; kingdom Viridiplantae; phylum Streptophyta; class Magnoliopsida; order Lamiales; family Oleaceae; genus Fraxinus; species Fraxinus excelsior. The sequence continues at coordinate 13,569,016 of CM032638.1, read as the reverse complement.
TTTGGGAGTTTTGGAATAAAAAAAGTTAAACTTCCTCTATTTTCGGGGGGTTTGTCTATTCTCTACAAATCTCCCTCGTGTCCCTTTGCAAAATTAATTCAATAATTATTACAAAATTAAAACTTAGATAGGATAAAAATGCATTATCAAAGTCTTGGTATAAAATATTTAAATTCATGTATAGATTTTGATATAAACGTGTTGTTGACGTACTAAAAATGGTGCCCAAAATCAAAGGGAAGTCCAATTGAGAAACCCAAAATGAAGACCCAATGGAAATCAATTAAAAGGCCCAAGAAGAAAAACTCAATCTGGAAACCTGAGAAAAGGCCTGAATATTGGAAGCCCGAGAGCAAAGAAGTATCATCGCCCAAGACCGTAGGACGCCCAGAGGCTGAACGAATGTAGTACTGCACAATCGCCCAGAGCGATAGCCTCATTATCGCCCAAATCCTCAAGTCGCCCAGAATCAGACAAGTCTAAAAGGTATAGTTTATCCAATTCAGCAGTTACGGAAGCAGTTGTCAAGTAAACCCGACACGCCCCTACGATCCAGAAACAGCAAGAGTAGTGGCAACAGTTACTAAGTAACTTCTCCCCAAACAAGCAGTTTCTCACTAAAGAAGTGGATAGTTACGAAGGTAATGGAACAGTTCCAAGCAGTTTCGACAACCAAGAGATGCCCACGAAGTATAAAAGGAAGTAAAGTCGTAGAAGAAGAGACCCCGAATCAAAAACTCTCGACTAGAGAATATGTAATTTTTATTTCCTTAGTTTAAATTTAATCCTTTCTCAGTACTTGTGTGCTTGCGCCCCTTGGAGGTGTTTTGTCTACTTTCCAATTGTAACTCTTCACTAGTAAACGCACCCCTTTTTGGGACTTTGTCTCAAGAGGGTTGTTCCTTACACAATCGTCTGATCATTTTCTTATAATTGTTGGCGGGTTGGAAAACGCGCGAAAACAATTTGGCACGCCCGGTGGGACAGTTGGTGTTTTGTAAGTGAAAATACAAAAAAGAAAAGATATCATGCCTCATAAAAATTCCGACAAGGAACCAGCAAGTCGTGGAGTAGTCCAGTCTGTAGTTGAGCGACACGAGGAGCAACAACATTCTCCACAAACAGATGGACAAAGTCAAAGCAGTCACAGCCGCTACGAACCAATGACAGAATTGAGCCCGCGCACAATGCGTGCATTGTTGGGAGAACTCACGCAGGATGTCGTTGAACAGGTAAATTTACGAAGTATTCATAATATGGAGAAGTTTACCCGAAACGAGAATAGACATTTTGATAATATGGCTAAACAACTGAATACGTTGAATGAAATCATGAATAAGTTGGTAAGCCAAATGTGTCAACCTGTTATGCCTATAGATAATCACTTCCAGTCTAGGACTATCGTGGGGCATACTTCGCCATATAATTCCCTTGGTATAAACTCCGGCCCAAGTCTATAGCCACCTTTTGGCCCTTCTACTTCGAACCCAGGGGGAAACGGGACCTTGAACTTGAATAATAATAACACTACGTCCAACCTGGGGGGTAATACAAACGTGAGAGATAATGTCCCGAACAACGGACAGAATGGTTTACGTATGAATGAGGGTTTAAGCACTCAATTTAACAGTCATAACAGCCCGAATAATGGCACTTCTATTGCCAATCAAGGGCAAACTACCAGGCCTCCCACGAATCAGCCAGTAAATCAACCAATAGGAAACCCGTATGACCCTAACGCCGTGCTAAGAAACCAAATTATGGAAATAGTGCAGGATCAAATAGCAGTTGGAGTGCGTCCGGTTATTAGGCCAATTTATACAAAGCCATACCCTGATTGGATAGATCAAGCATATCCATGGCCTAGAGTGTACAAAGTACCGGAATTCTCACTATTCACTGGTCTAGGAGAAGTGTCTACACTAGAACATGTAGGGCGATTCACGTTGCAAAGTGGTGAGGTGAATGAATACCATAAGTTGAGGTTGTTCCCAAGTTCTTTAACAGGGGTAGCTTTTTCTTGGTTTATTAATTTGCCAGCAAACTCCGTCCAAACTTGGCAGCAAATGGAGCAATTATTCCATGCTCAATTTTATAAAACTGAGTCTGAGGTTACACTGGCCGATTTGGCGAATTTACGTCAATTGCCTAACGAATGGGCAGAAAATTTCCTACAAAGGTTCAAAACGGCCAGAAGTAAATGCTTTGTGCCTTTGCCAGAAAAGGAATTTGTTAAAATCGCACAAAGTTGTTTAAGCTTTGATTTAAAGAAGAAATTCCAGGATAGGGAATTCCCAGATTTATTCCAACTTAGTGCAAACGTTGTTAGGTATGAGCGATTGGTAAGAGAGGAAGAACAGATGAAAAATTCCAGCAAAGGGACTTATTACAAAGACCCGAATTTCAACGTTCATACTGTCGATGATGGTTATTATGACCAAACGGAAATATGTTTGGCTGAGTTAGTAAAGGGAGAAGCATATACTTGTCCCATACTAGTTAAGCCAAAAATAGTGGGCAAAGATGAACTTGCAAAGGGTGAAAACAGAGAGGCGCGAACGTTCTCGTTCGACGTAACTAAAGCTGACCTTATATTTGACAAATTATATAAGGATAAGCAGATAAAGTTGAGCGACAAGCACAAATTGCCAGACCCTGAACAAATTAAGGGTAAAAAATACTGTAAATGGCATAATGCATGGTCACATGCGACTAATTATTGTATGGTTTTTCGCCATGTGTTGCAGGATGCTATTGAATCAGGACGAATCACGTTCGAAGAAAAGAAAAAGATGGCAGTGGATGAAAATCCTTTCCCACGGCCATTGGCAATGAACATGTTAACAACTGGTTTGAAAAACAAATTGCCAAGGTTTAAATTGGTGATTGACGACGAAGAAGAAGAATCCAAACCACATCCCAGCGTTTTTGAACGCATCAAAGGGAAGGAGCCCAAACAGGGCGAAGATGTTCTGTGCGACAGATGTAAACACGAGTTGAAAGCGAATACAGGGCCACCCATGACGCAGCCACTCCACCATCGCTCTGATTTCATGCCGGTCGCTCGGCCTGTCAGGGGGCAAAAGGTGCCGTTTTACAGAGGACTACCTAGAGAAAGAGGGTTTAGATCGGCCAGTCAAGGAAGAACGTTTAGGCCGCAACCTCGCCAACCCAATGTATGGCATTCGTTCCAGTATAATGCAGGAAGAGTGGTACCCTTCAACGAAATGACTAGAACTCAACAAAGGCGTTACCAACGTAATTACGGGCGGATGATGAGGCGACAGCAAAGAGAATCACGCCCTAAAGCACCCAAACCGCTCAGAATGGCCAACGAAAATGTTTTTGAAGATAGTGAAGAAACAGGCACTGGCGAATCAATGGGAGACTTGCCAGAAAGCTCGTCTGGGAGATCAAAGTTTGAACGAAATAGGAAAGATGAAGATGATCCTGACCAACCTCTAACTATCCAGTTTGGCACATTACCTCCTGTCCTGGCTAATAACTACTTGTTGGCCGACGAATTTAAAAGCAAAGAAAAAGAGGATAGTGAGGGAGAAACTTGTGTACTAGTCTGCGATGAAGGCCAAACATCTAAAGAAATGTGTAATGAAGAAGAGGATAATGGTATGACAGATATCGAAGAAGAAATCGATTTAGAAGCAGAGAAAAGGAAAAGAGGAGTGTCGCGCAATACCTTGTTGAAGCAACTGCACCAAGAAGGAGTCCGCGAAGTAGACCTGTTGAGAGAACCATCTGGCCGATCATTTGATTTCTATGTGTTGTATGGGACACCCAAAAGGAAAAAGAGGGTACCTCGCTCTGAAAAATATGGATCACCCCCCAGAATAATGCCTCCTCCTACAGGTTGGGTAACCGAGGAAGAGATGCTAGAAAAGGAAAAAGAAAAAACCCAAAGAAAGAAGGATCAATGCGACGTGCTGCACGTCGATCTATCACCAAAAAATAGCCCGACAGAAGATAAGCAGGAAGTGGAAATAGATGCTGCTGAAAAAGTCATCTTCAACAAACCGCTATGAGGTTAATCAAACATTTAAGACTGTTGTACGTCAAAGCCTTGGTTAATGGGATACCAGTAGTAACGGTACTTATCGACAATGGAGCGGCTATAAACACCATTCCAGCTAGGATGATGAGGAAATTTGCTAAGACAGAGAGCGACATGATCCCAACAGAAGTCATTCTTACAAGTTTTAACGGGGGGGCAACTTCAGCAAAAGGAGTTATGCCATTGGATATAACTGTAGGAACAACCACCAGGACTACTGTTTTCTTCGTAATAGATGGCCCCACCAGCTACAACGTGTTACTAGGAAGAGACTGGATCCATGGCAGTCACTGTATTCCCTCATCACTCCATCAATGCTTAGTCTTCTGGAATGACAAAGGTGAAGCAGAGGTGGTGCAAGCAGATCATAGACCCTTTGTGGCAGAAGCAAATTCAGTAAAGAGGTTCATGTATGAAGGAAATTATGGGCCTGTCAGAGTGGTTCAAGATGGGGAAGAAACTCAAATTATTGCCCGAAGCGAAGAGCCGTTTTCAGTGGATGCACTCACTGAAATGTTTAACCAAATGAGGCCAAACATAGTGGCCTTGGAAGAGCCAGTAATTGGCAAAAAAGAAGCCAAACAACCTTAAATGAGTTTTCAACAACAAAGGCAAGAGGCCGAGATTCAGGCCTTCAAAGCCAAATTGATGGCTTTCAATAAAGAATGTGAATGTGTGAAGAAAGAAGAAGCGGCGTTAAAGATGTTGAGGGACAAATTAATAGTGTCCGAGATGGAGCAGAGCTTGGACTGGGAAGTTCATAAAGTGGATTGTCTGGAAGAGCAAACTCCTCTGAGCGATATGGATGATGAAGCGACGAGGATCCCCAAGTCAGGATATGCACAAGCTCAAGACCCCTTGGTCAAGGTTAATATTGGTGAGGAAGGAGATGATCTCCCAACGTTTGTCAACCAGATCCTCCCTCATGAGGTTAGTAACAGATTAATCGCTTTATTAAAAGAGTATAAAGATTGTTTTGCTTGGGAGTATGAACATATGCCTGGTTTGGATAAAAACTTAGTAGAACATAGGCTGCCGACTAAATCAAATTTTAAGCCTCATAAGCAACCTCCTAGGCGTTTCGCCCCCAATGTATTACCTGAGATCAAAAAAGAAATAGAGCGATTACTAAAAGCAGGTTTTATTAGAGCAACCAGATATGTGGAATGGTTATCTAATATAGTGCCAGTATTAAAAAAGAATGGCAAGTTGAGGATATGTATAGATTTCGGGAATTTGGACTTGGCTACGCCCAAGGACGAATATCCAATGCCTACGGTAGATTCTCTAGTAGACTCAACTGCAGGGCATGTGATGTACTCTTTTATGGATGGATATTCGGGATACAATCAAATCTACATAGCTGACGAAGACGTACACAAAACTGCCTTTAGATGCCCTGGGTCTTTAGGATGCTTCGAATGGGTAGTAATGCCGTTTGGACTGAAAAATGCAGGGGCGACCTATCAAAGAGCTATGAATCTAATTTTTCACGACATGATAGGTAAATTTGTGGAAGTTTATGTAGATGATATAGTGGTCAAATCTATTAAGGAGGAAGACTATTTCGAACAATTGCGATGTTCATTTGAACGAATGAGGCAGCATAAACTAAAATTGAACCCTTTGAAGTGTGCGTTTGGCGTGAATGCAGGAAATTTCCTCGGATTCCTAGTGCATAAAAGAGGGATTGAACTTGATAAGAATAAAGCGAAAGTCATTTTAGAAGCCAAGGCTCCTAGCAATAAAAAGGAGCTGCAAAGGTTTTTAGGCCAAATCAATTTTCTAAGACGCTTTATATCTAATTGTGCAGGGCGAACGAAAGCGTTTTCGCCTCTCCTAAAGCTGAAAAATCAAAACGAATTCTTCTGGAAAGAAGAACATCAAAAGGCTTTTGAAAGCCTGAAAACATACTTGACAAGTCCACCAGTGTTGGTGTCACTAATCCAAGGGCGGCCGATGAAGTTGTACGGGTCGGCTGAACGAGAATCGATAGCTGGAATGGTCGCACAAAAAGACCAATTTGGTGAAGAAAGGGCGATTTATTATTTAAGTAGACGGTTAACCAAATGTGAATGTAATTATTCTGCTATCGAGAAGTTGTGTCTCGAATTATACTTCACATGTACAAAATTAAGGGCCTATTTACGGCCTGTGACAGTTTATTTAATTTCCAAAGTTAATCTATTCAAATACATGTTTTCTCGCCCTATTTTACACCAACGAGTGGGTCTTTGGACTTTAGCACTGTCAGAATTCGAAATAAGGTATATGCCCCAAAAGGCAGTCAAAAATCAGGCCTTGGCTAATTTTCTGGCCGACCATCCATGCCTTGATGTGCCTAACGAAATGGAACTTGAGGTTGATTCATTTGAATTAAAACCGTGGGTTTTATACTTTGATGGATCGAAAACTTCTAAAGGAGCAGGAGTAGGAGTGGCTTTGAAAAGCACGGGGTCATACGTTGGGGAAAAAGGGTAATCTCCAATAAGTCCAAAATTTTAGCACGTTCAAAAATCAATTTAGTGGGACCATGAGCCACCATACGTGCATGCCATCTACGGAAGGATGCATCAGTTTTAGGCCAAGTTCGAATACCTTTATCATGGATTGGCCTCAATGGCAAAGACTGCGAGAAAGGGAGATCTTCAGAGCACGGGAACAAATGACCTACCGCAGCCCGTTCAATGGCTTCAGCATCATTAAACGACGGACCCAAATAAAACTCGTTGCGGTCAGCATTGGATTGTGAAAGAAAAGGCGGGTTCACATATGGTTTTGCGAAAAGGGTTTGGAAATCCTCAAAACTGAAAATATTGTCCGAAGGAGTTTGAGAAGTAGTCATTATGGTGCAGAATGTAAGTTGCTCTCGAAACTTGTCTGGTTTAAATTGAAGGTTGCAACAATGGAGATTGTGAAATGGCGAGAGAGAAGCGTAAGACTGCAGAGACGTAAATGAAGAATGCCGCGTACTTTCGGGTTTTAAGGGTTTGTAACGTCGCAATCCTTCAGGCAATAAAACGTACGTGATGATTGAAATTCTGGGGAAGTTCAAATGTTGCGGGAAAGATACAGAGTGAATATGGCAAAATTAATGATTAGTATTAATTCTGCCATATTGGAGGGTAATTGTTGACACACTAAAAATGCAGTCCAAAATCAAAGGGAAGTCCAATTGAGAAACCCAAAATGAAGACCCAGTGGAAATCAATTAAAAGGCCCAAGAAGAAAAACTCAATCTGGAAACCTGAGAAAATGCCTGAATATTGGAAGCCCGAGAGCAAAGAAGTATCATCGCCCAAGACCGTAGGACGCCCAGAGGCTGAACGAATGTAGTACTGCACAATCGCCCAGAGCGATAGCCTCATTGTCGCCCAAATCCTCAAGTCGCCCAGAATCAGACAAGTCTAAAAGGTATAGTTTATCCAATTCAGCAGTTACGGAAGCAGTTGTCAAGTAAACCCGACACGCCCCCACGATCCAGAAACAGTAAGAGTAGTGGCAACAGTTACTAAGTAACTTCTCCCCAAACAAGCAGTTTCTCACTAAAAAAGTGGATAGTTACGAAGGTAATGGAGCAGTTCCAAGCAGTTCCGACAACCAAAAGATGCCCAGGAAGTATAAAAGGAAGTAAAGTCGTAGAAGAAAAGGACCCCGAATCAAAAACTCTCGACAAGAGAATATGTAATTTTTATTTCTTTAGTTTAAATTTAATCATTTCTCAGTACTCGTGTGATTGCGCCCCTTGAAGGCGTTTTGTCTACTTTCCAATTGTAACTCTTCACTAATAAACGCACCCCTTTTTGGGACTTTGTCTCAAGAGGTTTGTTCCTTACACAATCGTCTGATCCTTTCCTTGTAATTGTTGGCGAGTTGGAAAACGCGCGAAAATAGAACTACTTAACATTATCGTCCGAGATTTATTGTGTATCAAAATTTAACAACTAATAGATCAACTTTCACAATCAAAGGAAGGTAGCTTGGTCTCTATGATTAAAGTATAAGATGACTACGGGATTTAGTGGGGCTTGCGCTTGTTTTTCCCTTCTATGCATGAACCCTTATCTATGCATGAACCCTTATCAATGTGTGATTACTTGACGTAGCAAAAGCATATATGATAGAACAAAACCTCACAAAACTTGATCTTATTGATTTGAAAGATTAAATACCTAGAAAGAAAGAATAATTTGAGAAACTTCTCGAGGCTTTTTATTTAATTCAAAACTAACTAAATCATTTAATGTAATAAATAAAATTCAAATAATAACTAACTTCTAGGAAACAACCAACTCTAAATAACAATAAGAATTAAAGAAAAAAAATAAAACTCTAAATGGAATTAAAATCTTAATTTAATTATAATTAAGAAAATTATCCAGAGTTTTCGGAGCCTTAAACGACGAAATTGAGTCAATTCAGAATTTGTTTTGCTGTCCATTTCCACTCAAAATAGACACAACATCTTAAAAAATGAACACTCTAAAAATTTATTTTTGTATTGCATCATTACCTCTCCACGGTTGGCATCCCAATAATCTGTAAGAGCATTATAAAAGTCTACATCGTAGGGATTCTTGATGGAATTATTGCTGTCAATGCAATCTTATCGCGATGCTAGACTATCAAGGAGGTGTATTATAGCCCGGTGGTAGCTTATTTACATTCTGTTTGGTAGTCATTTTTCAAGTTAAAGAATGCATTTTTTGTCCGTTAAAAATCAAATTCAGTCAACTTTTTTAACTTTCCCTCTCACGATCGTCTTTTTTGACTTCTTCAATGGTCATTTTTTTTTCTTCCTTTTTGCTGAAAAATGGCTACCAAACAGATTTTTAGTAATATGCATTTTTTGCTTCCAACCATTCTTGTCGCGGAAGATTGTTTCAATAGTTGTCAAAACGGTGTTTTACGGGCTTAGTTTCACATTATCTTTCTCTACCAAATAGCAAATCCAAATGATTTCAACCCACAACCAATATATTCACCTCGTTGCTCTTGTGCACGTAAAAAACAACTCGTGTAAAATGTACTTTACATGAATCATATGCATAAAAATTTACTCTTGCAATACTTTTACATCCTAGATTGAAAGATGGAGTCAAGCCCATAAGGACATCGATTGGTGATGTACTACGATCTTCTTAAATCCATTCCAGTTTATCCTGTTATATATTTCCATCAAATACAACTTAAACTCGTTCCTACCTTGTTCTTGAATTGAAAACCTGAAAATCTTTTCCGGTCTCAATTCTATAATCGAGATGTTTATCACGTGTTAAACTAGTTTGCTTGCTGCCTAAGAGAATATGGACTTTTCGTTTTTAATTTTACTTTTGTCTTGGGTAAATTACACTTCTCTTCTTCAACATTTTCATTTTTTAACAATTTTGTTCCAAATTTTTTCCCCTTTCCAGTACTCAAGATCATTATTTCACGCATATGGTCCCTTCCTGATTATTTTCCCACTGAGGTGATATAGAAGGACAATTCTATCATTTGACTTAATGTAAACTATGTGTCTGCTTGATTGCAAGATGAAATTTAGGTAGAAAAAAAATAAATTTCAGAGAATTGAATTGCCTAGAATCGTTTTCTTGGAAATTTTCAATTAATTGTGTTTGATTAGTATAATTTTCCACGTGAAAAATATTGAAATTTTGGATCTTTTGATATATGTTTGACTTTGTTTTACATGGAAATTGTCCATTAAAGGGATATAATTTGTTTCCAAAAAAAAAAATTCAAAATAATTGAACTGCCAAAAAAAGAGGAAAAATAGAAAATTAATCTTCTTCTCGGTGCACCTCAATTGTCGGTAAAGATGGCAACATGACAGGTTTTGAGACGGGTTGGCCATTCCTACCATCATCCTATCTACAATTTTTGTCACCTTACCCATCTCATATCAGGTTAAATCGGGTTTGGGGCTGGACAAGTCTCTTGACCCATTTATCGTTCCGCTAATTTTATATATATATATATATATATATATATATATATATATATATATATATATATATATATATATGTTAAGAATAACTTATGTTCTCTTTAAAAATGATGATACATTTTTTATATTTATTTGATAAAAAATTTAAATTTGAAATTAATTATAAACGAGAAGAGTAGCAAAGTGGGGACTTTATTTTCTGTACTCGCCCCATGCCCGTTTCGGGTAAATGCCCCCGTCCCATTTACTCTGTTAGGCAAGTAATCCTCACTCCATTCACGACTGGTCCCACGAATATTGAGTTGAACAAGTTTTTTTGTTATCTCTAATTGATGGCATTGCCAACCCTACCCCACCCTGACTGCCCTAGCCCTTCCCTATCACGGGGCAGCCATGGCCATCATTAAGCCCAACCTCACTAACCCACTGCAAATTAAGAAAATATTGACCAAGTGGGCAATTACCCACTTCAGGATTTGAATAAAAAATCTAATAATGCAGTTTGCACTGATTGAAAGCTATATATTAATGAAACAAAACAGAAAATGTCCTAATAATGGCGTATCCAAATGCCGCATCACAAGTCGCGGCTGGTCTTGAAGATTGAACGGTTAAATGTCTCAAAAATCAAATTAGGGTGGGAGTACCTTATTTGTTGATGGCGCACAATCTCTGGTGAGGCCTTGAATGCAGTCATACATGTGACATGCACTTATACACCATTTTAGCAAATAATGTAAGAGTATTGTAAAAATTACAACACCCTAATCATTATACAAACGGGTTTTTCTTGAGGTTATTTTATTTATTTTGCAGAGATCTTTTAAGATAAAGCGTGCATGATCATTAGTTCACAAAATAATAAGGGAGATTTTCACAAATGTCATTAAATTTGAAAATACACAAAAAATTTGTATGTGCACTCAATTTGTTCAAAAATGTCACTTTTTTGACTTGAAAGGTCCAAATTACCCTTGGGTCACCTTTGTAAGAGCAATTAATGCTTGATGGGAATGCCATTAATGGTTTGATTTGATAATTAAATTTTTATTATTTTATTCATTGTATATATGTATATTATATTCAATAACATGTTTTTTCTTCCATAAAATAAAGAAAAGAAATTCAAATTCTAACATAAACAAACCCTAAGTCCTAAATAGACTTCCATGAACAAATCTTCTTCCAAGAACTTCATCTTCTTCATTCATTCCTTCATCAAGAACACATACTTAATTGATCATCTATTTCGAGAGGTTAGCTATTATTTCATCTCTTAGCTCATTATTTCGTAAATGTTTAGTACAACATGATGATAATAAATTCCAAATTATTACTCATTGATTTCTTAGGTTTTTGAAATTTATTTTGACGGTAAAGATATTTGTAATAGTTCATTAAATGTAATTGATTCCATATTTAATGACTCATTGACTTATTTTGTTTCCAAAATAGATTGTCATGTTGAATGTGAATTGATTATCACCATTAATGTTCTATAATAATGTTTTAAAAATGTCTGAAATCACTGTTCGGAAACCACCCCGACAGTTCGTACTGAAATGGTCGAATACAGTGTTTCAAATCGTCGGGTCCCGACAGTTAAACTGTCGAATTCGACAGTTTAACTGTCGGGACCCGACGGTTGAGAACTGTTGACACTTGCTTAGCTGTTTTCCTCATTTGATGGTATTCAATGTTGATAATTTGATTGTGCGGACTTCTTACGGTTGCATTCCCAACATTTCAGGTATGAGTGATGATTTGAGATTCATAGTCTCGTACGGGGGAAATTTCGCAAATGTGGACGACGAATGGAAGTGGAGAGGGGACAAAACAACTTCCATTTTGGTGCCGACAAATATTACGGTAGCCGGACTTGCTTTACGGTTGAAGGAAAAACTTGGTATTGTTGATCCCAGTAGTGAAATTGAATTGAAGTTCAGAGTCCCCAATGTGAATGTACCTCCGGCTGAAATACGCGATGACGAAGACCTGAGTTGGTACATATCGGTTCATAAGGAAACTGCAATATGCATTACTGTTTTAGAAGTCGAGCCCCCAATTCTTGGCACGGCGACGGATACAAATTGGCCGGATCGTATGATTGTCGTCGGGGATGTTCATCAAAACGTACAAAATGAAGACATAAGTCATCATCATAATATCTCAACAGAAATTGCACCGGAAGCGCCGTTATCTGATATTGGGGTTGCATCCTTAGATGAGAACTTGGACAACCCGTTAAATGCTCACGATGCCGCTAATATTGTTGAACGGATTACACATATTAATACATCGGTCCTTGCGGAACGGGAAATATTCTTCAGTAAGAATGAATTGTACTTGAAGATTCGTGTACTCGCATTGCAAGAGAAGTTTGAATTCCGGGTGAGTAGGTCAAGCATGAAGATGTTAACTGTGAAATGCGCCGATAGTAATTGCAAGTGGATGCTACGTGCATCGGCCGTGAAGAAGTCTACACTCTTTATGATCCGTAAATTCAACAAGCAGCACACATGTTCCATAGACGTGCGTCGTAACGCACATCGTCATGCCACTAGTTCTGTAATTGCCGACCTGATATTGGGAAAACTTGACACTCCAAACCACAAGTATGGTCCTGCTGCTATTACACGTGATATGGAACATGAGTTCGGAGTAAAAATTAGTTACAGCAAAGCACGTAGGGGGCAGGTGGCCGCTTTACTCAAGCTGCATGGTGAACCGGGGGATAGTTTTCGTCAACTTGCTTCGTACTATCATGTTCTTGGACAACATAACCCTGGTACTGTAACCCATATCCAAGTGGATGGCCATAATAGGTTTACTTATTTCTTCGTAGCATTTGGTGCAAGCATTCATGGTTACTTGCAATTCTTGCGGCCCGTAATTTGTGTAGACGGCAGTCACTTGAAAGGTCCATACAAAGGTACACTTCTACTGGTAACTGCCCAAGATGCTAACAAACAGATCTACCCTTTAGCATGGGGGATTGTAGATGCCGAAACAAATAAATCGTGATCGTGGTTTCTGTCCAACTTGAGAGATCTTATAGGCGACTCTGATGAACTTGTTTTTATGTCGGACAGGAAAAAGAGTATAGAAAAAGCTATTTCTCAGCTTTTCCCCTTGTCTCAGCATGGTTGTTGTATGTGGCATATGGAAAAGAACTTAATACAGAGGTATAATAATGCTAGTTCAGTTTTCCTATTCAAACGCGCGGCGACAACGTATCGGGTGGAAGAATTCCAACGACTGATGGGACAGATTCGTAGGATAAATGTGAGATCGTACGAGTACTTGGAGCGTGCAGGTTTTCATTTTTGGTCCAGAGCACTATTCGTTGGCAACAGGTATAATATCATGACAAACAACAATGCGGAATCCCTGAACGCAATGTTGAGACATGCCTGTTCGTTACCGATCACAAGCTTGGTTGAACACATTCGGAGCACAATGCAGAAGTGGTTTTACGAACGTCGAAAGATTTCAACGTCATGCAGTACCGTGCTGTCATTGAACATGGAGAGCGACTTACGGGCTACAATCGAAGCTGGTTCTCGACTTCGTGCTCATTCCTTGACAGCGAACTTAACACAGGTCGGAATATCCAACGACACGGACACGGTAGATTTTACTGAGAACACATGCACATGTCGTGAATTCCAAATAAATTGTATGCCATGTCTTCATGCAACCCGTGCAGCTTGCCTAAGAGGTTCGTCCTTGTACGATTTATGTTCTCCTTACTACACAGCAGACTACTGGAGGGGTGCTTACAGTGAAGCTATATATCCCGTCCCACGGGAAGATAACTGGGATGTTCCGAACGACATTACAGGTACAAATATTTTGCCACCATTGGTGCGTCGTCCGCCTGGTAGACCCCCCACATGACGTAAGAGATCCAGACACGAGTCCACCACTTCTAGGCCACGAACACGACGCTGCACCCGGTGTGGTACATTTGGCCATAACCGAGCCACATGCACAAACACCGTCGTGCATGTACCCAGTTAACATTGCTTTTCCTACTTCAGTTGTTTTGTATGTTAATGTACTGGGTACCTCCCATATGTCATTAGGGAGTTTTATAACTTCAAGTACTACTGGCCATGAACTGTATGTCATTATCATATGTCGTCTGTTATTGTACTTTGAAACTAACCCGTGTATTGATCTGGTTCTGTGTTCCACCCCGACAGTTCATCTGTCGATCCCGACAAATATTCTCTGTTTCTCGACAGTTCGAACATTACAGCAATTGAACTGGACGCCCAGATTGCAAAAGGGACATTGTTGCCCGTGGATTTCAGTAATAACCTTGATTACATATGCGCAACATACAAGGATGAACAAAATATTAACGTGACTATCGGCGCCTCGACCAAAATGTACAAAATTCGAGGCAACGACTAACATATTCTGTCTAACACGACGTAGCCCAAAGCAGTGATGCGATGTATCCTTCCAAGTTAGAGTACACGTTCATCCAACATCAAAAAACTAATATACCTACTTCACGATAGATTATTTAGTTACGTGATGGTTTCCCAACATCAGTCTAATATATGTCATTAGGGAGTTTTATAACTTCAAGTACTACTGGCCATGAACTGTATGTCATTATCATATGTCGTCTGTTATTGTACTTTGAAACTAACCCGTGTATTGATCGTGTTCTGTGTTCCACCCCGACAGTTCATCTGTCGATCCCGACAAATATTCTCTGTTTCTCGACAGTTCGAACATTACAGCAATTGAACTGGACGCCCAGATTGCAAAATGGGACATTGTTGCCTGTGGATTTCATTAATATGCGCAAAATACAAGGATGAACAAAATATTAACGGGACTATGGGCGCCTCGACCAAAAAGTACAAAATTCGAGGCAACGACTAACATATTCTGTCTAACACGACGTAGCCCAAAGCAGTGATGCGATGTATCCTTCCAAGTTAGAGTACACGTTCATCCAACATCAAAAAACTGATATACCTACTTCACGATATATTATTTAGTTACGTGATGGTTTCCCAACATCAGTCTACTATTAATTGCACACGGATCCGGCATCAGCACCACGTCATCATCAGATGTGTCGGACGATATGATAATTATTTCAGGAGCAACTGCGATGGGGGCCACGCCTACATCAACGCTGTCATCATCAGAGTCGTTGACCACATTGCGGAGCACGCTGTTTGGGGAATGCGCTTCTTCGCTTGTGAGGGCGTCGAGGTCGGGAAATGGAACAGGGGAAGTGACTCTCCACCCACGTAGAGGGACGTCATCCTCATCATCCGACGAAATTATAATTGGGACGTCTATAGATGAGCCGGGCATTGGGGTCGGATTGTTTAGAAGCTCGGTGTCGTTGCTCGCGGTGGATGAAGCCATGTGTTTGAATAATCACGAAGGTAAGAATATGTGGGATGTCTATTGCAATAACATGTAGGTTTCTCAAGTGTGTGTTGTATTTCTAGTGGAGCTACTATATATAAGGAGCTGGCTGATTTCCACATTTATGAAGTAGACTTGCCAACCAACTAGTCAATGTCAAACTTAAATACCCACCAGGAAATACACCAGGCAAAAAATCTGCATGTTGTACTCTCACTGTTAATTACAATTGTCTTCATATTTAATGACCATAGCATTTGTCAACTGTAAATGAGCTTTTTAATTACACCTTAGTTCGTATTTGTAATTACATTTATATTCATACATAGGAAATTGTGATTTTCAATGCCTATATTTTCATACTAGACGAATGTGTTGTCATTGCCGCAATTGAAGGGTTGCCATATCCTATATGCCTCGCACGTCGAAGAATATATTGTCACCTAAGTACTTTTGATATAAATCGATGCAAGAATAAATTACTTCTTATAGCACATCAAATTACTGATAATGCATCATTTCCCATAAATGGTTGAAACAATTCATATGCCCTGAACATTACAAAATTTTCAGTAGCACTTAAACAACATTTCATATGCCATGAATCATAATTAACATTACAAAACAATTTCCACGCGGACTCAAATTGGGGAATAAAATGAAACGTTCATGAAACATTGTCCGTCATTTGTCACATTACGTATTCCTTCACAAAAATCGGTGTCGTTGATAGGCACCAGAACAAAATCACTTAAACGAAGAAAAATGTGGCTCAACCAACTATTTTTTTCGTGTTTGCCTCTTACCCCTAGTGTATGGAGTCCTCGTCGATGCTGCTGGCATTCGAAGGCGAGTGGACCGTCGCCTTGTAATAGGTGCCGATGTTGGCTGCACTGGGTCGGACGTCTGGCCACCTACGAAACATAAACAAGAGACAAATTTTAAATATGAATCTATCCACCTGAAATATGTAAATGTCATTTTATACATGAAAAGCTCCTGGACTAATTTAAATAGGCTAAAGTATCGGGTTGAAGATTTTACCTTCCGCCTCCTCCGCTCCTGATTCGGTCCCCGCCTCCATTTCGCCTGAAGCAGTCCTCGCGGCGTCGCTCTGATTGCCATGCAGATCTTTGTCTGCTTCTACATGGCCACTCGTTCCTACGACAACTGGCGCTCCTGTCACTACAGAAAAATGAAACACAATTTGCAATAATCTCCATATAAGGTCACACACCTCGGGGAAGTGAACAAAATTATTAGGTCTAAGCACTGTAGTGCACAGAAAACTTGAGATAAATGAGATGAAGAATCACAAAATTGCAACACAGTTCAAATAAAGTATATCAAACAAAAACAAAATGATTATATCCCAATTGGACTTGACAAAAATTAAGTCCACACTCATTCATTCATCACAAAATTGCAACACAGTTCATTAAAAGTATATCAAACAAAAACAAAATGATTATATCCCAATTGGACTTGACAAAAATTAAGTCCACACTCATTCATTCATCACAAAATTGCAACACAGTTCAAATAAAGTATATCAAACAAAAACAAAATGATTATATCCCAATTGGACTTGACAAAAATTAAGTCAACACTCATTCATTCATCGTGTCTGACGTTACTAAGCAGCCTTTGGTAAGAAACAAAGCAAGGCAATTGAAAAAGGCTAAGCATCATAGTGTCTATGTCTAAATTTTCACAAGATTATATCCAGCTAAATGAATACGAATGGATAGGTAACCTACATGAAAACCCATTACTTAACATGCACGAGTATACTAAATATTCTTGCTGAAATCGTCAAATCTCAGAGGCGAATAATGTCCATACAACTAATGTTCACATGTAAACAAAAGATGAAATTGCGAAATAAACTGGTAATGATCTAATGTGCACTTATTTTACATTAGACATGCATTTTAGCATTTAAGACACAACTGATGGTATCCCATCTCATGAATCATAAATTTTATCTCAACTTGAAGTTATCATTACCAAATTCGATCTAATCACCTGGCTAAGGAACTCAACCTGGTGGATCTAAAATGCCCAAAACGAAATTAATACGTGCATTAACATCGTAAAGCGTACCATTCACAACTGGTTCTCTGTCACCGACCGCGAAATCGTGTTCTTCCGGCATCTCATCCATGTCAACACCAAACTCATCTTCGTGCCCTGGAAATTGAAATAAAAAAATGAAGACATTACAGGATATTTCAGCCTGTTGTATTACAAAATAACAAGATTCCTAATAGAAGTAAGAAGAAAATGCGGAAAAGTACCTCCATATGGTTGGGGAGAATGTGCATGGACATCATTTCGCACGTTTGTTGGAACTGCTGATGCGGGGGAAATGCAAGGTGCCACTACCGTCGATATGAAATCCCGAAGTCTAGCGTGTTCAGCCGTAACGTGCTCGAGTATTTCAAGTTTCACGGTTCGGAGTCGCATTTCAAATAGGACTCTTTGATCCAACAACAAGTCCTCGACGTCCGATCTTGTCAACCCACGTCCCATTTGTACACCCGTCATCCCGCCTTGTGCACGATCAGAATGGCTCTCTCCTTCGCCGCCGTCCCATACGTTGTCCGAGCTAGAATCGTCATTTTCTTCGGATGACTGCACGGCACGATCACCCGTACCCGAAGCAATCTCATCCGACCCTCCACTACCATCATCCCCATCATCCCCATCATCTTCATTTTTACTTGAATCATGGCCATCTCCTCCACCGACATCGGCAACAATACCAAACTGCGCTTCGACCACAGTATTTGCAATGGCGTCCAAAGCAGGCACGACATTATCATCAAAAGGCATAAGAGTAGCCATGTAGCGTTTGGTCCACTCCAGCTCGGTCGGACGTAGCGTTGCAAAAACATGCAGCTGCGGATGATGTAACAAGTTGATCAGGGAATAAAAATTATGGCATATTAGGATAGAATGGCAACAAGATTTTCCCTAACTCGGGAAACAAAACGAAGGTTACATGTACTTTCTTGAAGAAGTCATCATATGTGCGATGCTGAGACTGTTTTCTGGCCGTCCAACTCAGAATACGTGGGGATCGTTCACCAAGCCGCTGCCCAAAACGTTCACCAATTTCTGGAATCGCCTCGAAGGCCCATATCTATCGTAGATGGGTGAAACAGATTGAATTAGTGTCGCGTCAATTACCAAATATACTTTCATGGTAATAAGAACTTCAGCTGAAATTGAAATAAAGGACATCGTTACCTGCATGGCTATGGGAAAGCCATGAATTGTGTAACTAATCTCTTTCTCGTGCTTCCTCTTGGCATAGCGAAGTTTGCTAGCGTATCTGCCCTGGAATCCCTTGATGAGACGAGAGAACCCCACTCTACCCCAAGGGTAGGCAAAAAATACATCAAGGTCGTCGACGATCGAAAGTGTCGCGCACTCGATACCCACATTATTGTCTGGAGCTTTGAAGACTCCTTCTACTATGAGTGCAAGCCCCAGCTTGTATCGATCAGCCCGTGGGGTCGACGACCGAACTAATGTCTTCTCGATATGGGCACATGAAACCTTGTCCAAAGATCGAAAGTACTTGTCCTTTAGTCTTGTTTTTTCCAACACTCGTTGAAACCGCTCATCATCAGGCGAGACACCGCAACACAGTCCGGTAACTACTGCGTACTCTTGCAGTCCAAACCGGCAATAGTGTCCTTGCATGTTGAACCACAATTCGTGCTCCTTGTCTGTTCGGATTCCTCTGAATACAAGTTGTTGGATGAGCTGCGCAGAGAATTGGATGTCTGAAATTTCGGTCAAGAAGCCAAGGGACGACTCGCGGAAGTCGTGGCGTTGTCGTTCATCGAAGTGCTCCAAAACCCTCTGCACGTACTTTAGGTTACTGCGCTGGGATATGCGTGCACGGATCCTTGCGTGTTTCGGAACCAAGGCTTCGAACTCCATTGACTCTGCAATGAATAAGAAGGAGAAAAAATCAGCTTATCACACGTCATCAAAGTATGTAAAGGGAAAGACGGATGTAAACAACTAGCAATCAACATATCTACGTCAACCACATAACGACATGTAACTACTACCCAAATGCAACATGAATCATTTGTACAAGGACATGTCAGTGAGATTTCACAATAAAGGAACCTTGTGCTTCACATTATTGCTGTTCTAACTGTCGGGATCGACAGTTCAGTTGTAACAAAAGTACTCAACTGCCCGGATTTCTGAGACTAACTGTCGGGAATGGCAGTTAGTCTATCCCTGTGTTACCCGTCGGACGCAGCTAACTGTCGGGAACAACGGAACACATGTTCACATTTCACCAATATACAGATAATTTAAGCCCGGATCAATATATATATATATATATATATATATATATATATATATATATATATATATATATTCAGTTTCAACAACCGAAAAGCACATACTGATCATTAACAAGTATAATATTTATTTTCAATCAAAAAACATGTTTGTAATCTATAAAATTAAAAGATAAAACATGGCATGAAACATTAATAAGGGATTTCATAAGATGATCAACAGTTCTTATTCTAGTGAAATTTTCCTTCCGTGTTCTTTCTGGCCATCAATGTCGTTTGGCATATAGTCCAGTCCAAATGTTACTTTCTCAATTAGAGGTAAGTAACAACTGTAATTTATAATCAACATCATGTCTATTGTGTCTATGGATTCCATTAATTTACTATTAAAAAGTATTGTAGCACTTGAAACATCAAGATGAAAATTTGAGGAAAAATATTACTAGAATGTTTGAACTTTCAACTACTTCACTGATGTCCAATAAGGAAAAACATATTGTCTATTTGCACACAAGTAATCAACATAGAAACTCTAGAATCCAATACACTGCACACCTAGGTCTTCAGTTGATGTGATTTTTCTAACTTGGACAAACATAAACACCATGTCCCCATCAAAATAACCAAAATTAATAAATAGCTACCGAAAGGGAAGTCACGTGCACCTCAAGATGACCAAGTAAGGTGTGCCTAAGCACTTGTTTAGTAGAAATACATGACGTAACAAAATGCACCAACAAGGCAGAATTGCCACAAGGTTCACAACAAATTGCTTAGTTGTAAACTAGACCACTAAAATGTGACTACAAACACCAACATGATGTGAAAAAAAGAACTAGCTACTATTTAAAATGGGTGAATGAGTACACATGCAACTGAAATGTCAACTAGAAACTCTCTTTACTGAGATGTGCCCCATGCAAATAGTTTGACAATTCACTACCTGGTCTAAATAGTTTGATAATTGAACACCTTTTCTATTCAAAATGGGACATTGAAGGGAATAATAATATTTGCTAATGAAAGGATGGTCCAAGACCTATAAATTGTGATTTCATAATGTCTGTTCATGCGCATCAAGTTTCACTTCAGCCTTCCCAGTGTTGGATGCTCTTGCAAATAAGTCATTGGGTACATTGGTTCGTGATTCTTCAAACAACTTCCTCAGTAACTTCCACAAAGGAAATTAGATTTCAAATTTCAAAATGATGAATATATGTACATATATACATACTATGAATTCTTTGTTCATTAACCTGTGTAGTTTTTTCAAGAAATTTGAGATAATTATGAAATAACATGAATAAATCTAAATATATAAATATACTAAATGACGGAACCAGGTATAGGGCTTCCTAATGTAACAATGTTCTATGGTTTCATATTTCAAAGAAGTTAAATATTGATGTGGAGATAAATTGGACTGGAAAGTCTAAAACTATAAGAATTATAACATGTGGTTTTCAGATGACAATCTAGGGATTCTTGGATCTCAGCTGTTGGCGGTTTGCTGAAAAAACAATGTTTCAATCAACTTGATATTATTGATTGAATTAAACCCAATTTCTCATATATATTCGGACTACCTTTGTTTTCATCAAATTTATTAAGAAAACCTTTGATGTTTTTCTTTATAGTCTTGATTACTCTTTGAAATTATTTGTCGAAAATCTTTAAAGACAACTGGAAAGCGGAAGATGTTGTAATAGCTTGAGCTTGTTTCATCAATTTTCTAATATGCCTAGATAATGTTATGTTTAACATATTTATTTCAGATTGCAAAGCTGACTATGATCCCTTAGTGAAAAAACTAAGGAAAACGAGGATATCTCCATTTAACAAGAAAAGTGGTTCGGTGCTGGGAAGAATGGCCACAATGGAGGAAGAGGAGTCTCCAATTTCAGCCGGTATGGAAGAGAGTAACCAAGTGGTGGTTACAAGAGCCAGACCACACAGGGCTAATAGTGGGAAAGCTACATATGTTCTAAGTGATGATGATTCTGAAGATGCTGCTACTACAGATGTAGATTTGGACAGTGATGCAGCTGAATATTCAATCAGTGATGTTGCTGATGATGACTCTTCGACTTCGATTAAGGATAGTAAAACTTTTAGTTCATTTTAGAACACAGCAATCTATACTTGGGAACTACTGAATTTCGTTTATAGCTGGTGAACTTGCTTGCTTCCAAGGAAAAGGCAACTTTCTCTAGTGTTTCATGATTAAATCAGTTGGGATTGGATTAATGCATTGCAGAGTTCTAATAGCAAATTCAGTATTAGATTCCTTACCATCGTTGATTCACATTCTTGGTTGTTGAATGATCGAGTGTGGATGATTCTCCTTATGTGAACACATCTTATGGCGAAAAAATGATTTTCCTGATTTATCTCCCGCTCCTCGTATTTCTCTTTTAGCTGATCTGACATGCCTATGAACTATTGAAATGAATATTTGATTTATGAGTTGACTCTGGATTTATAGAAATCCAGATATAACCAAATGAAAGCTGATTAAGGCTGCAAATGATTATTCTGCCAAAATACAAACAGCAACACTCATATTTCCAAATAAATGAAAAATTTGGCAACCAGCTCCCACAAAAAAGAGGTAAGATTAAAGCCGAAAGTTTTTAGGGATGCAAAGAGTTAATGAACAGAATGATAAATGAGGGCATGAAAAAGTCAGATTCCTAAATTTGATTATATCGAAAACTAAAATATGCCTCATATCATGGCCTTTACTAATTTCATGACACTAAAAAATCCCAAAGACAAACAAGTCAAGAAATAAACCAAAAAATTATATCCTCCAAACACCATCATTCATTCACGAAAATATACTGCACATGAATGGGACCCACTTAATACCAACATCCAGGAGTCAACAAATTCAAGTGAAAGAAGAAACCTATTTACCGAAGTTTAATCCACAATCCAAGTTCCAAAACCACGAAAAATTAACAAGGAAACGTATCAGACAATTACATTATCCAATATCATAGCATTATTCTCATTATCACGTCCAATAAGTCATTGAAATCCAATCCATAAACAAAAACGTTTTTGTTTATGGATTGGATTACACACTACAAACCTGAAAGACTCAATTTGTACACAAATTTCAAACATGAAGATTGCAACTTGTACCTCAAATTGATGCTTCCAGGTAAGAGCCAAAATCTTGAATCTCTTTAATGTTGCAAGTTTGAATTGTCTAAAATTCGTCCTCCGATAGTTTCTGCGAAAAAGCGCATGCATAAAATTCAATCATTTCATTGGACCCATTATTTTCATAAATATCAATCTTGGTAATATGTTTACTATATCATTTTGCGATATTGGTATTCGTAACCACAAACTTTCTAATTTTGAATTAGCATGGCATTGAATGTATTATGGGATTAACACAATAAATTATGTGTTTTATTTCTTGCAGGCTATCTTGTGACCAAGTCTTGTGTGCTAATGATGTCACTTTTTGTTTTCTTCACAACCATCATGTCAGTTTCATTTACATTGAGAGAGACGCAAACTCGTATGCTAAAGTTTACAGGTTTTTTTGATGGATTGATTATTTAAATTCTGTGACCTCAACTTTGCAGATGGAGCTTATATGAAAGCACATAGAAATGTCAACAGATATTAAATTACTCATGTTTTACTAGCAGGCCACGTGATTGACACACTCAGCACATCTTACCTGAGGTTTCTAAAGCTCAACCAAGTTGAATATCATACCCCCTCCCCACAAACATACATCAAACCTACCCATCCATACACAAAACAGAAAGTGTTTGCTTATAAGTTATATCAACACACAATGATAGCTCATAAATCTAGATTAGATAGCAAGTGCAAGGTGCACAATTTAATGCAGATCTAGATAGAGACTGAGGCGAGATACATACACCCAAAAAAGAAAAGCATAATTCCACAATTCTTAATATTTATTTGTAATGGAAATTCCATATGCATATAGATATCCAATTTTACATGCATAAGTTTGTAGTAGAAAAATCAAAGATGAGATGGGGATGGAACCTTGATAGCAAGTTGTTTCTTGGGAGCTTTTCCGCTAGTTGACTTTTGAGCAATTGTCTTCGTACGTGCTAGCTGCAGATTTCCCAAATACATAATACATTAATATTAAAAAAACACACATTTAGAAAATGTCAAGAACAACAGTAAGCCTACTCAATTGAAATGCAGTTCCAGAAACAAATTAGATTTCCCACAAAAAAGGTGATTGAAATTTTTTTAGAATCACAGAAACTCAACCTGAAAATGTTAAGGAACATTACCCCACAATTGAAATCCGACATTCATTCTACAATCAACAGTATTCCAGATGTTTTTAACCCGATCCTTCATGAGTTGAAATAGCAAAAAATAATAATCAGACGGAACAAATTAGAATCAATTAAAAACTTAAAAAAGACTGGGTTACATTTTCATAACTGAATACATGGAAACAGCAGTATGGAGCCTTGAGATTTACAAAAAAAATTCAAGTGAAAGAAACGGTTTCTCAAGCTAGTAGAATACATCTTCCAAAAAATATACAAAGAGCGACAAGTTATCAGTCCCAACTCTCAACTACTTGTTTATGAGATGAGCAAATATTAACTCTGTAACAATGGCATTGGAGATTTGGCTCATACCCATTTAAACCATTCCAGTGATTAAAACTAATTTAGCAAGCATTGGAATACAGAAGAAAAGTTAAATACGGGAACTGGCATACGACATACCCATTTTTCTTCCTACCCTGTCACCTTTCAAAGTTGAAGAAAGAACTTAAATATGTGCATTTTCTGCAACCGCATCTTGTCCTGTAGAAGCGAGTTTGAGGAAAATTAGACTAATTGAGAAGATGGGCATATTTCCAAAACCTAATACACGATGGAGACAAATATGCATCTGTATTAATAACATTGACTTTACAAACTAAAAGAAATAGATCTGAGATTTTTTTTCCAGAAATCTGAAATAGATTTTGAAAAACAACACAACAAATTGCCTTTCCTTGTCAGAAATGGAGATCGATGACCGGAGACACGTTAAAAGGAGAACTACAATAGGAAAAAACTGACCAATTTGTTCGATTCTTTCTCCCTCACGGACCCACGGCTGACGGGCAGAGTCACGGTCGGATAGGCGCACGGCTACAGCTTCTAGTTCTGGGCTGAAGGCGTCAACCGTGTGGTCTCTAGTTCTGGGCTGAAGGCGTCAACCGTGTGGTCTCTTGACTTCCGTCTGGCATGAAGGGTTGAAGGCGTGGAGGAAACCCACCGGTTGAAAGTGAAGACTGAAGAGTTTAAGTGAGAGGTTTTAGGTTATTTCAAAAAAACAAAATAAATATGCATTTAAATTCTGTCAACAGAAGACTGAAGAGTTGAAGTGATTATTTAAAAAATTCTGTCAACTCGAGAATGTACTTGCTATAACTTTTTCGAGTTGTCAACTCAAAAATATATTAGGTATTTAAATTCTCTAAAGGGGCAAAATAGTCCAAAAATGACAATCTTGCAAAGGTTTTAAAAAGGTGACATTTTTGAAAATGAAAAGCCAAAAAATGCCACTCAGTGTAATTTCCTCAAATAATAATAATAAATAAATAAAAATGAGTAAGCTAATGGGAAATAATTGCACCATTGGCCCCCATCCTTTTGATCGATTGCAAAATTAGCCTCCGACCAAAGAAATAAGCAACTTGGTACTAAGTCTGTCAATATAAGTGTACAACCAGTCTTCACTTACGGTTCCGTCAAATTTCCTATGCCATAATTTTACATAGTAAGATAATTGTTCTATAACTTTAGATATGCTAAGTTATATCAAAATAGTTCATACTTAACAGTAACAGTGTAAATAACATCCAAACAGATATTAGAAGATCTCCAGGAAAGCCAAATCAAAACATAGTCAATTATGATTGGTAAATAAGTTTTCTCAAATGCAGAGAGGTACGTCTCCACGTTTACATCAAATAATAAGGCAAAATATAAGCATTCCTGATCCTTTAAGTCCGATTACAAGACACGTTAACCTCCTGAAATTCTCACGAGTTGCAACGTGATATGTACCTACTTTCAAGAATCGATACACATATTATCTTGCTAAAATGGTGTATAAGTGCATGTCACATGTATGACCGCATTCGAGGCCTCACCAGAGATTGTGCACCATCCACAAATATGGTAGTCCCTGTCATATATCTTGAACCGTCGCTGATTAAGTAAATGACAGTCGACGCTAGATCTTTTTCAACATCAAGCCATCGATGCAATGGTGCTGCTTCCTTCACCAATTTCTCTGCCCTCTCCTTCCCCACTGATACAGGGAACTCATCGTTGAGATGCAAACCACGAGCTATTGCATTAACCCTTATATGATATTTCCCTATCTCCATTGCAGCCGTCTGCAAATAATAAAACATATAAATAAAACACAACTTAAATTGAGGAATCATGAGGTAAATAATTTAACAGCTTTCAGTGTTTATTCCAATTAATCATCTAGATATATGCTTGTGAAGCCACAGAATATCAACAAAAACAAAATGTTTTGTTCTAATTCAGCGGATTGTTTAGTGACTTGTTGGCAAAAAGACAACCTATCTCCAACAATGACATTTAAGAGGTTATTTTAGCTAAACAAACGAAACTTATTTACTCCAAGGCCCAAGCTAATGGAATGTCTTTACTAATTCAGATGCTCTTAACATTTGCAAATTCAAAAATGTCATTTAGATGACTTGCTTTTTAAGATTAATTCTCGTATCATGAGAAGCTTCAGTCACAACTTGGTTTCTTGGACTAAGTAGACAGCATTTTCTCTCATGAGATAGCCAATGTAATGACAGAAAACGTCATATTATAATGTTAGCCAACAGACGAAGCCAACACCGAAAATTGCATTGATGGTGATCTTTTGTAATATTCTTCAAAATTTATTGAAGAAGAAGAAACTAGAGAACTATGTCAATTCTTGTCTATTTCAGAAACATCATAACGTAAGGGTGTGTGAAACTTGATTAAATTCAAAATTCTCTATTCAATTATATGAAAACTGAAAAGTACAATGTACAGTCGAGTGATGATGAGCAATTTTCTTCATTCAGATAAATGGCATACCAGAAAAATGTATTAAAAATAAAAAAAATCATTTCACTCACCCTTACAAGCTGCTGGACTCCAGCTAAACATGAACCATATGCTGCAGCTCCTTGATATATGCCTCTTTCAGTACCAATTATTGAGGTAAAAAAAACAATGGATCCCCCAGATTTTTGATCCCTCATTCTTTGACCAACAGCTTTCAAAAGATACCATGCACCCATGAAATTGATTTTAACAATCTTTTTAAACTCATCTTCAACTAAACACAGAGGATCTTCAATTTTCCCTGTTTAACACAATTAGAGATCAGGGTCTGCTCATTTTCAACCATACTGTAGCTCGCATAAGGAACTATATAGAGGTAAATATGAGTAGAATATTTTGGGCCACACGTCAAGTATTTAATCATGACGTGTGAAAGCATTGTGTTCCAAGTAATAATTCTTGAAGGACTGAATGTGAAAGTACAATTTGATATTGTATACCGTTGATATTGGTATCAAATATCTATAAACAGCTCCTTTGAACTCTTAAGCATCTAAATATTTTATATAGTATTAGTTCCAACACAGCCTCAATTGAGATTCAGGGACTGTCATCCATGATTTTTAGACACTATACGCATCTTATTTCAAGTCCTATTCATTATTGCAACAACTGGATATGTTACTAGAGAAATATACAAGTAATAAAGTATCTGGGATTGAGATGAAACATAAATCAGTTCCCATTTCCAGCAATGTAAAAAGGTGAACACTCAAGAAGAAAGTATTCTGATTGAAATAAAAAACCAAAGGAATGAAAGAACCTCTTGAGGCTCAAGCACATTCTATTATGAAAGCCAATTATGGGGATCAAGAAATCAGATGGAAAGATGATATATAACTTTAAAACTTATCAAGGGCGAGTTTTAAGGAAAAGAGGTAAAACTAGCTGATGTTTCAGCAGAAAAGAAAGATATATTGAATCAATTCAGGTACTTGTATCTATTTTCATGTCAAAGTAAACTTGGTTGAAGAGAATTAGTAACAGATTGCCAGTTAGAGTGAAAGAATTGGCAAGGATACCACAGTACTATTCAGAATTACAGTTGAAGCCTAGGGGGTTTGGCAAGTTTATATAAGTAAACAAAGTTTCCGGCATTCGAGGATCAGAAGTTCAGAACATAAGGGGAACAGATGATAATAAAGAAACTTCTGGAATCGAAAATCAGGTGAGATTATGTTGAACCCATGATATTATTATTATTATTATTAAATTGGATGAGAATTGTCCTATGACCATCAAATAGATAGTAGGCATAATATGTTGTTTTAGACAGCAATGATCATCACAGGCAGTATCTTGCACGATTTACATTAAGCGCACAACTCAATACTTCTTAAGTTTCTTTTGTCGGCTGGAAACAATGCCAATGTGATATATATGACTATAACTTGTCGACTAGGCTAGTATCAAGTTCAGTAGTTTGGTGGATATGGAGAACGAACACTTCTATCACAAATTCCTGAGGATTCTTTTGATCCAATGTGAAACATGCCCTTTTTATGCCATGTCTCATCCCGTCTATTGAGATAATCCTCAGAACAGATCTTTTCATTTCTTATTGCACGTAGAAAGCAATTTTTCACTATATACATCCAGTGAAAAGTTCTTTTCTTCGTTATCGACTTTCATACACATATCTATCGAAATGCTTTAACGATGGAAGTCAACTCGAAAAGCTCATTTCTCGTGATTGAGCCGTGATCTTAACTCCATAAAGATACCAGTATTTCTCCTTGGAGCATCTTCTTATCTAGATTTTTGGCCTTTGCTGCATGATAAAGACCTTATATATACCTTTAAATATTGTCAAATTCTTGCTACTTTCATCATTTGATGGATTCTCGTTTATGTTATGATCAAAAGAAAGAGACGTGTCATGCCGGATATTCCATATGACTGACAGACTCGTCTTCTCTTATTATCGCTGTCCAATGAAGACGGAATGTATTTTTATTTATTGAAGCCGCATGAACATCGATGGTGATAAAAAGTATTATTCTTTCCTATCCTGAACCAAGAATACCAAGATCGAGTTATTTATCTCTCTCAAGTCTAAAAAAAATTGTTTTAACAAATATAATTATATAAATTAGAGCCAGGTTGGATAATCAAATGATGGATCAAAACACAGTGTATATAATAATAGAAATATAAACATATAATATTACACTAATAATAATTGATGATGCTCCGTCTTTCCAAAATTCAGTAGATAAATAAAATAGCAACAAAAATTGTCGTTTACCTTCATACGAATAGCAGTTCACCAAAGCATCCAAATTCCCCAGAGTACTCCACGCTTTACCCACCGCTTCATCAAAAACCGACTCTCTAAATTCTTCCATATCTAAACCCACCACCTCCACCGTTACGACGCCGTCTAGAGATCTCTTTATCTTCTCCGCTTCACTCCTCAATTGATCCTCATTCCCCATCAACACCAACCTAAAATTTCACGCACCTAAAAATGAATAATCACACCAAACATTATGCCTTTAACTGTATGTACATAAAGCAAGAATTTACCGGCAACCACGCTGAGCTAAATGGCGTGCAATGTTGAGCGAAATTTCGTCGCCATTGGAGGTCAGCAACACCTTCTTTCCAGGATTCGTCATGCTCCAGAATCAATTATGATTCTAATCAAGCTATAGACGAAAAGGAGATGTGAATTAATGGAAATCGGTGAACCCACTTTGAAATTCAGCGCGTGTATATATAGAGAGAGGGAAAGAGGCTGACGTATGAAAGATCAAAATCACTTCAAATTAATTGCCGATTAAAAACAGGGGAGCCACCCACCGACTGCC
This sequence comes from Fraxinus excelsior, assembly GCA_019097785.1. Lineage (NCBI taxonomy): Eukaryota > Viridiplantae > Streptophyta > Magnoliopsida > Lamiales > Oleaceae > Fraxinus > Fraxinus excelsior. Next base: position 13,539,272 of record CM032638.1, on the reverse strand, counting down.
CCTCAATAGGGGGCGGCCATTTAAAAAAGGGGCGCCACCCATCGACAGCCTTCGAACTGGGGGCGCCCAACCTGTTCGGAGGCTGTTGATGGGTCTTGCCCCTGTTTTTAATGGGTCAATGATCCTAGGCACATGACTTTATCCAATATTCATAATTTAAGTTGACTCGTGGGTCACACTTACTAAACTCATGTTTGAACACATTCATTAAAAAGAAATTGTCCCTTCTTAAATTAATAATTTGTAACTATACACTTTCTCAATATTTTTCTTATTTTTTAATTTTTTAACTGTACATTTTACAATTACAATAAAAAAATCACTATTATAAAACTCATATTTCACAAAAAAAATTAAAAAAAAAAAGACTTAATTATACTCTATAATCTATAGCACTTGAAAGGAGTGTCTCCAGGGCCGGTCCTGTGATTTTCGGGGCCTGATGCGAACTCCCGAAGTTGGGCCCCCCAAAACAACGTAAATGCAAAATTCAACAGTGTATTATACAACGTATTGTTAACTTAATACTGAACAGTAGAACAATAAACAAATATAAAGAACAAAAAATTTATATTATTATTTTTTATCGACAAGAGTTCAAATAATCAGTTAATACTATTCGTCTCGCTATTTTAAGAGGCATGATATATGAGTCTATATCTAATACACAATGATTAGCCTAAAAGACAATTACAAAATATATCAATTATCTCACAATTAAAGTATTCAATACAGTGACTATGTGCGTCTGTGCAATTGATCCTACATGCTACAAAGAACATACATATAAGCCGATCAAACCACTATTATATAAGCCGACAAGGCTTTAAACATTTTCATTATATTCAATATCAAGTTAGGGCAAGTCATTGCTTACTTGAGAATTATAAAATCGACGAAAATTATGGAATCACAATTCACACTCTTCAAAATTCCACCGTCGCATCTCACAAGCCTGAAATCAAAATCATACGCATGTACAATCAGATTCAGATTCACACCCTTCAACAATCATTTACAACAATCAAATTATGGAATCACATCCTTCAAATTCACAATCAGATTATATTAAGGAAGCTATTATAATAGTTCCATGTACAAGTCAATCCCCAAATCTCCACATTTATCTATCAAAACAAAGCCTCACACAATTCCCTAGACATTGAAATGCTTGGACAACATGAGTACTCAAACAAGATTCAATATTAAACCTATTTACTTGCAAGATAATTAGATGTGATATACTCAACAAATTTTTTTGGCACAAATTGTGTAGTTTCTTCTTGATATACTCGTTTAAGAATTAGTATTCTATGTATTCCCTTTAATTCCCAATACAAAAGTCCAGATCAGAATAGTCGTTTAAATCATATAAAGAAGAATGGTTCATCAAGAAACACAATAAAAAAAAAAGTACTTTTCCTTCCCATATTGACTCCTTTTCAAAGTAGTAATTCATAAGACTATTTTTATTTATTTATACACGTTAAAAGTGAAAGATCATAATATTAAAAAACCTTTGATGTAACTATTAACTTTTTGGTTCTTTAGACAAATATTTGGTACTCGACTGAAAAGTTGAAAAAGACTCCATCTAGTACAAAAGAAGTATCAAAACATGCCAATTTTTTTTCAATGCTACTGAAAGAAATAATCCCAGACCAACAATTGTTCATACACATTACACTATAATCAGAATCAGGAACCCTAATTAAGACTACTCATCGTCCAAGGCACACCAAAATTACAAAACCGAAAATCAATTCAAAAAAGAAAAAAGATACAGAAGAAAAAAAATTACAGGATCACTGGCGAGTCGACGAGCTTAGAAATTCGATCAGAAACTTCAAAGACGTGGCGAGAGCTAGCCCATACATACTTCATAGCATCCACATCGAACTGAGCCTTCTTCCTCTCATCCGAAAGATAATCCGCTCCCTCAATCTTCCTCATAAAGCACCAACAGACGGGACTTGGGAGAGTCGGGAGTGAATAGTTGTTGCCTATTGTCTATTGAGGTTAGGTTAAAAAAAAAAGTATAGGGCCAAAATTGAGTGAAGCCTCCGGTGTTGGCCATTGGGCTGGACCTAACAAAAAATAATGGGGGCCAAAAGATGAGGCCCCCTCCATTTTTGGGCCCGAGGCGCGGGCCTCATCTGCCTCTATGCAGAACCGGCCCTGAGTGTCTCCAACCGGGAAGTACATGAATTGGAAGGAGTATATAAGCCATCTCCTAGCCTATCATGGCCCTCGGATGGTAAACTAGACAAGAATGAAAAATATCAAATTACCCGATAAGAAGCAATAGGAATCCGGGTGATGAACCCAAAATTTTTATTTTATAATATTTTATTTTTAAAATCACATTTAAAAATAAATAAATAAATAAAAGCAGACTGTAAATGAGAAACTTTTAATATCTGTCTCTTTCCATTGTCATTCCTAGCCCCCCACAAAACAGACTTAAACCATTTTTTTTTCCTTAATTTAATGATTCTAAACACAAATTCATGAAAACAACCTACACATGACAGGCCTTAACCCAACTAGGGAAAATGTATGTGTACAGAAAAAATTTCACAGAATTCCACCAGACGTATCACGTGGATGTGGGTCTCATTGTCAATAAAATATTCAAAAAATGCGATTCTCACCTGTGTTGGGTGTGGTCTATAAATTTGACAGAATTTTTTTTTTCTGTACACCAAAAACGGTTCAACCCAACTATGAGTGCAAACTAACCCAAAGGTGAGTTGTGGTTGGGTCGGGCTTTTGTTTTATTGGGTTGTTAGAGTTAAGATTGGTTTAACACATTCTTTAATTTCATATCTAAAAGGTTAAGTATAATCAATTTCAAAATTAAGAAACAAGGTTTAAAACTTCAAAAATCAGGTATTAATTAATTTTATTTATGAGATAATTAATTTAAAATATATTTCATTAATTAAATATATTTAGGTCACGATTCTATGTTATTTGGTCACAAATTATGAATTAATTAGTCACAAATTATTTCTCGATCACGAACCAAAAATCTTATAGGTCATAAATTATTTCACGATCACAAATCAAAAAATTTATAGATCACAATTTATTTATCAATCACCACAAATTTTAAGTCATGATTTAAATTTTTAGATCGCATATTATTTATTGACCAAAGTTATCTGCCACATATTACTTATTAGTCATAAGATATCTAATTTATTGGTCACAATTTCAAATAATTGTTCACAATCAACCAAATAATTGATCAAAAAGACCCTCACCCCACGTCATCCCATCCACAACCATCACACGACTTCCTAACTACCACCACCACCACTACCATCACGGCTGACCACCACCACTACCACTACCGCCAAAATCACCACCCTAGTCATCATCATAACTACCACCACCCAAAAACCACCAAAAAAATCAAATTCAAAACAATCAATCATTGCCATGACCACCACTTACTACTCCAAAAACTCCAACACTCATCACTCCAGATTTTCTCCAGATTTTCCACCACCAACAAGGGTGCTCACGCCCAAAAACTGGATAACCATTGATTGCAAAACTAGATCCGATCGACGATTACTATTTCGCTTAGAGTGTAGCGATGACTGCATCGCTGCTACTGGAGCAACGACTACTCCAAAAACTCAAACACCCATCACTCTAGATTTTCCCCACATTTTCCACCACCACCAACAGTGCTCACACCCAAAACCATCGTCGTCCAAAACCGAAAATACCATCATTGCCAGAAATTGCACAACCATCGATCAAAAATTAGATCGGGTTGATGATGAGAGCGCAACAATGACTGCTACGCTCATCTTCGTCGATGCAACAACAGCGTAAAGCGACATCGCCTCTCAACGTGCAGTGATGACAATATCATCGTCGTGGCTGCTGCGACTATTCTCGCCAACTACATCATCGCAGCAACTATTGGTAGATAATGGAGGGAGGGAGGGAGGGAGGGCAAAATGAATTTCGATGGGGGAGGGTGGGATGAGGATCGGGATATTAACTTAATTTTATAATATTATTATCAATATTAAATTATCATTTGATTTTTGTATTAAAAAAACTTCAAATCTGATTTTTAAAATGTTAATTTAAAAAATCTGGTTTCATCTAATTTCCACTTTTTACATATCCCATCATTCTGTCTCTAACAAACTTTCATTCTTCAATTTTTAATTTGGGCGGAGTAGATTTGTATTTCGAATTTCTTAAAAAGTAATTCTAAGGTTGACAGTAAAAAGGAAAATAAAATGATTTGGAACTGAATCATTATATTAATAAATTATAAATATTCATGATAACTTTTATTGACATATAACTAAAATTTAATGTCGTCAATAAAATTCATTGCGCCTAAAATTTCCTGTTTTAATAGCTGTAAGAATAAATCTGCTAGGCTATCTCTGGTTGTAATATTAATTACAACACAATACGATGTAATTCAAACTTTAAATGTCCACAATCCCTTCACGCCACATGTTGCATTGCTGTCCGAAAAGAAAGCATTAAATGCACCGTGAGTCACCCAACTTTGAAATGAGTTGTATTCAAGTCCCTCTTTTTAATTTAGTGCAATCAGATCACTCAAACAAATCGGTTTACTCATAAGCCCTTGTTTGATGGTTATTATGGTGTGAGAATGATGTTTTAAGTGTATTTAGCACATAACGTCCTTACCTATCACTATTAGGCTTAATTGCACAAAACGTCCATACGTTTCACATGTAGTGTCCATAACATTCCTACGTTTCAATTTTTTTTATTTTCACTCATATTTCAACGTTTCGTTGCGGAAAATGTCATTTTCACCTATTTGTAATGTAAAATGATCAATATACCATCATATATAAAAAAGGGAAAAGAAAAGAAAAATAAAGAATAAATTGCAATCTTACTCCTAAACTTTTTAAAAAATGCAAATGAGTCCGAATTTTATGAGAATATTAAAAATAACAAAAAAAAAATCTTTTTATTCATTTTTGTTATTTAGCTTATTTTCCCTCTTAAATTTCGCTTCACCATAACACTCTCTAAACATCTTGTTTTCCCCGCTAATTTCATCCCTCTATCTTTTTTCCCAATATTAGACACGGTATTAGAGCCTCTATTTTTGGTTTTTCTCTTGTTTTCTTGGTTGGTTTTCTCATGGCGGGGGGAGCAATGCTCGTTCACTCTTCTTCCTCCATTATGTATATATTCTTCGATTTTCTTTCTACCCTTGGTGTACTCTGATTTCTTTGATGGGATTCCTTTCATTGCTAAGGGTTTTCAAGCTTTCTAGGTTGTTCTCCTTCTAAGATTCTGGGTTGACCAAGTTCTAGTCGACTGATTCATTAATTGGCTTCATTCGAGAGATTTTGGCTTCATCCTTTTTGTTTGACGAAGTTCGAAACTCAAGGATACCCGACGTGAAGATCAAATTCTGTACTTTCAATTTGTGCGTTTGTGTTTTAAAATTGGGCTCCAATTAATTAGGCTTGCTGGTGAATCGGTTAGTCCTTGTTAATAGATTTGCATCCTTGTTTTTTATCCTTGAATTCCCGATTTCACTGCAGTATTGTATTTTATCTAAAATTGTAAAGCCCATTTGCTTGTAGTGTATCTAAAATTATAATATCTTGAAATACTTTATAAGATTCTTGAAGGGCCATTGATAAGAAATATTGAGAAAAAAGATAGAGGGGTGAAATCAGGGGGGGGAAACAAGATGTTTAGAGGGCGTTATGATGGGAGAGGGAGAAAAGGTGAGGGAAATTTAAGATAGAAAATAAGTCAGAGAAGAAAAATGAAGAGAAAGTGTTTTTTTTTTTTTTTTTTTTGTTATTTTTAATATTTTCATAAACTTTAGACTCATTTGCATTTTTTAAAAAGTTTAGGAGTAAGATTGCAGTTTATTTTTTTTATTATTATTTTATTTATATATAACGGTATATTGGTTATTTTACGTTAAAAATATGTGAAAAGGACGTTTCCGCAATGAAACATTGAAATATGGGTGACAATACAAAAAATTGAAATGAAATGACGTTTTGCATACTATATGCCAAATGTATGGACGTTTTGTGCGATTAAGCCTCACTATTATTGTGAAAAACGTTATTATCTTTCATTTTTTTGACATTTTTACCCTTATTTTCACCTTCATTGCACAAAAGATCAATTTCATCAATTTTCTCAATTATAAATTGTGAAATGACGAACATACATTTCTCTTTAAATAAAACAAAAACAAAAACAAAAAGAAAAAAGAAAAAAAATAATTGCAACTGGGGAAAAAACAAGATGTTTAGAGGGCGTTATGATGGGAGAGGGAGAAAAAGGGAAAGAAAATTTAAGAAGGAAAATAAGCCGAGAAGAAAAATGAAGAGAAAGAGTTTTTTTTTTTTTTTTTTTTTTAATATTTTCATAAACTTTGGACTTATTTGCATTTTAAAAAAAGTTTAGGAGTAAAATTGCAATTTACTCTTTATTTTTATTTTTTCTTTTATTTATATAGGATGGTACATTGGTAATTTTACATTTAAAATATGTGAAAATGACTTTTTCAGCATTGAAATGTTGAAATATGGGTGAAAATGCAAAAAATTGAAATGTAGAGACGTTTTGCATACTATATGCCAAATGTATGGATGTTTTGTGTGATTAGCCTCACTATTATAGTGAAAAACGTTATTTTATTTTTTATTTTTTCATTTTTATCCTTATTTTCACCTTCATTGCACAAAATATCAATTTCATCAATTTTCTCAATTATAAATTGTGAAATGATGAACATACATTTCTTTTTAAATAAAACAAAAACAAAAACAAAAAATTAATTGCAACCAAAGTCCCATTTAAAAAAAAAAAAAACCAAATGAGTTTCAAATAAATTATTAAAATGATGATTAGCACATAATATCCAAACTTTTGATTATTATTGCGAAAAAAGTTTATACCTTTCATTTTTTGATATTTTCACCTTTAATTGCACATTTGATTCCGCAAACCATTATTTCTATCCAATTTCTTAATTAAGAATTGTGAAATGATGAATATACCCTCCCATTTAAATAAAAAAAATAAAGAATTTTTTTTTTAATTTCTAATTTTTTAATAATTTATTTGGAACTCATTTTCACTTTTTTTAAAAAAAAAAAATTAATTTCTAATTTTTAATAATTTATTTGGGAGTTGTTTGCATTTTTTTAAAAAAAAATTGGTACTATGGTTACGAGTAGTTATTTAGGTTTTTGTATTTAAATAGAATGGTATGTTCGTTATTTCATAGCTCTTTATTGAGAAAATTGATGAAAATAGATAGAAATGATGGTTTACACAGTTAAATGTGTAATTAAGGATGAAAAAAAAAAGCTATGGATGTTTGTCACAATAATAGTGAAATATAGGGACATCATGTGCTAATTACCATTTTAATAGTTTATTTGAGATTCATTTGTGCTTTTTTAAAAAAATTGTGACTATAGTTCCAATTAGTTTTTCTTTTTGAGTTTTGTTTTATTTAATAAGACGTGTATATTCGCCGTTTTCACAATTTTTAATTGAGAAAATGGATGAAAATGACATTTTGTGCAATAAAATGTGGAAATAAAGGTGAAAATATCAAAAAATGAAAGGTAAAAACTTTTTCCACAATAATAGTAAAAAGTGGGAACATTATGTGCTAATTACCCATGTTTTAAATAGTGATTTAAAAAAAAATAAGTACTTAAAAAGTTGAAAAAAATTTGAGTTTATATGTAAAATATTTTATTGTGTTAATGTGTAATTAAAAATGAGTATAAGAAATAAATTATTTTATTTTAAAGGGAATCAAACCGAGCTAGTCACTCAACTTAGATATGCTTGTAAATTGATCATTTTGTCCATTGTTTCATCAATAACAAATATATGTTGAATTGGACCTTAAAATGAAATAATATGACTGATGAATATGTCAAAAAAAAAAAAAAAAATTACGAATTAAAAGCATATTTTATGTCATCTCTTAATTAATTTTAGCCCTGCTTGGTGAGTATTAAAATTAAATTTTTAGTGGACGTTGATAAAAAATTATCAAATGTGTGGTTAAAAAGTTTTTTATCCTATAAAATATATTGTTAAAATTAAGGGGAAAAAAATCAAAAATCAGGTGTATAGTGTACCAATTCACAAATCAGGTTTATAGTTTGAAAATTCAAAATTCAGGTGTATATATATATAATAAAGTCACAGTTATACAATTAATGATCACAGATAGTTAGATAGATAATTATATGTCAAAATTTATTTATTGATCACATATTATTAAATTAATTAGTCACAATTTATTTATCGATCACAAATTTTTAAATTGGTTGGTCACATATTATTTTTGAGTAACATATTATTCAATTTTTAGGTCACAGTTGAGTAACTGGTCACAGATTACCAAATATTTGGTCACATACCATTAAACACTATCACAACTGCCACTACAGCCACTTGCAACCACCTTCACCCGCCACCACCTCCACAGCACTACAACATTACCAACAACAAATCCACTGCCAACAAATCACCACACCACCACTACCATCACTATTGCCACTGTCGCCACCGTCATTTTTGCAACATAACATCACTACACTGCAATAGCAACACCATTACACACAGTACAACACCACCAGATCCGCCACCGCACACACTACAAACCATCCCGACCGTCAAATCCACCACCACAACAAGACCGCCACCACAACAAAAACCATCCAAACCCTCCCCAACCTCTAGATCCACCACACAAACACCAAACACCCACCCCTGATCCCGATCCACCACCGATACTCGGTCACTGATTAACCAAATAATTGGTCACAAAAGCCACCACCGTCCCCACCCAGAGCTTAACATCCTTTTGCCATTCGTAATTATTCAAAATAGCAAAGCACTTAGCTCCATAATTCCAACCCAGAATTCAACTAATAGTAGTCAAGATCCCAAAAACATTCTTGTCCAAGGCGAGAAGGTCAAGCTCGAGCCGCTCAAGGCACTTGCCGAGGGATCTCCTACGCTACCTGTGGTACCACCTACAAGAGCAACAACCCTATGCCAACATCGGAGGAACCAAGAAAGGGCTATTATACCAAGGAGGTTACCCAAATGGAGACTCTCAGTAGTAAGGTCGAACCCGCAATAGGGAGGCTGGGATCACAACAGGAGGTCCTGGGAGAATCGCTGGTGAGGGGCTCCAGAAGGCCTCTCTCTTCGAGAATGTTCACCACATTAAGCCTATTCCTTACATCTGTGGCATCCCCCTCAGTCGATTCTTGGACAAATTGAGTCGAAGAATAGCGTAATGAAAACTACCATAGATAAGGGTGGCGACGCTGCTGGCCAACGCATTGGAGTTTGAATGGGTCTCCGGTTGCCGGAGTGAGAGAAATGAAGAGGGATACGAGGAAGAGAAGTGAATAGAAAGAAGGGTGAGAAATGAAATAAAATTAGGGTTTGGATATGTATAATATTTAATTATGAATTCAATACCTGAATTTTGATTAAAAAATCTTCACACCTGATTTTTACATTTTGAAATTTAAACACTTGATTTTTTATAATTTCTCCTAAAATTAATCGTTGACTTTAACTTTAATTAAAACATGAATTTTAGTTTTTACCAGACATGGGCTTAATGTCCATATCAACATATAATGTTTGCTAAATTGACAACAATGGACAAAATCATTAACTTCGGAAGCAAATTGAAGTTAGTTGACCTACTTGTACAAATGGAAGATGAGTGACTAGATCCACAAGCAAATGGAAGTTTGGTAGTCCAATTGTACTAAATCAAAGATGAGTGGTCTCGATGCAATTTCTTTCAAAGTTAGGTGACCTGCCATCCATTTAATAACCCAAAAAGAAATAAAGATGTGTCAACTGTCAACAACTCGTTGGACCAGTGTGCCATTAGTTTAGTTGAGATTCGTCTGCCAGACATTTGGGACGTATTAGCTCGGCCCATGCCAACACGAGCTCGGCTCGTGGGCGTTTGGACGAGCTCGGCTCGACTCGTTTTTTTTTTAATACACTAGTTTAATTGTAAAAGATACACACACACACACACACACACACACACACACACACACACACATTTTGTGATTAATTTCTAAATATACATTTTCAAAAAAATAAGAAGAAAAATTGTTTTGTTGAGTTACTTGAGTAATATGTTTTTTGTTTATCATTTTATACTTAAACTTGAAAAAAAAATATGTAAAGTATAAACACATTTTGTAAACCATTTTTTAAATATACATTTTTCAAAACATTTTTATTTTTTATAAATTAAAAAATAAAGATAGTCCATCCTCCTTTATCCGGGTTTGGGACCGACTACTTCAATTTTTAGTAGGCGGAGTTAAAAATTGTACACGAACAACTTGTTACATGTTCAATTTTTTAAAAAATATTATAAATGTATGAAAATTAAATTTTGTGATGATTATGGTGAAATTAAATATCACTTACTTGGTTACAGGTACTTTCAGCATATTTATCTTGAATTCGATAATTAGCGTCTTCCCAATCTTTCACGCACATTAACGCTTCCAAAATATCTTCTTTTAGTCGACTCCTGACCTCAGAGAGAACCCTCTTCCCTGCACTAAAAGCAGACTCCGAAGCTACAGTGCTAACAGAAGGTGTTAGTTGATCTTTTGCCATTGCATAAACTACTGGCCATCGACGTTCATTATCTCGTCAAAATTTAATTACCTCTTTTGAATTTTTCTTAACTTCTTTGTTACTAGGCCTTTAGTATGACGAAAGTAATCGATTAATTCAGATAGCAACGCATTGGACTATTACTCGAAGTTTGAGTACATGCAATGGATGAGAAACTACTACTACTACCACCGATGAACCACATACATATGCAAAAGAATTAAATCTATATCAGTTCATGCTTTCGAATAAATCTAAAACTACATCGTCGTCATCTGTTTGACTAGTGGGAGGAGTAGATGTAGGTACACGAGTAATATGTGTACCCATTCGTGAAACATATAATTCGTACATTTCACGTAATATTTCTTCCAAATTCCAATAAGTAATAGGTATATTAAAAATTAAAGCATTTGAAATTTTATCAATTAAAAATTTAGTACCCGATAAATTATATCGGGGGTCCATGACACATGCCAAAGGAAATAACATGGGTAATTCTTCCCAATATTTTCTGAATTTTAATTCCATGGAATATATAACTGTGTGAAAATCGGGGTCATTTTGAAATCTTTTAAAAGTCCTAACAATTATATAAAGACGTTCAAGAACCATACAACTTGAAGGATAATAAACGCCAGACAATATATTTGTAGAATCATAAAATGTCGTCAAATTTTTATTTTATTTTAAGAACTATATTCCAATCGGTTTCATTCAAGATAGTTTCGTCTTCATTTCTAACATGCCTATTGTTATAAAATTCAATAATTAAATGTTCGAAACGTTCACATGATTTTAATAATAAGTAAGTGGAGTTCCATCTATGGCCTACGTCAGTAATAAATGTTTTTGTATTTGTCATTCCATTTTCTGAACAAAATTCCTCAAATGCTTGTTTTCGACTAGGTGTAATCGTGATATATATAAGTGCACTCCTAATTCGGTCAATTTCATTTTTAACATGTTTTAAACCGTCTTGTACTACTAAATTAAAAATATGACATACACATCGAATATGAAATAAATAACCACCAAAATCGGGTTGAAGTACTCTATGCAATTTATCGATAACAACTTTATTTACAGTAGCATTGTCGAACGTAAAAGAACGAATTTTGCTCTCGCATTTATACTCTGTAACTATATTTATGATAGCATTAAATATAGTTTGGGCGTTGTGCGGGTACTCAACAATTTTAAAAGCAATAATTCTTTTATGCATGACCCAAAGTGGGTCTATATAGTGTGCAGTTGCAGCAATGTAACATCTCTTATTAATCCCTTCCCACATATCAGAAGTTAAAGATATCACACCCCCATATTTCTCTAAATCATTTATCAATAGTTGTTTTGTATGAAGAAAATATTTAATTGTATCAGCACGGAGAATATTTCGACTTACCCCAACGTACCTCGGTTGAAGATATGTTTTGACGTAGTTTACGAAGTGTTGGTTGTCCGCTATTACTAGTGGCAACTCAGACGCGACAACAAACTTCACCATTCCCATTCGAGCTTCCTCCTCTGAATACATCCATGTAGAAAGTGACGTAGTACCACTGGCGCCTGGAGAACCAAACTGTAGTTGAGTTTGACCAACTGGAAGAAACCCATGTTTGTTCACACATGTTTTGTAGTGACGATTGAGGTGGGTAGTTCCAATGTCTCTTTGCCATGCCAGTCATTGTTGGCAGTATTTACATACCGCTTTGGTTTCGGGGATTCCATCGACCAAACGACAGGTTTGAACCAATTTAAAATGGTCCCAACATTTTGCCTTGTTCTTCCCCTTTCTCTTCCCTCTTGCATCGAGAATATTTGACGTAGGCTCTTCATCTTGTTCCAAATCAATTGGAACATTAGGATCAACATCAACGTCATCCAAATCAATTGGATGACTACCTTCATGAACGTCGCAATCTTCAATATTTTCTGGAATTGGAAATTCATTGAGACCGGAGAATTCATTCCCAAATTGATTTTGGGCAGGTGTTTGTGTTTCGTTCTCCATACCGCACAAGTTTTCAACAAATGATCGTGAATCCATTTGTTATGAATAATAGAAATTGAATGTAGAAATGTAGAAAATGATTATAGAATGAATGAATGATATTGTTGATAATTGATAAATGGAGAATTGGAGATTGGAGAATATAAATTGTATAGAGTAGATAATAAGAGAATAGAGATTGATATTGGTGGAAAAAAAGTTTGATTTATGTGGGTATTTATAGAAACCAAAATAAAAAATAAAAAATAAAAAACGTCGAGGACCAAAACGGTCACTTACTTTTTTTTTATTTTTTTTTATTTTAAATTTCTAAACAATCTTCTATTGAACGAAGTATCACAAGTGGCTCCACAATTTTGAGGCCTAACCATAATTTTTTTTGATTTACTGCAATTGAGGATTCATTTTGTGCAACCATAAATAATAATTTTTTTTGATTTACTGCAATTGAGGATTCATTTTGTGCAACCATAAATAATTAAGTTTAGGGTTTAGCTTTGATATCACGGAGTTAAAATCCATCTAAAAATGCTAATCCTTAAAGTCAAACAACTAAGTTCTCTATTACATATAAAATTTTTCGCACTTTTCCAACAATTTCACGTGAATTTTTCGGACATCATCATCCAATAAATGTAAAGTGAGCATGTTCGTTTTATTTGTTAATGTTAAATTTGATAAGAAAATTATTAAATTTCTTAAGAATCGAATAAAACGAAAAAGACTAGAAAGAGAAATAATGGGCGGCTAAAAGAGAAATTATTAATTTCCTAGTGACTTGGTCGCTTGGAGACCTCTATTTCCCTTTTCATGTATTCAATAGACATATGACCTATTAATTAAGCCTCCATTATTAATTAAGCTTCTGTGGGAAAGAATTCATAAACAGTTTAATTTATAAGTAGATAGGAATAGAACCAGGAGAACAAATAAAAATATCTATATTAGATGATACATAGAAAAAAATTCTTAAAAAATAAAAGTCTACTTACAAAAACTAAATGGGCTTGGAGTAGGCCTGGGCTCCCTCTGCTTCTGAATATAGATATTTTTATTTGAATATAGAAATGAATTGTGAATAAGTGGATAATATTTGTGGATTTATTAGCATGTATGGATAAAAGTAAATTTTGATTATTTATAAATAATTTATAGATTTTGTCAAATGGAGACTTGAAATTGAATACACTAGATAAAGTTTGTAATTAAATTTGGGCAACTCATAAAAGTACCCATAAGATTAGAAGTCTTTTGAAAAATCATATGGAAGTATTTTGGAAGTAAAAAATACTGTTTAAAATTAATTGTCACTTTTCTTATTAAGAGGGTGTTTGATGGGGATTAAAATTAGATTTTTAGTAGATTGTGATAGAATTTTTTGAAATGCATGGTTAAAAAGCTGTGGAGCTCATGAAAGATGTGGTTAATATTGATTGTTTGACTTTGATTTAGATTAAAATCTGATTTTAATCCGTAGCAAACAAGGCCTAAAAAGAAAGCGGCACAATGACACTTTTTAAAATTAAGTGTCACTTTTTTTTATTAAAAAATGTATGTTACTTTTATTAAAAAGTGCTGTTTTTTACTCAAAGAGTGACAAAAATTTTAAGAAAATGACAAAAAAAATGACAAACACGAAAAAAATATGACAAAAATTCAAAAGCAGACTCGAACCTTTACTTGATTTCGGGTGCTACAGTCTTTCTTTATGTTGAAGGAGGATCTTCGACCACCAAAGATTCGGGCTCAGTATTGACAAATATATATAATCAAACGTTACAATGTTTAATCCCAAAACTATAAACCCAAATGCCCAAACACCCGATTGCTTTCAAATTGGTGTGAAGTATTATTGCAGCCTCAAGAACAGCTACAACGGCTAAGAAAGAGATGAAAATCAAGGCGCAAAACTGGAAGCACGAAGCCAAGAGCAAGAAGGAGAAGCATCCGTTTTTCTCTCAACCAAAGGGAAGGAAAAATCAATTTCACACGTACACATCAACAATAATGGGCAGCATATATATAAGGGGTTTAGGTGGGCTTTAGGGTAAAGGTAATAAAGTCCAATAGGTAGCAAAGAAATAAGTTGTCAACCAAAAAGCCATCCATAGGTTATGGGTCGGGTCATGAGTAGTACTAATCAAATTATGCTACTTCAAATGATCCAAATATGTTATAAGGGTTTGAATAATTGTGGTGTCGATATACTACTTCATTCATTTGGTCGATGCCGACTGAATAAATAATGAACTTATATCATTATCCGAGAGGTTGTTTAACAATAATTTGCCTAACAAACCTCCACCTTAGTGTCAAAGGACATGCAAAGAAAACTATTACGCATTAGTAATAATCCAGAAAGAGAGCAAATAAAATTGGAAATTATTTACCTTCACTGATGTTTAGAAGATCTTTGCACCTTCTAAAATTCACCAACGGTGGCACCTTAGTGCCCATGTCTAAGGGATTATATTATCTGTGTATTTTCTCAAGTCTTACAACTTCTTGTGACACAATATCTCTAATAAAATGTAGTCTAACATCAACGTGTTTGGTGCGTTCGTAAAAAATGGAATTCTTGCATAGGTGTATAAATGACCGACTATCAGAATATACTACCGCATAATCATTTAAAACACAAAGTTCATGTAGAAGGCCTCTAAGCCATAAAACTTCTTTAATAACTTCAGTGGTAGTGATGTATTCAGATTCTGTCGTGAATAGTGCAACTATGTGTTGTAATTGTGATTTCCAACTAACACAAGAGTTAAACAAAGTAAACACATTAGAAGAAGTTCCTATTATCTCTATCCCCAGCATAGTCAATATCTACAAAACCCTTCAATTTTACACCCTCATTATTGATACCAAACTTTAGACCTACATTATTAGTTCCTTTTAACTACCTTAACATCAATTTCAAGACTTCTCAGTGCTCAGGACCATGATTAAACATGTATCTATTAAGAGTGCTAACAGCAAAATCTAGTGCAGGCCATCAAATACATAACATAACTAATCACACTGAAGTATGGGATTCTACTCATGTATTATCTCTTTTTATTACATGGGGCCGTTCTATAGATAATACAAAATGATTAGCTAAAGATAATGTAACAGGTTTGCAATCATGCATGCCAAATTTCTTGAACACCTTTGAAACATATGAGGATTGATATAAAAACAAAACAGAATTTGACATATCTCTTTCAATTTCCATACCTAGGATTGTTTTAGCCTTTTCTAGATCTTTCAGGTCAAATTCACCATTCAAACTTGTTTTCATATTACTTATACACTTAGGTGATGAACCAAATAAGATCACATCATCCACATATAGCAATAAGAACACATAGTCATTATTAGCATCATTATACTGAAAATAATGGCAACGATCAAACTTACTCCATTGAAAACCTATGGATAGTACAAAAGAGTCAAATATTTTATACCACTATCTAGGTGATTGTTTTAGTCCATATAGAGATCTTTTCAAAAAGCACACATGATCATGTTTTAATTTGTCTTTAAAATTTCTTAGTTAATTCATAAAGATTTGCTCATCAAGTTTACCATGTAAAAAAGTAGTTTTTACATCAAATTGTTCAAGTTTCCAGTCAAAATGTGCAACCAATGCAAGTATGACTCTAATAGTAGTGTACATAACAACATGTGAAAAAATCCCGTTGTAATCAACCCCCTCATTCTGAGTGTACCTATTGGCCACTAACCTAGCCTTAAATTTTAATGGTTCAGATGCGCTAGTACTCTCCTTAACCTTAAATACCCACTTACAATCAACAGTAGATTTATTCTTAGGTTTTAGGTACTAGCTCCCAAGTTTAATTTTTTTTTTCTAAAGAACTCATCTCATCTTTCATTGCCTTAAACCACTCTTACCACTCTTCAAATTGTTCACTTTTCATCATCTCCTCAAAAGTCTTTGGCTTTCTATCATCGAACTCCTCATAGCTCGCATGAGCAAAATCTAGCTCAGATTCATAACCAAATCTTATGAGTGTTCTAGACTATCTCATCTCTCTATCCCTAGCTAAGTTGTAATCTGTTAAAGGATTCTTTTCTTGAAGGTGTTCTTCTATTACTACTTCCTCTCTATTCTCCATGTTAGGTTGTTGCTATTGAGTCTTAACCTCACTCTGTGTAACATGGATGGATGTGCTAAGTTTTTATAACTCCACCTTCAGCTGATTTCTCTATTTACCTTATTTTTCTTCATTCACAGATTCAGATTCAGTTTTAAGGCACATCATTTCACTCTCATTGAAAGTTACATCTCTACTCATAATGATCTTAACCCCCGTTTGTCTCCTATCCTACAACCTGTACCCCTTGACACCCTCAGGAGAACCTAGAAAAATATATTTCTAGTTCTAGGTTCAAGTTTTCCCTTACCCTGATGAAAAAAAGAAGTACAGCCAAAAGTTCTAAGCATAGAATAATCACTTAGTTTACTAGATCATTTTTCATGTGGAGTATCACATTCAATGCAGCAGATGGAGTAAAATTAATCAGATAACAAGCACTTATAATAGCTTCTCCCCAAAAAGACTTTGGGATTCCAGAACTTAACACCATGAAACACACTTTATTAAGTATGGTTCTATTCATCCCTTTCGCTACCCCATTTTGTTGGGGCGTGTAAGGAACAATTTTATGTCTTGTTATCCCATTTTCTTTGCACATATTGTGAAATTCAGTGTTACAAACTCTAGGCCATTATCAGCTCTTAAAAACTTGGTTTTCTTACCAGTTTGGTTTTCAACTTGTCTTTTCCAATTAATAAAACTATGAAAAGTGTTGGATTTATCCTTTAAAAGATAAACCCACACTTTTCTCGTGTAGTCATCAATAATATATCTTTTTATATATTTATATATATAAATCAAAAATATATAAATATATGTGTGTATAGGTCAAAAATATGATTTTTGAAATGTGAAACATGTTTTGTTATTTTTGAAATAGTGTAAAGATAAAGTAAGATTTATGAATTTTTCCCGAAAGTGAAACCAATACCCAATCCTTCTTTCTCCGCCTTCTTCTTCCTCCAACCCTCTGCCTCCTCTTCCCAGCCCTAGCTTCGCTTAGTTTCTGCCGC
Organism: Fraxinus excelsior; assembly: GCA_019097785.1. NCBI lineage: Eukaryota > Viridiplantae > Streptophyta > Magnoliopsida > Lamiales > Oleaceae > Fraxinus > Fraxinus excelsior. The sequence goes on along the minus strand of CM032638.1, from coordinate 13,521,435 downwards.
CTTTTCCCTCGCGCTTAGTTTCCACAACTTCCTCCGCCATTCAATTTCTGTTGCTGCGGCAGCTCGCCGCTTCATCCCTATTCGGCTTTTCGAGCCCTAGACGGTAGTAGACTAGGAGGCCGTCAACGATTCTTCGACGCAGCAAAAGAAGAAGGTGAAGCCTTGAACCCGAAGCATATACTCGTTTTTCTTTTCTTATTTTGATTTGTGTAATAATGTTTGATTTTTTCCCCCTTATTGACATATGAAATTAGCACTTTACTCTTGAATTGATAGAAGCCTACTGCCTACACATTGCTCTTCAATTGATTTTGCTATCAGACTTCAAGTTCCTTCAAGTATTGTTGCCTACTGTGAGTTGCTTACTCTATCTTTGTGAATATGTGATTTGTGAAATGTGAATTATACTAGTTCTGGAAATAGTAATATTGTATTGCCCTGTGATTTGTGAATTGCACTATGAATTGATTATAGTATTGCCCTGTGAATTACTTATAGAATTGCTTTGCTTTGGCTTCCAGTATTTGTGATTCTGTTTCTGTTATCATGAATTAGTCCACTAGTAATTGGATATCAAATGTTTAAATCCAGATATCAAATGAAGAGATTTTTTAAAAGAAAAACGAATGTAGAAAATGTTGATGGGGGAGTAGCATCGATAAAATTGTGCCCGCGCTAAACAAATTTCTTGGCTTTGCCCCTGAGAGCAACTAAACCTTGGAAGGGAGCCTACTACGACACTTTTTAGACGTCACCGCTCAGAGATTCCTTGGAACCCATTCACTTACCCCCGAAGGGCTATTAATTTGTGTTATAGGACGTTAAAAGAAGAAACAACAATTCCACTTGGATAATAATTCGTATATTACCTTAACTTAGTGGTAGAGAATCTTGGCTTTGAAAGTTGCAAAATTGATTGCATGAAATGGATGTAACTTATTTCTTGAAATGTTGGTGCTTGTTTTCTAGCGTTGAAAGGTGAAAGATCTCAGTCACAAAAATCTTTGGAGGTCCAAACTTTCACATTTTTTTTTTTTTTTCCAACAATGTAGCAATGGTTTAGTGGTAAAATGTTGACAATAAGCTAGTGCGTATTTGGTCAATCCCCAACAACAATCCATTGGGGAATTTGTATAACTAGTCCCTAAACTTTAACAATTTTCGATCCTCAACCTATGGCTCTATTTACATAATTCGTCATTTTAACGTAGTTCCATGATGGTTAAATATCTAAATTGCCACTGAATTTAATAGCAGCTAGTAGACTGTAACATTGTTTTGGTATTGTTAAAAAGTCATATTGCTAGCAAGGTGCTTTTGTTTTGATCATTGTTTTATGAATTTTACAAACAGTTTTTACGTACACAGAATTTTTATATGCAGCACATCTTTCCAGACTCGCTTTTCAACTTTTAAAAAATGTTAATATTACATAGATAACTTGGAGACTTTGACTCAAATAGCTACAATATTATATTCAACCATTAATATTAATAACTTGGCTAGATGCCAGGGAATTTGCATTTGAATTAATAGCAGCAGTGCAACACTCACATGAAAGGGATAAACAAATAAATTACTAGCAACCGTGACTAGTTATGGAACTAACTGAGATGTCAATTAATAACCTAAAAACATGGTGGTAACCCACTACATAAATTCTTCACAATAAAATTATAGCTGTCGATTACACCGGTATCTAAAAAATTGAAGACAAATTTCTTCACTATATACCATGAATATTGGGTTGGTCCTCAATCGATAGTTCAATCACAAAATAACAAAAGTAAATTTGATCTCTATCGAATCCGAATGTGTCTCTAAACGCTACTCACTCATTGAACACCTACAAAATAGAATCTACTTCAAATCACTAAAATTAAGCCAAAATCAATCAATACAAATATTCAAAGAAATCATAGATTTCTTCAAGTTTCTCTCGCCTCACAAACAAATTTACCACAGTAAACATTTCACTCAATCTACCAATATCCGCTCAGTACATCACAAACTCCACTAAAGATTTTACCGAAAGAGAGAAAAGTGCGAAAGATGACCGGAACCCAAGCGACACACACTCATCTATGTGTAAAATGGCTGAAATATGGGTCCAAAACCCATATATACAACATTCACAAACGAGCCACGTGTAAGGCTAGATTCCATCAAATGATTTTCACAAATCGATCAAAAGTCAACAAATCAATGTGGTAGCGGTCAATCTTCAATACATTGGTATCCTCTATGAGCCTGTTTGACAATTATTACTATAGGAAAAAAAGAGTTTTTAATAATGATTTTTAAGAGAATGTGTAGTTAAAAAGTATAATTTTTTTTTTTGCATGACTAGTTCTGGCCCAAAACAATTGTTCCTCATGAAATATGCAAAATACACCCCTTACTAATTTCAATTTTACTATCCACATTTTTTTATTCTGAAAGTACATTTAGTTTTTAAGAAAAAATAAATAATTTTTTTAATTCTGAAAATACATTTAGTTTTTAAGGGAAAATAAATAATTTTTAATAAAGAAAAATAGCATAAATTAGCTTGATTATTGGAACATTTGAAGACTAATTAACGGACAGTTTAAAGAATTAAGAAATTTAGGAATTTCAAGAAAACTAATTATTTACAATAAGATATTTTTTCGTCATTTTAAATAATATGTATTATATATGATATATAAAAAATATTTTAATTTAATGGGTAAATATGATTTTTCCTTCCGTGAACATGAAAATTGATTGTCGAATGATCAAATGATGAGTTCCATAAGTCCAATGTTTCCCATCATAAAAAATTGTTTAATTCGACCACGTTTGATATTAATACGCTCGTAAAAAAATTATGTGCAGAGGTCTCATGATAATTTTTCGTCTAGGGTCTCAAAATTATGAATACCGGCCCTGAGTTTTTGGTATATGTTTAAAATATTTTATTTTGTGAATATGTGATTGAAAATAGTTCTATAACAAACTATAAAATAAATTAATGATCGTCAAAATGACTATAAATAACCATGATTGTGTCGGAATTAGGAGTCCTAAAGTTTTCAAGCTGTCCCTCAAATAGAATCACTTTTTAGTACCAAGGACTTCTGCTGCATGACATTTTGGTTTTATCATATTAAAAAAGGGATTATAGTTTTACAGAAGACGAACATTTTGGTTTTATCATACCACATGACATTCCATCATATTTGTTGCGCTGACACATTGCTAAATGTCAATTTGGGACGATAAATGTGAATTAATTAATCTAGGTGAATTAATGATAAATTTAAAAGGTGTTTTAATTTATCTTATTTTGATTAGATAAAAATAATTCACATCGATAGGTACCTTTTAAATTGTCTTATTTTGATCATCGTTAGATATCGTGATCTGGAACTTAATGAGTCACACACAAAAATGATTGAATCAAACAATAATATGTTATGTGTGGTTTTAAGTTGGAGGCTGGATGGTTGTAGTTTACTGAGATCATACTATAGTAGACTAGATTCATATATATTCATCTTAGTTTTAGAAATCTCTAAAGGTATATTTCATATTCAAGATTCTATCTAAACACAAAGATAACTCGGTTATGATAATCGAAATTATTTTAAGCTCCGTTGGCGCATGTATAAATATATTCTCAATACAAATCCCATGGACATTGGAAATGGAGTCCAATTTACTTACCTGCTTATGCCTTGTGCCTTTAGATGATGATTGATGAACCAAGAGCTTCCACGGACTATTGGGCCATTTGATAATATTCCATACGAAGTAACAGGGATTGAAGGATTTCAAAAGAAAAAACAAGGATTGATAGCATATTTGAAGGTTCAGAGTTAATTGCAGTTACAAAGTCTCTTTTCTTAACGAAGAGTGTCAATATGCTTCTTAGTAAAAATGGTAGGAGATGGCCATGTCACAGAAAGATGAATGATGCTGATGCTTCATGGGACCAACACCTCCCAATTACAACCCTAGTTGTAAGCACTTGCAGAATGAATTAACGATTTTATTGAATAACCTTAAGCTTTAAATAAGCTTTTATTCAACCTTTACAAGCATAATAATAGGAACTAAATCTGATATTAATAGCCATCTAAATCGTTAATTATATATTTGTAATTGGCAATTTTCCAAGTCAAAATTATGTTTTAGTTGATTTTTATTTGGATTTAATTGAGTTGTAATCAAAGTCAAAATAGGTTGTGTTAAGTCCAAGTTATAGTAAAAAGAGTTTGGGGATGATGGAGCCCTAAAAGAAGTCAAAGATGTACAAGAAGAAGATGAAGAATCGGATTTCAAGAAGTTGATGAAGAAAAGGACTCCCGGTGCTAGCCGATCGCCCAGCCAGCGCTCGAGCAATAAAAGTAGTGATTTCGCCGCTCGCCTACCGCTAGACTGACACTCAAGTGATAGGCTCATTGCTTGCCTAGCGTTAGAGTTCTAAAGATTGTGGAAGGAAACCCGTGTTTCAGTAGGACGAGAATAAGGAGTTCTTGGTGATCCACAAAAGATAGACAATTCCAGAAGGCTGGGAATTGATACAGGAGCGCATAGTCCAATAGGACCTTGGTGATTACAGAAAGTATGTCAGAGAGTAATAAAGGTTAATCGAGTCTGCACGATACTCTAAGTCAATTTGTGTGTAGTGAATTTTATGAAGTTTTTTTATCCTATGCGAAGTATTTTTCTTCGTGATCATCTTTGTTTTTTATTTATTTATTGCTTTTGATTTATTGTGGTATTCAAATATAGGGTAAAATTAGATTAATTGACTTAATCATCTAGACAATTAACAAGTGACTCGTTGCTTTTAATTGGTTAATTCCGCACGTGGGTCTAAAATATTCGGCTAATTTAAACTTTCATAACTAATCATATTTTCCTTGATTCAACTTTATTTTCCATCTCCAAGTTTCGTGCTTAATTGATAAAATGATTTCTCCCTACATTTTCACTTTTTGCTTAAAAACCTTTAGCATATGGGAACTTTTGGGATGCGAATTTGTGGACCACTTTGTGTTCAAAATGGCACCACAATATTTCCGCATTGTTGAGTTGAGTACCTTCATCATGCGTTGGATGATCCAAATTGTTGGAGCAGTCTTTAAACAATGACGTAAACTTTTCTTCTACATCTTTGATATCATGACTACTTGGTGATTGATTCATCTTTGCATCCAACACTTAATATTCCGTCAATCTTGTGTGAAATTTCTTGACAAACTCCTTTTGTTCGATAATTATAGATTCCGCCATATTCAATATGAGCTCAAGTCGTTGTTCCATTTTTTTCAGATTTGCTCCTTGCATTCTTGCTCGTTTTTGGGACATTAAAATACATTGTTAGTAAATAAAATAACAGAAAGATGAATGATATTGGTGTTTCCAGGGAGCAACTCCTCATAATTACACCACCACTTTTAGATATTTGCAAAATAAATGAATGATTATATTGAATGAGCATAAAAATATGAACTAAAAATTTGAAAAGTACGTAACCATTACATGAAGGTGTATTCTTAATCTTTCATTAATAAATAAATCTTGTCCTTCATGAAGTGCTTTAGACTTTGAAAAGGCCCTTTTAAGCACACACTAATTGAACATTGTTGAAATCATTTTACAATTTTAGCCCTTAAAAAGCCATTTGAAAATTTCCTTTCTTTAGACTAGAAACAACTGGTAAAATTGAAATATGGAATAAAATTGCAATAGGCAAAAAATGAATTAGTTATGAACACTAAAGGTTGGGGATCGAAGGTGAAACTTTCTTGAAATAATAACGAGACAATCTTTCGGCTTTCTTGATGGAGGGAAACTACTTCTGCTACTTGGTGATAGGTAAAATACCTGCAAGAAGATGTTGGGGTCTCCCCAATTGTACCTCCAGAGAATTAGTCACTGAATTTAGGCGAATGATGAATGGCTTAAAAAATGAGAGAATCCAGAAAAGTGTTGTGAAAAGAAAAAAAGAAAAAAATAAAATCACCCATATCAGGCATGCCTTTGAAGTATTTATAGGTACTCAGCACCATATTACTGTTTGGTGGTTTTTCATCCACTGTCCGGTGGTTAACGTGCACTCAGTAGGTGATTTTCACCCACGAACTTAGCGGTCAACTTTCACCCACTAAGCGATTAAAAGGATCAAGGAAATGTAAGTGTTATGCCTTAGGTCCAATCAATTTTGAACATAAACACGCTCCCATGGCACATCTTCAAGTGATAAAAGGGGAAGGTGGAAAAACTTCAATTTTGCTTGAGGCTACCGCGTCAAAGGTTTGAATCCTGAAATATGGATTTGGCCATTGGGTAAGTGCAAGTGTACAAGCAGTCTTCCACCCTGTACCCTTGGAGGCATAACCTGCGATTTACCTCGTTTACCAAGGCCCATGGCAGGGCAGGTGGGAGCTGTCAAGGTTGCAGTTCATCCTTAACTTTGGACATAAACACTGCATTTTATGGAAAGAATTATTATTTAATTGAATTAATATTCTAATTAATTAAATAGCAGAGTACGTAGATTAGGGTCTTGGTGATTGAATAATCACAAGGAGTTGCGATTGTGATATACAAATTACATATGGTTGAATCTTAAATCGTTTGTGGTCGTATATAATAACGAGATACGGATATCGTTATTATGGATAGACCATCACGTGTGACATTTCTTACTTATGAAGTAAGTAGTTGATCTCACAAGCTAAAATGTGGTGAGACTTGAATGAACATGTGAATGTTTTGTTATAGAACAAAACATTGGAGACTCGGTGGGAGATTTCCCATTAATAATTATCTGAGTGTTAGTGGTTAATATCTAACGTCCGGTAGTGAAATTGGTCATTGACTTGAGGTCATCATACTGCATTATATGAGGTAGTCATACTTTGGTGTTAATGGATGTTGCTTTGCCAAGGGTCGCTAATACGACATCGTTCGGGTATGTCAAGAATTATATAAAGGTTGTGAATGATCAATAGATGATTCGTCACTCTTAGATAGTAAGAGATTATGATATACATTTCATCCAATTAAGTTGACAATGAAAACCTTGGCCAATGTGAACTAATAAGTCGAAAATGAGTTTTCGACTTACATTGACTTAACAGTGTGATAAAAGACATATCCATATATCATAATTGATCGGATCATATTGACAAAGGATTATAGTTTCGCGGTAAACGAACAAGTTGGGTTTTGTCATACCACATGACATTTTCCGTCACATGTATTGCCCGACACATTGTTAGATGTCAATTTGGGACAACGAATGTGAATTAGTGATAAATTAAAAGGGGGTGTTTTAATTTATTAATTTTGATTAGATCAAAATAATAATTCACGTCGTTAGATATCGTGATTGTGAACCTAATGGGTCACACACAAAAGAGAATCAGAAAAATGAGATTTACCAATTAATTAATGAACAAGTGTTGGATAATTAATTAATTGGGTTGTTTATTAGTAGGCTCGAATTAATTAATTTGATTAATTAATTCATGGATCGGATTTCATTAATTTGATTAATTAAATATTGGACCGGGTTATGTTTAAGATACAGGGCCGAGCCCACTTAGACTTATATTAATAGGCTATTAGGGTTTGGAAAACTAAATAGAATTTTATTATTCTTGCTAGCACAAGAAAAGTAAACCCTAGCCACCATTCTTGTTCTTCGTGTAGATTACCATTGGAGGCTGGACAATTGGACGACTTGGATTGCAGATCGTGATCACTCAAGTTCGAGAATCAACAAAAGAGTTTGCAGAATTCATCAAAGGTACAATTCTTATCACAATTTCTATATAAACATAAAGCTGATCCTTGTTTGGGAATTGAAAATTGCTTACTTTCCGCAGCGGATGATTAAGTAGATTCCCAACAGGAAAATGGTCAGGCAGTTTTAAATTTATGAAAAGGATGTATGGGTAGTTAGTCATAAGTGGTGATCTCCAATTCCTCCATAGTCATCATCGATTGTGTGTGATAGTCACATTCCAATCATCGTATAGTCAGTATTGTCCTCTTCCTCTAATCTTAAATTCATCTCATTGCACATCAAATGGGGTGTGAGAGGAGAGTGAAAATGAGAGAGGATGGGAGTCGACATGCCCATCTTTCGATGGGTTGGTCGATAGTCTGATCGACCAGCAAGCGCTGGTCTATCGACTAGCCATCCATCTAAGGTCGATATGATAATGCGACATATTACAACGACTTCCATAATTTTGTTCCATGTTCTTTCAAAATTCACATATGTTCTTCTAAATCCCCAAAACTTTGAAATTGAGTGAGATTCGATGGGTAGAGTAGTAGTCATTGACATTCCAAAGGGACCTTGCTCTTATAATTTTTCAAATTGAGTCAATTGATTAATAGATATACTAACATTGATGATTATGTATATAAAGCCCCTAAATCCAAAGAAGAGCTTCTTGGGTCTAATCCTTGCGATATTGCTATGTATAAAGATTGTATGGATGCAGGTTTGAGATTTTTTCTCCATCCTTTCTTTTTGTTCGACTAAGCGTTGATCGTTATGCGATCAATATGCCATACCTTGATCGCATTGACAATCAACATACCACGCGTCGATCACATTGGAAATCGACTGTTGTTGATGAGTCGTCCAATATGTGGTCAACTATTTGGTGATTGCATAATAATCGAAGGCATTACCTTTGTCCGTCATTGTCATTGCTTGCTAGTCAATAGTTTGCACAACTTCAAGTTTGTTTAAAGCATTTTAGTTTTGCTATTTCAATTGGTGATTCTTGAGCTTAGCCAATTTTTTGGTTTTTTTGTTCACTGCCAAATCCTTCGAACGATTTTGATGTATTAAGGGTGTGATTTAGTGATTTTAAGTCTTAACAGTTTTTTTGGTTTTGAAAGACCACCACTAAGACCGTGGAGCGATTTTGAGCTTATAACTATTTTTTTTGATTTTTAAAGTTCACCAATAGAACCATACAACGATTTTTTTTTTGCATATAACCAGCTTTTTTGGTTTTCTTCCTCACCGTCTAGCCCCTTGGGTAGTTTTGATGTGCTAACCAATTTTTTTTTTTTTTGAAATCTCACCACTATTATCATAGAGCGATTTTGAGCTTATATCCAATTTTCTGATTTTATTGCGCATCGTCAAACCTCCCAACATCATGTTCTTATACGTTACTCACCCGATCGCCACTTGAAACACCACTTCCCGTCCAATTTGCATGTGTTAAGCATGCCTCTTAGGATGAGCGCATGGTTTAGTGATTTTAAATTTTAACCAATTTTTTGGAGTTGAAAACTCACAACTAGGACCATAGAGCGATTTTAAGCTTATAACCAATTTTTTGGTTTTCTTACTCACTGCCTAACATCCTTGGGCAATTTGATATGTTGAGGTTGTTAACGTCCACTCACTAGGCGGTTTTCAACCACGAACTTAGGGGTCAACTTTCTCCTACCAAGTGGTTAAAAAGATCAATGATAATTTTCAGGCAGTTTTCATTAAATGAAAAGGATGTCTGGGGCAGTTGGGAGATGTGGTAGTCGATCGAGCTTACTAGTGGTCAGTCGATTGATTACGGTATTCAATTGATCACCATGGTATTCGACTAATTATTGTGATATTCTATCGACCATCGGGTTGTCGATCGACTATTGTAGTAGTTGGCAGATCATCTTTGCTTGCTTGGCCATTGTGTCCACTACTTATACCACCTAGCATTCATCATGGTAGTCTGCATGTCATCTTTGCTTGCTAGGCCATCGCGTCCACCACTTATACCACCTTGTATAATAAGTTTAGCCATCAACACCCCCATTTTCTACATAAGCCTAAGTTATTTGACATTCACCAAAATTGCCTTTTGATGATTAAAAGACAAAAGTATCCTTAAGTATGTTATAAAATTACAAAAATATGGTTTTGTTTAAAAGACAATAGTACCCTTTAAGTTACAAAGTAAAAATCAAATATTTCCCACCTAAAATTTCAAAATCAAGTCACTTTCTTTATCTGTTTACTCCAACACAGATTATCAAATGTTCAACAAGAAAATATTGTTTACATCCATTACTTCGAATCGTTAAATATATTTACACATACTTAATTTTGTTTTCATTAAATTTATATATTTTTTAAACGTTAAATATTAATTCGACATAAACAGATAAATTTTTACACTTCTTAAATAAATCAATAATTTTTTAAGCAAAGATAAGAAAAAATTCATCTGCGTGCATATTCTTTCGAACGTATTCATGATCGTCTTTAAAAATGTCAAGCTAGGCATAATGAACAGCTGATATAACAGTCTAGGCTAGCTGTTAACATATAGCTCGGCCCAAACAGATGGTCCAGCCGTTGGGTCGACTATTAACATCAAACTTATACCTTTTTATGCCCTTATTATCTATTTGTTTTAAAAATTCTATTTCGTAATGCAGATATGACATCAACTCCAGTCCCTATTTGTTATTTTTATGAATTTGAAATGAATGAAAATGATCGATGTGCATGGAAATGTACCTAATTTATAGAACAAGCTCAACTTCGATCCCTCTCAATACGATATGAAATTGAGATTTTAATTCAATGAGCACACACCCATTTCAATTCTACATGTAAAGGTTACTTCTGCAGCTGAAATGAAGGTTCTAATAGAATTGAACCAAAATTGTACAGCTCCTATTTGCATAACTTTAGTAAGGAAGAAAGTTCCTGAAAGTGAACATGAAGATTCCGATGGAGAGCATAGTAATGTGAATGATTTTTTAGTCATAGTGGAGGTAGGTCATAAGGATGATGTGGTTATTCTCGATATAGTTGTTCATCACTATGTTTTCATTGTTACGTACAAAATTCCCTTAGTAGTTCAAGACAATGAAAATGAAAATGAATTTACAAAAAAAAAAATTTGATTACTTTATCACATCAAAGATATGAGTAGGATGAGAACTCATATGTTGGACTAATTACATGGTCCTCTAACCATTTGCGTGTAGTTTTCAATAATGAAGATTTGAATCTCGAGCAACTGTTTGAAACGAAGATAGACTTGCAAGAAGTTGTAAAATGGATTGCATTGAAACGCAAATTTGAATTTAAAGTGAAGTGATAAATGAATTTTATAAACTTATTCGGGGTCTAAAATAGCGATATTTGATAGTTTTTTTTTTTTTTAAAAAAAATACATCCTAAATTGTTGTATTTTATGTTATATAGGTAAAACTCAATGGTTGACCAAGGAATCGAAAGAAAGAAGCGAAAATGATGAAAAATGGCAAAATCCAGAATTTGAGCTCAAATTGTAATTATTCAATAGTTGATCCGAGCACAAGAAGATAATTTGAAGATTACTAGGAAACACTTGGATGGAATTATAACTCAATATAGAATGGAATATGATCAAAATCAATTTTCAATTGCATAAGTTATATTTCAAATTTTTAGTCAAATATTGAAATCGATTTTTGGCATAGTAAACGTCTAAATTGGAAGAATTCTATAGTAAAGTTGTAGCCCTTTGAGTTATCTTTCCAACATCCTATGATTCGCCACAATCGGATATCAGGAGATAAATTTACGGCCAAATTACAGACTATTGTGCATAGATACAAAAAATTCATGCGCGAAGACAACTTTTCTTATTCGATTGGAACTCTTTTGTAAACCAATTTAGACATAATTTTCAACCAATTTTCTACTTCTATAAATACATAACAGTAGAATACATATGGATGGACCCCTCATATACATCTCATACCCCAATATTCATTAATTATTATCATCATAGAATGAGAATTCATAGTTTTTGTCAGATAATTGAATGGGAGTTGCAAGAATTCAATCAAGTGAAGATTCAAACCTGATTTTTGGACAAAGAAGAGAAGGCGCAAGATGAGATTCATTAAGAAATCGTTGAAGAGATTCAAGATTTCAAAACTCATCTTCATCTTCACAATTAATAAAAAATTCGGGTTATATCTTTTTACTTAAATATGATTTCTTGTAATTTCGATATCTTAGACTGGTTTTATACATTGCTTGGATGAGATGAACCCTTGTTTTGAAAGTTTTAATATTAATTAATTATTTTGACGACTAATATGTTTATTTTCTTGGATATTTATTATTGTTTTCACCGACTTTTCAATTAATTAGCAACTAATTGAGATGATTGATTGGAATCTATTATTATCGAGAGAGAGATAATATGTTTTTAGCTAAAAATAATAAATATTGTAAAGTTCGATAGGGGATAGAGATATACCACTATACTTTACATGGTTTTCATAGGTGTTTTAAATCGTTTGTGTATTTATCATGTTCGCATCTTTCATCAGGAGATAGGAAAGTCATATGAGGGGAATATATTTGATAACTATTGAGAGAGATTTTCAATTAAATTAGGAACATTGGCCAACAAGATCGATAATTGTCACTTTAATTCATTGTGCTAAAAATGGATTAACAAGGGGTTTCGACATCTTAGCATTACTTTCACATATTTAAAATCAAACAACTTAAATTGCTTTATAGTTTAATCGATAAACTAGATATTAGTATAGAAAACTTAAAATCTTTTTGCTATTCGATTAAGGTTACTATTAAATTGAACTCAATTGAATACTTAGTCGTCATGGGTTCGACACTCTACACATTACTATATTATTTGTTCATGATACCATTCACTTGTGGGAAATCAAATGAACATGAAGAAATCAAACAAGTCAATGAACACAATTATCCGCATTGATGAAAGTTGCCATTGACGTTTGCAAGCGACAAAGGACATGAATGAGCTATTTATATTTTGCAAGTATGCATGGGAACATACTTGCGAAGTGGGTAATTGTTGAAATGATCACAGGCAAGCTCAAGCAAGGTATATTGGTCAACAGATAATGCACAAGTTTGAGAACCCAAAGACGATCTACAGACCTTCAAGCATTATTAACGATGTCCGTCAAGAGTACATGGTGGTCGTGAGCTATCAGAAGGCTTGAAAGATCAAAGAATGCACGTTGGAGGATTTAATGAGTTCGACCGATTAGAGTTATGCTAAATTGGTTAGGTGTTGCCATAACATGGAGATAACTAATCCGACTAGACATTTTCTTATTGAGACGAGGGTAAGAATTGATTCATGTATTTCTTCATAGCTTTTGGACAATGCATCTGGGGATTTCGAAATGCGATAAAACCCTTAATTTTAGTCAACAATGGTACAACCTTGAAAACTAGATAAAAGGTAAGTTGGTTATTTCTACATTTCAAGATGTCAACATCCAAATTTACCCTTTTACATTAGAAATAGTCGATAACAAGAATGATCTGTTGATGTGTTGGTTCTTCACAAAGTTGAAGGAAATAATTGGGGACGATAATAACATTGCCTTTGTAACTGATCAAGAACAATCTATAATAAATAGTATCGCTAAAGTTTTTCCCCAAGCACATCATGGGTATTGTATGTACCATATAAAAGGTAACCTGAAAACTAAATATAAAGAGAATAGCATCGTTGCATTGTTTATGAGAGCTACATAAGCTTACAATTTTGAAGAGTGTAATAAATTCATGGTCGAAATAGAAAGTAAATCACATTTTGTATGAGAGTTATCTAACAACGTAGAGTAGATCAATGCATTATTCAAGAATGATCGAGAGTTACAAATTCTTGCAATGATTGAGTATATTCGTAATAAGATACAATAGTGATTTCATGACCGACATGTTGAATCACGGAGTTGCACAAGTATGCTAACCTCAACTTAGGAAGATAAACACTTCAAGACTCTAAAGGTGGCTAGAAGGGTACGTATAAACCACTGGATCGGTTGCATTTCTTCGTGATATGTGGATGTAATATCGCATATATCATGTACTTAACTGATAACACCTACACTCGTAGACGATTTCAATTGGAGAATTTTCTATGTGAGCATGTAGTCTCACCGGCTATACATAGAGGCTTTGCACCGAACACCTTATGCTCTTTTTATTACATATCTAATCTTTTGAGAGCAACGTATGTCGAGACTATATTTCATCTGCCAAATGAAGCTGAGTGGATAGTTCCCAACTATTCTCCCACTTAATACTTTGTTGCCACCTGAAGTCGAATTGCGTGCTCCTGGATGTAGACGTATAATACCATCTACCGAAGAATTTTTTAAAACCACATAGGTGCGACGCAACGAAAAATACTCGCCAATTTTGTACAAGCAAATTCTCTTACATAACAATTCAATGAATGTATAATCTCTATCATATTTATAGTAATTTGTTTGTTACGTAATTATCGTTGTCATTAAATATTCAATTAAATATTCTATTACATAAATTGCAACTTTCTAATAGTTCATTCCGAATTTAAAACAATGATCAAAGATATAGGCTCAATTTCATATGAATTGGAAGTTTAAAAATTGTACAAAAGATCAAATAGGTTCAATTGGATGCAATTGGAACTTAAAATGGTGATCAGAGACCAAAAATTCATCCAGGGAGTCGACATGGATAACCTGTTTAGAGCTGGCCCGGACCGCTTTTTCCGCCATTTCACAATTGAATAATCTTCCGTTCGATTTTTAAATTTGCCATTGCTTCCAATTACTCATATTTAATTTTCAATCACCGTTTTATGTTCCGAATCCACTATCAAAAAGTTGCAATTAGATCTCCATACTTTGTTTCCTGCCATTTCACAAAATAGAATAATCTTCCATTCACTTTTTAAACTTGCAATTGCTTCCACTTGAAATTGCTTCCAATTGCTCACATTTAATTTTCAATCATTGTTTTATGTTCCGAACCAACTATTAAAAAGTTCCAATTAGATCCATATACTTTATACCCGTCATTTCACAATCGATTAATCTTTCGTTCAATTTTTAAACTTGCAATTGCTTCCAATTGCTCATTTTTAATCTTTGATCACCGTTTATGTTCCGAATCAACTATTAAAAAGTTGCAATTAGGTCCCCATACTTTGTTTCCCGCCATTTCACAATCGAATAATCTACCATTCGATTTTCAAACTTGCAATTATTTATACATTTAATTATACTCAAAATTAGATCTACAATTGCATTAAAACACAAGTCACAATTAAATAAATAATATTTATATTTTAATAAAATAGTATACAATGTATTAAAGATCACAATTGTACTATCATACGAATCGCATGATAACTTCAACCTCCACATATCTATCCAAGATTGGTTGATTGTATCAACCTTACGTCCAATACTAAAAAATTCTATATAATTGATTGTGAATTTGGAACAACCACCCATGCAAGTAAATAATAATATGTTAGTTCGATAACATATATCTAAAATCTAAGTTTTCAAATTAAAAAATTATAATACTTACGATACAGCATGTTCGCCGTCATCCTGTCCCGCACAACGACTAGTGTGTTATGCACTCAAACATTGCCTATCTAGCTATTATGGGAATGATCAAAGATACCGACTCCAGTATTTGCTCCAACTAACCTTGATAGGAATGTAAAATACACTTTTTACATCTTTATTTGATGCGCTCATATGACTATTTTATGCCTAAATGTACTTAGTATTCTCATATTTTGGTTTAGGTGGTAATTCTATGGATATGACGTAATTTGGAAGAAATAAAGGAAAAAAGGACAAAAATAAAAGAAAGTGAAAGTTCGGGAACTAAAGTGTAAATATTCAAAAGTTGTATCGAACCTCACCATGAAGACTTGAGAGTGTTAGAGGCCAATTGGATGAAGAAAGAAGTCAAATAGATGAAATATAACCAAAGTATTATCAAACATCAACTTTTAGGCGAAAAAGTTATGCACCGGTTTTCAGCCTCATATTGAGACCAGTTATTGATATGGAAAATGATCGAATTTGAAGATATTCTCTGAAGCAAAGTTGTAACCCTTTGAGTTAGATTTTCAACACAACTTAAATTACCTCAATCGGACATCAGGAGAGGAAGTTATAGTCAAAACACGGAAAGCTATTCGATAGGAAAATTTTGTACTGTGCGTACGCACAGGCCTACAGGACGTGCGTACGCGAGATGCAAAAACGTAACTACTGAGGTTATTTTTAGTGCATTGTGCGTACGCAAGAATTGAAAAATGCGTACGCATGGTTCATTTTAAGGACACGAATTCTGGTTTCCTAATTCTGTTCAACTACGTATGGAAACAAATCTTTTGGTCATATATAAACTCTAGAACACACGAAAAACACACCAGAACTCCTTCAACCTATTTTCTCTCTATTTTTCTTAGATCTATCATGTGTAACTAACTCTTGGTGCTTGATTGAAGGATACCGAAGCCTTGGAAAACATTATAATTGTGAGATCCACCTATTTTCATTGTTTAATTTATATTTTCAGTATTGAATATTCTTTTATGCATAATTTTATGATTGCCATGTTTGATTGCTAAGAGATCTATTAGTTTTTCACATATCGCAATCTATATCTAAGTTAAATCTCAAATCCCTAATTGTTTGAATTATTTAACTTGTGAAACACTAAGATTTGATAATTTTCTGCGATAGAGGTTATTGAATCTTAAGAAAAATGTTTAAATAGATTGAATGTAACCGATAATGTTTGTATTATCTAGTTCATCGATTTCTCTATTATTTAAATCTGTTATTAAATTGAATCTTTAACGTTGGTCTGAGATTATTTGATAGTTAGGGTTAATTAGAACGTCGGTTTCTGATTAACTAAAATTAAGGAGAATTCCGACGATGAATATCGTGAATATGAATTGATTATTCTTTAT
Organism: Fraxinus excelsior; assembly: GCA_019097785.1. Taxonomy (NCBI): domain Eukaryota; kingdom Viridiplantae; phylum Streptophyta; class Magnoliopsida; order Lamiales; family Oleaceae; genus Fraxinus; species Fraxinus excelsior. Next base: position 13,504,636 of record CM032638.1, on the reverse strand, counting down.
GGATTGATGAATGATTATAAGTCTACAATGGTGGAAGTTGACTTTGATCAAGATTCGTTTCATTGATTTAATACGACTCGTTTATTTACATTGTTATTTGTTATAAGGTTGATTTCGTTATAAACAAAACCCCCTCAATCGTTATACGAAGCATAAAATATCGAATTGCACACTCTTCGTGGGATTGACCCTTACTTTCACTACTATATTAGTTTTAGGGTTTTAAGGACTATTTTGAGTGCCCATGACAGTACACCAAATTTTGGAGTCGCTGTCGGGAAGTGGTGCTAATTTTTTTTTGTACTTCTTTAGTTATTTATTTTATTTTTGGAAAAAAATCATAATTTTCTAGGTTTTTAAGTACTTTATTTTTTTTTATAAATTTTAGCATAGAATTTTATTTGTCTTTCTTAATCTAGTTTTTTTATAATTTATTTTTCACTTGTTTTATTTGTTTATGACCGCAATTCGATCTTTTAATTAAAGTGATTTGCAGTACGATCCAGAAATTGTGAAAACTTTAGCAGGTTAAGGAGTAACATCCGACAAAATCTTGAAGAAAGCAATCTCATCCCCAACAATCCATTCGCAAGTGATTTTGAGTTTGAAGGAGAAAGAACCATGACCGAAAATAGGACTTTGAAGGAGCTTGCAGCCCCTTCATTGATTCAACAACCTCTATGCATTACTTTTCCTATTTTAGATGTTACTACTACATTTGAGCTTAAATCTGGACTAATATACATTTTGCCTACTTTTTATGGTCTTACAGGTGAAATCCTCATAAACATTTGAAAAAGTTTCATGCGGTCTGCACGAGTATGAAACTCAATGGAATTACTGAAGAACAGATTAAATTGAGAGCCTTTCCATTTTCTTTGAAAGATTCGGCTAAGAATTGGCTCTATTATCTATCATTGGGAAGCATTACCACATATGATGTAATTGAGATATTATTTCTAGAGAAATAATTTCCAGCTTTAAGGGCAGCAAATATTAGGAAAGAAATTTGTGGTGTCAGACAAGATCACATGGAATCTCTACATGAGTATTGGAAGCGGCAAGAAATTGTATGCAAGGTGTCCCCACCATCAGATCAGTGAGCAAATTCTCATCCAATCTTCTATAAAGGTCTTCAACCCACAGAAAGGAGCATGATTGACGCTGCAAGTGGAGGAACTTTGAGTGATAAAACTCCCGAAGGAACGAGGAATTTAATTGCAAACATGGTAGCCAATTCTCAACAATTTGGCGCTAGATTTGATCCCCATTCTAGACAAGTTAACGAGGTAAATGTCTCATCTATTGAATAACAAATAGCGAATCTAACTACTCTTGTTCGTCAAATGGCCACAGGTAATGTGCAAACAGAGAATGTTTGCGGAATTTGTTCAATAATGGGACATCCAACTGATACTTGTCCAACTCTTCAAGAAGAACCCACGGAACAAGTTAATGCAGCAGGTGGTTTCCCTGGACAACCACAAAGGAATTATGATCCTTTTTGGAAGACATACAACCCAGGATGGAGGGATTATCCCAATCTTAGCTATAAAAATTCGTAATCAAATCAACATGTTGCTCAAAATCACCCAAACTTTCAACAATATAGGCAGCCATACCCGCCTAGACAACAACAGGGCCAATCTTCTAACTCTGAAATGTCTTTAGAAGATATTATTAAATCTCTTGCAACTAACACTTTACAATTTCAACAGGAGATAAAGGCTAGCATTCAATGTTTAAAGAATCAAATGGGTCAAATGGCTAGTGCTGTCAGTCGGTTGGAATCATAAAGTTCGGGAAAGCTACCATCTCAAACAGTGGTAAATCCAAGGGAAAATGCAAGTGCAATTGTATTAAGGAATGTCTAGGAAGTAGAAATCCCGGTAAATGAAACTCCCACATCGTTAGAACAAGATAAGGAGAAAGATATGGACATCACTGTGGAAAAGAGTAACACAACTGAGGATAATGCACCAAAACATAAGTTTCCTCCACTATCTGATTATAAACCAGTAGCCCCATTCCCTCAGGCTTTGGTAGAATCTAGGAAAAATGATCCAAATATGGAGCTTTATGAGATTTTTCGAAAATGTGAGGTAAACATCCCCTTGTTAGATGATATTAAGCAAATACCCCGTTATGCTAAATTTTTAAAAGAATTGTGTACTATTAAGAGAAAGCAGAAACTGATGGGGTGTGAAAAGGTGAAAGTTGGAGAAAACGTGTCTGCAGTCATTCAAAGGAAACTTCCTACAAAATGCAAAGATCCAGGTATGTTTACTATCCCTTGCATGATAGGTAACACCGGATATGAGAAAGCCATGTTAGATTTAGGAGCTTCTATAAATGTCATGTCGTATTCCATTTATGCTTCTTTGAAACTTGGTCCCTTAACTAAAACTGGTGTGGTAATTCAATTATCTGATAAATCAAATGTACCCAAAGGGCGTGATTGAGGATGTCCTTGTACAAGTTAATGACTTGATTTTTCCTCCTGACTTTTATGTGCTTAATATGAAAAACAGTGACCAAACTAGCCCTATTTTGTTAGGAAGACCATTCTTGAAAACATTCAAAACTAAAATTAATGTTCATAGTGGTACATTGACCATGAAATTTGATAGTGAGGTAATTACATTTAATATCTATGATGCCATGAAATTTCCTGTTGATGATAAGACTGTATATTCTATCGATGTAATTGATGATCTAGCACCTGATGTTTTTGAACTTGATGGGAAGGATGAATTGGAGGTCGCTATTCGTGAGAGTGTAGAGAAAGATAATGATGAATTAATGTTGAATCCCAGTTTACGAGAAGCTGTTGATAAGTTGAACACTCCTCCAAGGTCACAACAAGCAGGTAAGGGTTTATATGTTGATTTACATATTTCTAATGAAAAACATCTACCTTCTGTTGTGCAGGCCCCCGTTCTGGATTTGAAGCCTTTCCCTAATCACCTTTAATATGTATTCCTTGGAGATGACAAAACATTGACAGTGATAATTTCCAACGTACATTACAAGAAGAAAAATTGTTGTAGGTCCTCAAGGAGCATCGAACAGCCATTGGTTGGACAATCGCAGACATCAAGGGAATCAGTCCATCCACCTGCATGCATCGCATTTTGCTTGAAGAATGAGAAAAGCCTTTCCGTCAACCTCAATGAAGATTGAACCCACCCATGATGGATGTTGTAAAGAAAGAAGTCCTCAAGCTTTTGGAAGTTGGCATGTTTTATCCTATTTCTGATAGCAGTTGGGTTAGTCAGGTGGTTCCTAAGAAGACGGGGATAACTGTGGTGAAGAATCAGAACGATGAACTGGTTACCACCCGTATTCAAAATGGGTGGAGGGTTTGTATAAACTATAGAAAATTAAATGCTGTGACCCGAAAAGATCACTTTCCTTTACCGTTTATTGATCAAATGCTTGAAAGGTTAGCTTATCATTCTTACTATAGTTTTCTTGATGGTTATTCATGTTATTTCCAGATTGCAATTGCCCTAAAAGATCAAGAAAAGAAAACCTTCACATGTCCATTTGGAACATTTGCATACCGTCGCATGCCCTTTGGTCTTTGTAATGCTCTAGTTACTTTTCAACGATGTATGGTAAGTATATTTTCAGATTATGTTGAGCACATCATAGAGGTTTTTATGTATGATTTCACAGTTTATGGAGATTCATTTGATAAATTTTTGCATAACCTTGAGTTAATCCTTAAAAGATGCATGGACACTAATCTTGTTTTGAATTCTGAAAAGTGTCACTTTATGGTAGAACAAGGTATAGTTCTAGGGCATGTTATCTCATCTAAGGGCATTGAAGTAGATAAAGCTAAAATTGATATTATTCAATCTCTACCTTACCCTGCTAGTATGAGGGAAGTTCGCTCTTTTCTTGGATATGCAGGTTTTTATCGCATGTTTATCAATGACTTTTCCAAAATTGCTTTGCCCCTATGCAAATTGTTACAAAAGAATGTGGATTTTGAATTTGATGAGGCATGTAAAATGGCATTTGACAAGTTGAAAGAATTGTTGATTTTTGCACCAATCATTCAACCCCCTAACTGGAACTTCCCATTTGAAATCATGTGTGATACAAGCAACTTTGCAGTAGGATTAGTGTTGGGTCAAAGAACTGGAAAAACATCTCATGCCATCTATTATGCATCCAGAACTCTAAATGATGCCCAAACAAACTACACCACAACTGAAAAAGAACTCGTGGCTATTGTTTTTGCTTTAGAAAAATTCCGTCCTTATTTACTTGGTACTAAAGTGGTTATTTACTCTGATCATGCTGCTCTGCGTTACTTGATGACAAAGAAAGAGGCGAAACCAATGCTAATACGATAGATACTTCTCCTGAGTGAATTCAACCTAGAAATCAAAGACAAAAAGGGAACAGAAAACAGTGTTGCAGATCATTTGAGTCATTTAACTAACATGGATACTGAACTCCAATTGCAGGAAACCTTTCCTGATGAGCAATTAATTTCTGCAAGCACAACTTTACCATGATATGCCGACATTGTAAACTTTTTGGTTGTTAACACTCTACCTTCTGATTTCTCTAGGGCTCGAAAAGATAAGCTAAAGAGTGATGCGAATATTATGTATGGGATGATCCATACTTGTGGAAGCATTTTGCAGATCAAGTGATTCGAAGGTGTGTTCCTAAAAATGAGATTACTTCCATTCTCACCTTCTGTCACTCTTATACTTGTGGAGGACACTTCACAACAAAACAAACAGCAAGAAAAGTGCTTGAATATGGTTTCTATTGGCCATCCTTGTTTCGAGACACGTACTCCTTTTGTAAGTCATGCGAAAACTGTCAAAAAACAGGTAATATATCTCAAAATATTGAAATGCCACAAACTACCATACTCGTTTGTGAAATCTTTGATGTTTAGGACATTGATTTCATAGGACCATTTCCTGTCTCTTTCGATTTTACTTATATTTTGCTTGCCGTGGATTATGTTTCGAAATGGGTGGAAGCCAAGGCCACCAGACTGATGATTCTAAAGTTGTTGCAGATTTTATCAAGTCTAATATATTTTTCAGGTTTGGGATTCCGAGAGCTCTCATAAGCGATCGTAGAATTCATTTTTGTAATCGAACTGTAGAAACTCTGTTGAAGAAATACCATGTCACCCACAAGGTGTCAACTGCATATCATCCACAAACTAATGGTCAGGCGGAGGTGTCAAATCAGGAAATCCAATCCATTATTGAGAAAACGGTCTGCCCAAATAGAGAAGATTGGAGCTTGCGATTGGATGAGGCTTTATGGGCATACAGAACTGCATACAAGACACCCATAGGTATGCCACCTTACCGGTTAGTATTTGGGACACCATGTCACCTTCCAGTGGAGTTAGAACACAAAGCTTACTAGGTTGTCAAGAGTTTCAACATGAATATGGATTAGAGTGGAGAACATAGAAAATTACAACTTCAAGAGCTAGAGGAAATTCACAATGATGCCTATGAGGGTGCAATACTTTACAAGGAGAAGACGAAAGCTTTCCATGACAAGATAATCTCTAGGAATGAATTTAAAATAGGTCAAAAAGTCCTCCTATACCAATCGCGGCTTCGTTTGTTTCCAGGTAAATTGCATTCATGGTGCAGTAGAAGTTTAAAGTCTGGAAACCTCAAAGGTATACAAAGTGAATGGTCATAGACTGAAACCTTTCTATGAAGGTCTTCAGGTGGAGGACGGACACAATTGGATCTCGAAGACCCATTCTATGCCGGTTGAAGGAAAGAGCAATAAGTCGAGCCTAAGATAGTAAACAAAGGCGCTGCTTAGGAGGCAACCTAAGGGGGTTCGTTCATTTATCTTTTTATTTTAGTTTTTTATTTTTCGCATTCCATTTTTTTATTTTAGTTATATTTGTCATTTTCTTTGCATTAGGGACAATATACGTTTTAAGTGTGGGGGAGGGAATTTAAACTTAATACATTTCAATTTTGAGTGAGTTTAATTTCAATACTTTTTGCATGATTTTTCAGGAAAATGAATTGAGAGTTAAATGATTGTTTTTGGTTGTGTATCCTATTTGCTAGAATTAATCTTTTGAAGAAATCATAACATGATTGAATGAATAATCATCCAACTTAGAGTTGATTAGTAGATTTATTTTCTTTGAGGATGGTAGTAACTAAATTCTATAAACAAAAGTCGGTGAGATTCTTAAGCCTTTAGACTGATACATCCATGACAGTCTCATTATTTTTTTCATGTGTGATATTCTTCCATGGTTTTATTTCTCTAGAACTTATCTTGATTCTCTTCAAGATCACATTGATACATGCATGCACGAACATGATTAAGGCCATCTTTGTTACATAAATGAGCTTCATTAGCCAAATAGCCGACCCTGTAATTGAATTTTCCATTGTTGAGCCCCTTTGAGTCTTATTGCCTTTTATTTGTATAAACTCACATTACAAGCTTTAAACTGGAAAAACAATGTCTTTACACAAGCCTTAAAACTAGTGGAGTATTGTTGAATGTCATGAGAAGTGTGGGTATACAAGAAAATAAGTGTGAGGGTATCAAAATTTATGGTAGTGCTATTATTGGTAAATTGGAATAAGTTTTCTATGTCAATTTAGGGAGTTCCAGTATTGGTGTATAATTTGGAATCTACATTATGAAAGAAAAATACAAGAAGAAGAAGGAAAAAATGAATGATTGAAGAAAAAGAAAAGAAAAGAAAGAAAAAGAAAATAAGTGATGAATGAGAGTGATTTTAATGTGAAAAACATCTATATTCATAACTCTTCCCACATCTCAAGAAAGAGTTCAATTTGTGTGGGATAGATGCAAAAATGATGAACCTATCATGTGGAGTGATTGGTTTACATGTCTTACATATATGTTTGAGCTAAGTCTATTTATCTTTACTCCACTAGTTTCGATAGCTCTTTAGTCACTACCCAAATATTTCCCACCTTGACCATAATGGTCACCGAAATGTGATGCGACTTTGTAGTGATACATCCGAAATGAAAATAAAAAAAAAAAAAAACAACATTGGTAGCCGGACGAGCGGCTCAAGGCCGCTCGCCGGAATCGAAATTCAAATGTTAATTTGTTTAGGATCGAAACTGCTCTGATACCATGTGAAGAATATTATAAATTGTATATAATAAACTTGTTTCTTGTGAAGAATATTATAAATTGTATATAATAAACTTGTTCTTATAATTCTTGTAAGTCATGTGATCTAAGTGGTGGTGAATGAGAAGATATGCAATCATATGATACAATATCGCCATTGGAATGAATTTGAGCAAAACACTTACTCTTTTAAACACACGAGAGTTGAGTGCTTATATCTGTGAGGGTCTACATGTTTAATTTACTCCATCTTCATATGAAAATGCTTGCTAATTGATTGTGAGTTGTGTGGAATGTTTATTGTGATATTTTATGTATTTCGAAAAAGCTTGATGGTTCTATGTTCTTGGCATTACGACCTGGTGTTTTTAGGGAATTAAATTTGAGTTTTGCCCGATGACGAGCAACAGTCAAGTGTTGAAGAATTTGATAGGAATGTAAAATACACTTTTTACATCTTTATTTAATGTGCTCATATGACTATTTTATGCCTAAATATACTTAGTATTCTCATATTTTGGTTTAGGTGGCAATTCTATAGATATGGCGTAATTAGGAAGGAATAAGGGGAAAATGACCAAAATGAAAGAAAGTGAAAGTTCGGTAACTAAAGTGAAAATATTCAAAAGTTGTATCGAACCTCACGATGAAGACTTGAGAGTGTTATAGGCCAATTGGATGAAGAAAGAAGTCAAATAGATGAAATACAATCAAAGTATTATCAAACATCAACTTTTAGGCGAAAAAGTTATGTACCGGTTTTCAGTCTCATATTGAGACCAGTTATTGATATGGAGAACAATCGAATTTGAAGATAGTCTCTGAAGTAAAGTTGTAGCCCTTTGAGTTAGATTTTCAACGCAACTTAAATTACCTCAATCGGACATCAGGAGAGGACGTTATAGTCAAAACACGGAAAGCTATTCAATAGGAAGATTTTGTACTGTGCGTACGCACAGGCCTACAGGACGTGCGTACGCGAGATGCAAAAACGTAACTACTGAGGTTATTTTTAGTGCATTGTGCGTACGCAAGAATTGAAAAATGCGTACGCATGGTTCATTTTAAGGACGCGAATTCTGGTTTCCTAATTCCGTTCAACTACGTATGGAAACAAATCTTTTGGTCATATATAAACTCTAGAACACACGAAAAACACACCAGAACGCCTCCAACCTATTTTCTCTCTATTTTTCTTAGATCTATCATGTGTAACTAACTCTTGGTGCTTGATTGAAGGATACCGAAGCCTTGAAAAACATTATAACTGTGAGATCCGCCTATTTTCATTGTTTAATTTATATTTTCAGTATTGAATATCTTCTATGCATAATTTTATGATTGCCATGTTTGATTGCTAAGAGATCTATTAGTTTTTGACATATCACAATCTATAACTAAGTTAAATCTCAAATCCGTAATTTTTGAATCATTTAACTTGTGAAACACTAAGATTTGATAATTTTCTGCGATAGAGGTTATTGAATCTTAAGAAAGATGTTTAAATAGATTGAATGCAACAACTAGTGTTTGTATTATGTAGTTCATCGATTTCTCTATTATTTAAAGTTGTTATTAAATTGAATCTTTAGTACTGATTTGAAATTATTTGATAATTAGGGTTAATTAGAACGCTGATTTCTGAATAACTAAAATTAAGGAGAAATATGAATTTATTCCAACGATGAATATTGTGAATATGAATTGATTATTCTTTGTGGATTGATGAATAGTTATAAATCTCCAATTGTGGAAGTTGACTTTGATCAAGACTCGTTTCATCGATTTAATATGACTTGTTTATTTACATTGTTATTTGTTGTAAGGTTATTTCGTTATAAACAAAACCCCACAATCGTTATACGAAGCATAAAATATCGAATTGCACACTCTTCGTGGGATCGAGCCTTACTTCCACTACTACATTAGTTTTAGAGTTTTAAGAACTATTTTTGGGTGTCTACAACAACACACTAAACCTTGTGTCAGACATCTATGATCGGAGTCGTATACCTATATAGTAGAATCAGAGAATACGAACTCAACTGTAAAGTAATGTAAGCTCGTGATTACTAGAATGTACATATGCATACAATTCGTCCATGACTTTCCATAGCTCGGTTCCTCCTATGACCAACTCGAGCATGTACTTAGACACCATGTACCTATTCCCTTGGAATAAGAATGTGTTATGCTCAATGTTAATGGCACATACAAACCTGGTGGTCAAGATGAATTGGCAAAAATGTTAAATGACCTCGGGTGTCTCTAAGCCTAATCGCGCAACATTTCCATAGCTATGTTGATATGCTACAACATGAAACACCAATACAAAAGAGAGTTTGTTAATAAAATTAACAACCAATTATCTAGAGATAATATTAACAACGAAAGTATACTTACATCGTAGACGAGCCAAGCTAACTGTCGTTATATCTTCAAACCACTTTCTAGCATTCGATATCGTTTTCTCTCCTATCTTGTAGCTATCTTTGAAAAAGTTACAAAAAGTTACAAAAAGCATAGATGAGTTAGTGTACTTTAGCAAAATCGTAACATACTTACCCAAACTTAATGGATTTGAACCATTCATCGAACGTTTTTGCCTAACAGAGTCAACCTCATTAAAGGATTGGGAAACGTCTCGTCCATAAATGTCCTTATCTTTACCTCAGCCATGAAAGGATAAATGATATACTGTAACGGCAATCTCGGGCTCTTATCGACCATCAGCTCTAGTACATCAATAGCATACTTCGTACCCTTCGTCACCACCGAAATGACATCTTCCGTCATGTTGGCCTCACCTCCTCCACACCCTTTTCGATATCCCCTTCGTCACATTCTCTGCCACCTCGACACTTACTGGCCCCATCACCATTGAGCCCACCCCTACATCCCAGAGAATGATACCCCCTCCGACACTAGGACCTCCCCTCCACAGATGCTAAAAATGACTCGAATGCAACACTCAATGGCCAGACAAATTAGCATACCCTATGTGACCCTCTTCTCCAGTACCTCCGCCATCCCCTCTATCCTGAGGACCACTAGTCCCTCCAATATTGGCACTACCAATCGCTCTGTCACATCTTCACTAACCTCCTAATCACCTCATAGCACCATGATCTCATTATGAAAGTCTAATTAATCAGCTCGTAGAGTTCGACATCATGTTGTAACTCTACTACTTCGCCTATCATCTCTCATCACAGCGCCCATATCTCTTTTTGTAGCTTTACTCGACCAGGTACAGAAGATCCACCGATGATGCATCTAGATGTAGGAGAAAGAGATCTCCTCGACGAAAGTGATCTCATTGACAGAGGTTATCTCCTCCTTGGAGGTGATCGTCGATCTACTGGATGATGCTTCTACATAAATAAGAACATTATAAGTTAATAATTTAATTAAATATTACAACACAAATGGTAATCAACAAATTAAAAACAATTAAAATATCCTTTCTCGATCTTAGACGAACTCGGGTATCAGATCGTCCTGAGTAGGCGGAATAAATAATTCATGCACATACTTTGACACTCATCCTCCATCGACATTGTCAACTCAGTGAGGACTTCAAGTTGACATATTAAGATTTCAACGAGTTAATGATCTTGTATTGATATTCTGAAATGACATACAATATAAATCTTAAAGGTATAATACTCACCCAGACTTATCGAGAAGAGATGATAATTGTTTTCACTTGGCTTATTTTGTGCTCACCAATGATTCATTTGAGAACAATGTGTCTCGCTTTTCCTTGCCTACCTACCACCAAGGTGAGTATAACTGGTGTGTGCTGTCTGGGCACCCAAAAGTAATACCTTAACCTCTAAAACTAATGTAGTAGTGGAGGTAATAGTCGATCCCATGAAAAGTATATAATTCAATATTTTATATTTCGTACAATGATTGAGGGGGTTTTATATGTAAGTGATAGGTTTTACATATCTTATGAATATATTTAAGCTAAGTTTATTAATCTTTGTTCTACTAGTTCGATGGCTATTGAGTTACATATCCAAATATTTCTCACCTTGACCCTTAGCCACATTACAACCATTGAAAAGACCTTATGATTTGTGTTATGCATGTGATCTAATTGGTGAAAAATGAGAAGATATGCAAGCATATGATAGATCATCTTCATTGGAATGAATTTGAGTGAAGCACCTACCATTTAAACACATGAGAGTTGAGTGCTTATTTTCGTGAGTGTCTACATGTTTGGTTACCCTATTTTCATTTGAAAGTTCTAGCTAATTAATTATGAGTTGCATGAGAATGTTGTTCATGATGTGTTATGCGCTTTGAAAAAGTTTGATTGCTCTATATTCATGGCATCACGACCTGGGTGTTTTTAGATAATTAAAATTGAATTTTACCCGAGGACGAGTAAAAGTTAAGTGTGGGGAAATTTGAAAGTAATGTAAAATGTATATTTTTCTCTCTTTATTTTATGTGTTCGTATGATTATTTTGTGCCAAAATGTACTCATTAATCTCATATTTTGATTTAGGTAGCAATTTAATGGAGATGTCATAATTTGGAAGAAATATTGAAAATGGAAAAAAGTAAAAGGAAATGAAAGTTCAAGGACTAACGTGCAAATACACAAAAGTTGTGTTGAACCTCACGATGAAGATTTGATAGTGTTAGGAGTCAATTGGATGAAACAGGACATCAAAGGGATGAAATATTGTCAAAATATGATCACACATCAATTTTCAATCGAAAAAGTTATGCATCGATTTTCAACCTCGTGTTGAGACCCATTTTTGACATGAAAAATGATCGAATTGGACAATGATATGTGAAGTAAAGTGGTAGCCATTTGAGTTAACTTTCCAATTCATCTTAAATCACTACAATCAGACATCGGGAATAGAAGATATAACCAAAATATTAAAAGATGTGTGATAAATAAAATTGCTAACACTATGCAATATGTGAAGTAAAGTTGTAGCCATTTGAGTTAACTTTCCAATTCATCTTAAATCACTACAATCAGACATCGGGAATAGAAGATATAAGCAAAATATTAAAAGATGTGTGATAAATAAAATTGCTAACACTATGCGGTTGCATAGTGTTAATTTCTTGCGACCGCATAGACCATTACCGAGAGTTTGAGGGTTGAATTTATTTGTTCTATGCGACTGCGTGAATTTATACTACGCGGTCGCATAGAAGACTTTTAAGGCAAATTTTCTGATTTCCTAATTCCAGTCAAACACTTATGGAAACAAATCTCTTTACACTTTATAAGCATTCTTCATTATTTTGCTCTTAGAATCATGAATTGTAACTAAACTTTTACACTCGATCAAAGGAAATTGAAGCCTCGAAACCACATATTGTAAGATCTAAATAGTTTTTCTTATTATTTAATTTTTATTTTGCGTATTGAATATTCTTATGCACTTATTTCCAGGATTGTTATGTTTAATAGTTAGGAGGCCTACTAGTTTGTTATTCATCACAATATACTACTAAGTTAAACATCATATCCGTAATTGTTTGATTCCTTTAACTTGTGAAACACTAGGATTTAATGATTTTCTACGATAGAAGTTATTGAATTTTAAGAAGAATGTTTAAATAGATTGAATGCAACCGCTGATATTTGTGTTATCTAATTTATCGATTTCTTTATTGTATAAAGATGGTATTAAATTAAATTTTAAGCACTAGTTTGGGATTATTTAATAATTAGGGTTAATTAGAATGCTGATTTCTAATTAACTAAAATTAAAGAGAGATAGAAAAATCATTCCAACGGTGAATATTCAAAATATGAATTGAATTATCCTTACATATGTGATCAATTGTCGATTTTCGATGGTGGATGTGGACTTAGACCAAAGTTAGTCTTATAATTTAATTATTATTATTATTAATTGTGTTACTTACAATTGTTTGCATACAGAAACCTCACAATTACTGTACAAAACATAAAATATTGAATTACATATTGTTCGTGGGATTGACCTTTACTTCCACTACTACATTAGTTTTAGATGTTAAGGTATTACTTTTGGGTGTCTGTGACATCACACACCAATAAATAATTGTAAATAACACAATTAATAACAATGAATTAACGAAAATAATTAAAAAATTAACATTGGTCTAAGTCCACATCCATCGTCAGAAATCCACAATTGATCATAAATGCAAGGGTAATTCAATTCATATTTTGAATATTCACCGTTGGAATTATTTTCCTATTTCTCTTTAATTATAGTTAAGTACAAGCGATCCAACCAACCCTATTTACTAAACAACCCAAGACAAGCGCTATGGATTTAATCTAGTAACCGCTATAATAATTAGAGAAATCGATGAAACTAAATAACACAATCACAAGCAGTTGTATTTAATTTATTCAAATATTCTTCCCAAAATTTAACAATTTCTGACGCATCAAATAATTAATCCTAGTTGCTTCACAAGTTGAAGGGATTAAAAAATTATGGATTTGATATTTAACTTAGTGGTAGATTGTAATGAATAACAAACTAGTAGGCATCCTAACAATTAAACGCAACAATTCATGAAATAAATACAGAAGGACATTCAATATGCAAAATAAGAATTAAACAATAAGGAAAACTATTTAGATCTCATAATATGTGGTTCCGAAACTTCAATTTTCTTCGACAAAGTGTAAAAGTTTAGTTACAATTCATGATTCTAAGAGTAAAATAATGAATAATGAAGATCGGAGGCATTATGTCCGTTCTAGGGTTGCAAATCACATATTTATAGTTGTTTCCATATGTAGTTGACTTAAATTCGGAAATCAAAATTTTCGTATCGGGAATGAACTATGCGGCCGGGTGGTAGTAATTCATGTGGTCGCATAGAACATTGAAAATGGACCCTAAAGTTCGTTGAAGCACCATTTGCGACCGCATGGAATATAAGTTATGCGACCGTATGACTTTAAATAATTTTCACCCGGCAGCCTTTAGTATTTTGACCATATCTTTCTTTTTCAATATCCGATTGAGACTATTCAAGATGTGTTGAAAAGCTAACTCAAAGAGATACAAATTATCTAGATATAATTTTTCCAATTCAAACATTTCCTATACCAAAATGGGTCTCAAACTGAGATTGAAAATATGATGCATAACCTTTTTGGCTAGGAGTTGATATATGATAATACTTTGATTATACCATTTGACTTCTTTTTTCATCTGATTGACCTCTAACACTTTCAAATATTCATCATAAGGTTCCACATAACTTTTATGTATTTGCATTTTAGTCCTCAAACTTCATTTTCTTTCCTTTTGGCCCTTGTTCGCTTATTTGTTCCAAATTATGTCATATCCATAGAATTGTCACATAAATCAAAATATGAATATAATGAGTACATTTTGGCACTGATTAATCATACGAGCACATAAAACATTTCTATCAAATTCTCCCACACTTAACTTTTGCTCGTCCTTGAGCAAAACTCAAATTTAATTCCTCAAAAACACTCAGGTCATAATGTCATGAACATAGAACAATCAAACTCTTTAAAACACACAACACATTATAAAAAAAATTCTCACACAACTCATAATCAATTAGCTAATATTTTCATATGAAGATGAAATAAACCAAACATATATAGCCTCACAGATATAAGTACTCAACTCTCATGTGTTTAAAAGGTAAGTGTTTTGCTCAAGTTCATTCCAATGGAGATGATCTACCATATGCTTGTATATCTTCTCATTCCCCACCACTTAGATCACATGATTTACAAGAATCATAAGGACTTTTCAAGGGTTATAACGTGGCTTAGGGTCAATTTGGGGAATATTTGGGTATGTGACTCAAGAGCCATCGAATTAGTAGAGTAAAGATGAATACACTTAGCTCAAATATATTCATAAGATATGTAAAACCAACTACTCCACACAATGGTTCCTTTACTTTACATCTATTCCACACAAACTGAACCATTCCTTGAAACGTATGAGGAATTATGAACATAGATATTTTGTAACATTGACATCACTCTCCTCCATCCCTATTTTCTTTTTCTTCTATTATTCATTTTTTTTCCTTTTTTCTTCACTTTTTTTTTTGGAAATATAAACTCCAAATGTTACACCATAACGAAACTTATGAATTGAAATTGAAACATGTTCCCTTCTACCATTCATAGCACTACCAATAATTTTGACACCCCCACATTTATTTTTTGCACACTCATACATATCATGATGATAAACAATACTCCATTAGCTCTAAGACTTGGGCGAAAACGTTATTTTTTTCTGTTAAAAGCTTGTAACATGGGTTTACACAAAGAAAAAACAATAAGGCTCAAAGGGGTTAACCAAAGGAAAAACTCAATTATAGTAGGCTATTTGGCTAATGTAGCTAATTTATGTAACAAAGATGACCTTAATCATGTTTGTGCATACATGTGTCAATGTGATTTTGAAAATAGAGAAATAAAATTGTGGAAGAACATCACACATAAAAGAAATAGTGAGACTGTTATGGATATGTCGGTCTAAAGGCTCAAAATCTCACCGATTTTTTTATCTACAGAATTTAGTTACTACCATCCTCAAAGAAAATAACTCAACCAATTAATTCTAAGTTGTAAGATTATTCATTCAATCATGCTATGAGTTCTTCAAAACCTTAATTAATTCTTGCAAATAGCATACACAACCAAAAAATCATTTAACCTCAATTCTTCTTTTTGAAAAATCATGCAAACAAATTTCCAAATTTTTTAAAATTTAAACTCAATCTAAGTGCATCATAAATCTAAACTCCCTCATCTACACTTAAAACTTGTAAGGCACAATGCAAAGAAAATGACAAAGTTAACTAAAAAAATGAATGCGAAAAATAAAAATAAAAAGATAAAGGAATGAACTCCCATTGGGTTGACTCCCAAGAAGCGCATTTGTTTATTATCTTAGGCTCAGCTCAATGTTGCATTGTTTAGCTCGGGTCTATCATGGTTGGCTTCGATCTTCCTTGCGGTGCACCAAGTTCATTGCGAATAATAACTGACAGTGTTCCTCCACCTCCATAGAATTCATACTTGTAGTGACTGGGGTAATGCTTCAAATCCGAAATGGGGGCTCGTAAAATAGAAAGTAGAGGCGTCTCATTAGAAACTGATAATACAAAATAAGAACTGTTACCTGACTCTGGAAGATCATTTAATGTTGCCACATTTCTTTGTAACTCAGTATTTAAGGTCAACTTCTCTTTTTTCATCACAAGATGCATGACAGATTTCTATTCATTTTTATCATCAAATTAGAAAAAATCTGTGCTAAATGATTAATCACATCAATAAAATGAACATGATTATTATTATACGGATATTTCATGGAATCATAGATATTAAGTTTAATGGTTCTATCGTCAAATTTCATGATCAGTATACCATTATGAAAATCTATTTTAGTTTTGGATGTCCTTAAGAATGGTCTTCCTAACAAGATAGTGGTAGTATGATTACTACTGCCTATGTCAAGCACATAAAAATCAACAGAAAAAATCAACCCATTAATTTTCAAGAGAACATCCTCAATTACTCCCTTAGCTGAATTATCACACTAGTTTCATTTAAAGGTCTAAGTTTCAAAGAAGTGTATACAGAATATGACATGACATTAATAGATGCTCCTGAATCTAGCATGACATTTTCAAACTTAGTGTCGCCTATTATGCAAGGGATAGTGAACATACCTGGATCCGTGCACTTTACTGGAAGTTTCTCTTGAATAATTGTAGATACCTGTTCTCCAACTTTTACCCATTCAACCCCCTTCAGTTTCTGGTTTCTCTTACTTGTACACATTTGTTTCAAAAATTTAGCATAATGAGGCTCTTGTTTAATAATATCTAAAAATGGAATATTTACCTCGCATTTACTGAAAATTTCATGCAGCTTATCATGACCTCGTTCATATTTTCTAGATCCTACTAAAAATTGGGGAAAATGGGGTACTGGTTTATAATCAGAAAGAGGAGAAAATTCACGCTTAGTTACTTTGGTATCATTGGGAGTACTTTTTTCTGCTGTGATATATTTCCCATTTTCTTCATTTGATGATTTATAAGCTGTCTTCACTGGAGCTTCAACCTCCGTACAACTCCTCAACATGATTGTACTCACATTTTCTTTTAGATTCATCACTATTTGAGATAGCAATTCTCCTGAATTCTGTGACTCTAGTCGACTGATCGCATTAGCCATTTGACCCATTAATTCTCTAAACATTAAATGCTAGCCATGGTCTCCTGTTGAAATTGCAAAGTGTTGGTGGCAAGGGATTTACAATATCTTATAAAGACATACCAGAGTTAGAAGTTTGGGCCGTTGTTGTCTAGGAGGGTATGGCTAATTATATTGCTAGGCAATCTACCGATTTTGATTCATATGTTGATTCATTTGTCGATTTTTATAGCTAAGATTTGGATGATCCTTCCACCCTGGTTGTACGTGTTTGAGTAGGGATCATAATTCCTCTGTAGTTGTCTAGAAAAGCTATCGGGTGCATTTACGTGTTCAACGAATGCTTCTTAAAGTGTTGGGCACATATTGGTTGGATGGCTTACCAATGAACAAATTTCACATGCCTTCACTGTTTACATAGTACATGCATCCATTTGATGAACAAGAGTGGTTAAACTCACCAATTGTTGTTCAATGGATGAAACATTTACCTTGTTAACATATTTAGACAGGGTGTCGAGTCTGGTGCCGAATTGCTGAGAGTTAACTGCCATATTTGCAATCAAGTTCTTTGCAGCCTTAGGGGTTTTATCTACCGGCGCTTCTCCACTTGCAGCATCAATTATACTGCTATCTGTGGGTAGAAGGCCTTTATAAAAGTATTGAATAAGAAGTTGCTCACTGATTTGGTGATGGGAGCAACTTGAGCACAATTTCTTGAACCGCTTCCAATATTTATGTAATGACTCTTTGTTGTCCTACCTTAGACCATAGATTTCCTTTCGGACGTTAGCTACCCTTGAAGTTGGGAAGTATTTCTCCAGAAATAATCTTCTCATCCTATCCCATGTAGTAACGCTTCTGGAAGGAAGATAATGGAGTCAATCCTTTGCCAAATCTTTCAAAGAGAATGTGTAGGCTTTCAGTTTGATTTGTTTTTCGATAACTCCCGTAGGTTTCATGCTTGTGCAAACCACATGGAATTCCTTTAGATGCTTGTGTGAATCCTCACATTCAAGACCATGAAAAGTGGGTAAAAGATGAATTAGCTCAGATTTTAATTCGATAGCAGTAGCATCTAAATTAGGAAAACTAATGCATAGAGGTTGTTGATTCAAGTTAAGAGCTGCAAGCTCCTTCAAAGTTCGATTATCCTCAGCCATGAATTCATCTTCCTTTGATTCAAAATCACTAGGGAATAGGGTCTCAGAATCAAAATTGTTCACTATAAGATTCTACTGATTGCCACTCTTTAACCCGTGCAAGGTTCTTTCTAATTCCAAATTTTACTGCAATTCACCTTGATTAGAAGATTGAGTTGCAGGCATATTAAAAAAGAAGCTAAAGTAAGCAAACAAATAAAATTCTATACTAAAATTCCTAAAAACAATAAATTGCCTAAAATCTAAAATAAAATAAACAACTAAAGAAGTACAAAAATAAATTAGCACCATCCCCAGAAACGGCACCAAAGTTTTGGTGTGTGCTATCTCAATCACCCAAAAGTAATACCTTAACCTCTAAAACTAATGTAGGAGTAGAAATAATGGTTGATCCCATGAAAATTATGTAATTCAATGTTTTGTTCATCGTATAATGATTGTTGGGGTTTTTATATGTAAACAATTGTAAATAACGCAATTAATAATAATAAATTAACGAAACAAGCAAAAGATTAACATTGATCTAAGTCCACATTCACCATCGAAAGTCCACAATTGAGTATAGATGCAAGGATAATTCAATTCATATTTTGAATATTCACCGTTGAAATTATTTTCTTATTTCTCCTTAATTATAGTTAATTAGAATACAAGTGATCCAATTAACCTTAATTACTAAACAACCCATGACAAGCGCTATGGATTTAATCTAGTAAATGCCTTAAAAATTAGAGAAATCAATGAAATTAAATAACACAACTACAAACGCTTGTATTTAATTTATTTAAATGTTCTTCCCAAGATTTAACAATTTCTGACGCAGCAAATAATTAAATCCTAGTTGCTTTACAAGTTAAATGAATCAAATAATTACGGATTTTATATTCAACTTAGCAGTAGATTGTAACGAATAACAAACTAATAGGCATCCTAGCAATTAAATGCAACAATTCATGAAATAAATGCAGAATGACATTCAATACGCAAAATAAGAATTAAACAATAAGAAAAAATTATTTAGATATTACAATATGTGGTTCTGAGGCTTCAATTTTCTTCGATCAAGTGTAAAAGTTGAGTTACAATTCATGATTCTAAGAATAAAATAATGAAGAATGAAGATGTGAGGCGTTTTGTCTGTTCTAGGGTTGCAAATCACGAATTTATAGTTGTTTCCATAGGTAGTTGACTTAAATTCGAAAACCTGAATTTTCGTGTTGGGAATGAACTTGCGACTGCATGGTAGTAAGTCATGAAGTCGCATAGAACATTGAAAATGGACCCAGAAGTACCATTTGCTACTGTAAAGAATATAAGATATGCGACCGCATGTCTTTAAATAATTTCTACCGGACAACCTTCAGTATTTTGACAATATCTTCTCTCCCGATATTCGATTGAGACGATTCAAGATGCGTTGAAAAGCTAACTCAAATGGCTACAAATTATTCAGCAATATAATTTTTCTAATTAGAAAGTTTCCTATGCCAAAATGAATCTCAAACTGAGACTAAAAATATGATGCATAACCTTTTCGGCGAGGAGTTGATATGTGAAATTACTTTAATTGTACTTCATCCAATTGACCTCTAACACTCTCAAATCTTCATCATAAGATTTTACATAACTTTTTAGTATTTACATTTTAATCCCTAAACTTTATTTTTTTCCTTTTGGCCCTTGTTCGTTTATTTCTTACAAATTACGTCATATCCATAGAACTGCCACCTAAATTAAAATATGAATATAATGAGTAGATTTTGGCACTGATTAATCATACGAACACATAAAATAAGGAAGAAAAAATATGTATTTTACGTTCCCATCAATAGCCTCATATACTCATAACTGCAATACTTACAATTATTATTTATAAATTTAATAAAAAGATTAACATTCATTATGTTAATCGTTTATTGCAATGCTAACAGCAAGCCATATGCATCGTCCTTACAGTCAAGCTTATCTGCCCTCAACATCGAATGTCCCGTCCTGAAGATGCGTAGTGTATCTTCATAACATCTCTGCCCCCATAGATAGTTGTTGAAGGCATCAATATTATCAACAAATTCTAAATGAAAGAGTCAATCGATGTCTTTTTGTGTTGACACCTCAGTACGCTCTCAAGGATAAGTACCAAGGCTAGTTTCAATTTGTCCAACCTATGGTTGCATGCCCTGAATGCATTATCTAATTGTGGCAGAATTACAATTATTTGTCGTGGAAAATATTCATTTAATAGCCTTTTGTTTCTTGAAATATGAGCCATCGCTGCTTCTTCGCTCGTATACTTCAGTTCAATGATGAAGGCAAACTCAAATAAAGAGAATCTACTTCCTTGGCCATACCTTAGATCAAAGTGGAGTGAATCGCTATGCATCAAAGAGCTGCCTTGAAAAATGTATGTTTCTCAATGGATAGAGGGCCATAGGCAGGAATGATGTAACATATCTACGTGCTCATCATCAAGCAACTACAATACCGTCGTAAAGTTGCCACGGTTACATTTCAAAGTAACTTTCCTGGGTCTGTCTCATCGTGGCATCGAGATGGTGATCCATCATATAAAATTTTAAACGTTGGAACCTTATGCAAGAGATAATGAAATAAAGCATAATATCGAAAAATTAAATTAATCGAGTTGTATACTACTATACAGAATAATTAATAGACAATGAAATAAATGAAATGAAGTAAATAATAAAAATTAAACAAAGATAATTAACAAATAAAAAATAATTAATTTAAAAAATAAAAATAAAACAAGGGGAAAAATTTATGATTTTCGAAATTGCAAGGACAATAATTGAACGATAATTACAATTATAAAACATAGAAACGAAATTAAAATAAAATGGATAAAATTAAATTAAAAAAGGAAAGTACAAAAAAAATTAAAAATTCCAGAAATAAATAAAATTCAGAAGAGATTTATTAAACTATATTCAATATTATAAAAACAACTAAATAGATAAAATCAAATTAAATTAAAAAACAATTATAAAAAATAAAATTATACCATTAAAAAAAGAAAATGAAAAGATGAATAATTAAAAAATTATACATTTTAAATTAGAACAAAAATAAAAATAAAGAAATAAATTAAAAAATCATTTTAATAAAAAAAATTAAATAAAAAAAGAAATCATAAAAAAGCAAAAAAATAAAATAAAAAAATAATAATAATAATTCAAGAAAAAACAATGAATGGGCTATTTGGACGGCCCATGACTAGGTAGCGCATATTGCTCTACAAATGGCGGAGATCGCCATTTTCGATGATTTCCGCCCTAAAAATCACGTATACATTTAAATACACATTAACTATAAGAAAATAACTCAATGGAGAACATGTATACAAAAACACTTGATTTATTCAATTGATAGGTTAACTAAAAAGTGGGAGGAAGCTAACCTTATTTGAGAAATGGCGATCTCCGGCAATGATCGACGTGGGTTTGGGTCAGATCGTCGGCTTAGGTAGGTAAATATTCATAATCATTGTTTTTTTTTTTTTTTTTCTCTCTCTCTCTTCTCTTTTCTCTATTAGGGTATTTTTGGCTTTTCCAAGTTTTAAACATTTTTCACATTTTTTTTTAATTATTTGGTCAAATGCCATTGTGGTTAGGTGGGCGGTTTCGGCCATCCACCACTAACGGTCGACCATTGTGGTAGTCAACAGGTCATTTACATTTGCTAGATTATCGTGTCCACTACTTGTACACTTATAACACCTAGTATTCATTGTGGTAATCGATAGGTCGTTTTCTCTTATTAGGCTATCGTGTCCATCGCTTGTACCACCTAGTATCATTTCTCTTTTAAAATTGACGTGTGAGGGGTGCATGGTGATTTAAATAGGGATTAGGCTGATTCCTATATTGATTGTAACACTATAACAAAAATTAGGATTAATTGCTAAAGAGATTTGAGACCAATTTGCTATTAGTATAGTAGGTTGAGGACTAATGCAATTTTTCTATATTTTTCAAGAAAAAAAGCGAACAAACAAAGCAAAAAAAAAAAAAAAAAAGAGGTGGACAAAATCAGAGCACTCGTACATTTATAAACTACACGCTGAGCAAACGCGTTAACACTCGAGATCTGGACTAGGGTTCCTCAATTTGAAATTAAATTATATTCAAACTAAGTTAAAGAAATTAATTCCACTTCTTTTTAATTGATTTCCTTTACCTGTAGAGATACTTTGTGTTAGGTGGGGTTTGGCAGAAGGGTTCTATTGAAATTGATTGAGCTTTTGATCGAAGGATTGCTGGGAAAGTTGAAAATATTGGAGAAATTTTGGGGAAAAAGTAAAACAAATGCCGGAAGAAGACTTGGTGGAGCTAAAATTCAGATTGTATGATGGATCAGATATTGGTCCCTTTCGGTATTCGCCGGCCGCCACTATCGCCATGCTCAAGGAGAGAGTTGTCACCGAGTGGCCTAAAGGTTTGTTTTTTGCTGCTACCTTTTATATATAATTATTTTTTTCTTAGTTGGGGATATATTTCTAGCTTGTCATGGAATATGAAATTTAATTTGTTATTTTTGATTGGAATAAAACGTGATATGACTAATTGCTAAACTATGGTTTGTCTCATGTGATGATTGACTCTTCTTGTATGCGCTTAATCAGGAAGTGTAGTATGGCCGAGAGATCTTGAACAAATTTAATTTTTGGTGGAGTTTGTGTTCCTCGTTCATTTCATATGAAAATATATTTTGACACACAAAAATATTGTATTGCGATGCTTAGGGTCAGTTTGAGCCCCAATTTTTTTTTTTTTTGAATAGTAGATTGATGGAGAAACACGGTTAAAAATAAAAGAAATTTTTTTTGATTATTTGTAATATTATTTTATTAATAATGTGTGGTTGAAAAGAGGAGAGAAAAAAAACCATATTTTGATAAAAATGGGGATGAAACAAGGTCATAAACTGAATCTCTCTCCTCTTTGTAATATTCTCTTGTTCTAAATTATATAGAGGTTCATTGATATGTGCATATTTTAGATTGTGTAAGAGAGTAAACTCTACCTCGACAAAACCATAGTTGTTATGGGGTAAAACGTTATATAATTACAAAAGTGAGAGAGAGAGAAGGGTTGAATTTGAACCTAAAGATTGGAGAGAGCAGGTTTTCAGATATCTGATGTTGCTTGCTCCAAAAACTGGAACAGTTAAATTTAGTTTCATCTGCCTTCAAAATTTAATAATAAGAAACTCAGATTGTAGCTTGAGGTATTTGTTGCTTTGTATCCTTGTCTTAGTCTGCTACTTTGCTTATTATCAGCTTTCTTACATGCTTCTCACTATTATTTGTTATTTTGATTGGACAAAATTGTTCCTTCCGTTTTAGATAAGAAAATTGCACCAAAGTCTGCAAATGATGTGAAATTGATTAGTGCTGGGAAAATATTGGAAAATAGTAAGACTGTTGGCCAATGTAATATGCCTTTTGGGGAGCTACCTAAAGGTGTTATCACTATGCATGCTGTTGTACAACCATCCTTGGCTAAAGCAAAAGCAGGTAGTCTCTGTACTTCAACTTATTGGTAGATTATATTGCTTTGTGCTTCCTTTCTTTTTTGTACTTTGTATTAGGAGCTCTTATATGATGTGTGATAAAAAGCTTGTCAGTCATTTCTGAAATTTGCTTACTTGAAGTATAAGTTCCACCCATTCCAAAATTTTCATGTTGTTTACCCTCTAAATGACCAAGTTGGCTGCCCTTATGAAATTCTTATTCTTAATTTTTCAGTGAACAATGCTTGTTTGTTATCTATGATGTTCTGAGGTTACTAGCAGATCAAATATTAAGATCTGCCAAGAATCTTTTCCGAGTGTTGCAGTGCATTTTATTGTGTCTACTGGACTACTTTTTTGTCTTCCTTTGGAAGGGGGAGACCTTCTGTATTGTTACCTTCTTGCTGTAGTTTGTCATCTCTATAAACAGCACCTAGTTTTGTGTTTCCACATAGCACTTGAATTAGCTGTTGGTATCCAACAATATATCAACTGTTTGTCAATGTTAAATTTACTTATTCTATGTACTCTCCAAAAATGAGGTTCTTTATGAACCTGTGGTTAATTCTTATATTGTTAATATATTGTTACCTGTTTGTAAAAAAGTTACTTTTGTTTCTGTGATTGACAGTCCAGGCATAAAAGAAATCTGTTAAGGCCATCACTTCAATTGAAATTATGCTAAAGAAACTTTATTCTGGATCATGCTTTCTTATTTCATAAAAAGAAGATTATAGGCTGTTTAGACTTGGTTTTCATAAATTTGCCCCTGCTTGAGCCCAATTATTTGACAATAGATTTTGTTAAAAGCGATTTTTTGGTGAATGTTGGTTATTAAGTTATAACAAACATATACTTCGGCACCCTGTCTTTCAAAAGGAGATTCAATGGACGATTAGTTATCAGTAGAGTCCACTCTAATACGCAGTTGCTTGATCAAACCAAGCCTCTGCAATTTTAGAATCTCCCTAGGGAATGGTTCTTGCCCTAGATCTGCATTTTCTACTTTACGGATAAAGTTTTGGGTTTACGTGAAAAATTATTTTATTTGGAAACCGTGTGGCTGAATAAGAGTTTGGGATAAAATGATTTTTAAAAATGGGGCTCGAACATTGGCTTACTTAGAATCTAAGAAAATCCTGCTGAGTGTTTCATTTCTTGATGATGATCAATTAGTTTTGGGAATAAGTGTCTCGTGGTCAGATTTCTCTACTTTTTTAAGAAGCTTCAAAGCTCTTGGTGGATGGGTGTGTATATGAGTGATACAGAGTTTAGCCACCGTTTGGTGCCCACTGTTTTTAAACTTTTAGATCTACAAGATCATTTTCAATCTTACATTCACATGATAAAATATTATGTACGTAAATCCAAAACTTTTTACTTTTTAACCACACATTTTCCTAAAAATACTATTCAATATTTATTATTATTATTATTATTGTTATTATTATTATTATTATTATTATTATTATTATTATTACATAATGGGCCCCAAACAGGGGCTTAATTAGTTCCATTCCACGTGATTATTCCTTGTCAGTCCTGGTTTCACGGGTTGCCTTTCTTCTTAGCACAGAAAGGGACACCGTGCGCCAGTAGTATGTTCCGTTAGACTACCTTCCGCATTCTCTCGATCGTTTCGGGACGAAAGAAAATTTAATTACAATTTAAAGAAAGCTTGCAACATAAAATTGAAATGCATTGAACATAACTTGATCATTGATTGCTTGAAAGCTAAAAATTACAATAGATGAAAGCAGGAAATTACAATGTCTAGTGCAGGGGGCGAACATTGGAAAGCTTGAAAGATTGTTTGAAGGACTAATACCCTCTATAATAGCATTCGGAACAAAAATCCAAGTGATGGGAGTAGATGTTTAAAGTCCATAGAATCATACTAAAATTTTCTAATTTCTAACTATTTTACAATTTAAATAGAATATTTACAGTGTGCGGTAGAAGTTGGGCAAGTTGCGGCTGCGATGGGGTCATGAGACTTAAGTAAAGCTGCGGTCCATGACATTCTCCCCCATTTGTTTTGGCGACGTCTTCGGAGCTATTAATGAATGATATACTTCAATTAATGGTTTGAAGGCTTCAAAGTCTTTTTTGCTTGCTCAATTATTTTACTCGCTGTTGCATCCGTTCCATTTGATCAAGTACTTTTGAAGATATTTCCTAGAGGCTTGAGTAGTTCGATGGCCAAGAATATCTTCAGCAACATTCTTTTCGGATCTTTTCAATTTAAGCGCAGGTCGCTTCAGATTTGCAGACTTTATGTACCGTTTCTGAGCGATATCTACAGTATGAGGGAATAACGATTGCTGGCTAGTAGCAATCTCAAAATGACTCTTATTGGGATAAGAGCTCTTTTGGACATTGAAACACATCCGAGCCGCATCCAAAAGTTTTACCCAAATTTTCTACAAAGCAGAGATAAAAGTGCCGAAGATAGTCTTCATGCATGGAATTGAAGCGCATTATCTATCCGTCAAATTGTGGGTGAAAACTAGAACTCATGCTCAAAGTTGAACTAAGAAGTTTGAACAATTCGGTCCAAAGTATGCCAGTAAATCGAGAATCCCGATCACTGACGATGTCCTTATGCAGTCCCCAATATTTAACAATACGTTTGAAGAAGAGTTGAGCTGTCTCTTCGATTAATACATCCTTGGGCGCTGCGATGGAAGTTTCATTTTTAGATAAGTGGTATACCACGATGATGATAATACCAAAATCTCCAACTTTTTGCAATCTACCAATGTAGTCTATCGCTACGCTCTCGAATGGTCTATTCGGGACGGAAATGGGCTCCAGTAAGCCTGCCTTTTTTTGATGATCCACCATATTTTGCTGACAAAAAAGACAAGTTTTCACATAACTTGCATTGTTAGGCCTTTAAGGCCAGTAGTATTCACGTTGTAGTAACGTAGAAGTGCGCTCCACGATAGTCCCACTTCCCAAGATTTCTCTCAGTTGTTTCCGAAGCTCTTTAAGCTCCGGTTGAGACATACGGTATGGTACCTTAGTGGGAGATTTGACTCGCGGAACAAGTTCTATCTCGCGATCAATTACCCTCATTGGTGGCAATTTCTTTGGTAACTCATCCGGCATGCTGTCCTCAAATTCCTTAATAAGCCTTATAATAGGTTTTGGAATAGGGCTGGTTGTCTATTCGATTTCCTCTACTCAAAGAATGCACAAAAATGAGGGTTCATTCCTCTTGAAACCCTTACTAAATTGAATGGTCAAGAAACCCTTCTCGCTTGTTTTCCCAACTTGTGTGGGCAGGGGCGGATCCAGCACCTGGCCAGCCCCCGTGGCCGCCCGTGCTGGATCCGCCGGGAGCTTCACCAAACAACCGCTGCCTCGCCGTCCGTCGAGAAGATGAAATGAAGAAGAAGCTCTGTGATTTTTTCCCCGTTATTGTTTGGGCCTTTATTTTAAAAAATAAGGCCCAATGTATTGAAGAATGAGCCCAAACCATGGCCATGGGTTTCACTTTTGCCCATTAAATTGCTTATCAGCCACCCACAACGAGAGAGACGGGCGAAGGCGCGAAGCGGCTGTGAGTCGAGGTTTATTGGGAGAAAAATGTTGGAGGTGGACGATGAGTCAAAGCAGGTTTCTTACAACGTGGTCAGGGACGAGAATGGGAATGTCAAGCTTGAATGCCCAGCCATCGGAAAACAGTTTGCTGCCGAGGAAATTTCCGCTCAGGTATATTCAAGTCCTATTACCATTTACTCTCCTTTCAGCTTTCAGTGTGTTCTTTAATGCCTACATTTTCTTAGGGTTGAATTGAAATGACAAGGATTCGTCCTCTTTGTTGACTTGAATAATCAATATTCACGTCACTAGATGGAATAAAGTTGAATATTTGAACAGTAATTTTCGTGTTCTAAGGTTTGGGCGCTTCTAAGTTTTATGATTTTCACAATATAGATTAAGGGTTTGCTGTAGGATGTTTAGAGCTTTTTTGGGTGACCATTGTTTTGGTTTTGATATTGAACGAAGAAGAGGTTGTGATTTGGGGATTTTGGATGTTGAAACGTGAATTGAAGATTTTTTTAGGATAATTGTGGTGTATTTGATTTTCCTTATTTAGAGGAGTGACATAAGTAGGGAAATTAATTAATTAATTATTTGGATGTTGGGCTCAATTAAACCACGTGTACATTGTTTTTTAATCAATTTTAATTAGATAACCCCGGTCAACGGTCAACGATCAACTGTCACTGATCTCCGCCCGTGCTGAACTTAAAGGTTGGATTCGCCCGTGTGTGGGGATAAAGTTGGAATGCAGCAACACAACTGTTTTTGTATCCCGAAGAAATTCCAATCCCAGAATAAGTTTGAAATCATCCATCTGAACTGTCGACAAATTCGTCCTTCATTCGAAGGGATCTACTTTGATTGACACCGATTTCGCTACTCCCGCTATTGATTGAGCAGCGGTGTTAATTGATTTAACTTTCCCCTTGCCTCTTTCTAGGGCAAGTCCGAGCTGCTCAACTTCGGTACTTGCAAGGTAGTTGTGGGTAGCACCGGTATCTATCATAACCTTGATTGGCTTTCCATTGATCTCCACATCAATGTACATTAGGCCTTTCGCCCTACAATTGCGAGCCTTCGATTCTTCCATCTTTGGCTCTTTAGAGGGAACTTCATCTCTTTTAGTAGCTCAGTGCGATAGTGTATTGCATTGATGTGAGAATGCACCAACTACATCAGCTTCGGAGTCGGTCTTACCATGACAGCTAGCTTGTACGGTATTTTGCTTTGAACTCGAGCCACCACTTGCTATTTAACAGTATGCATTCACCATCTGCTTCTGACTCTGTAGCACGAACACTTTAATTAGGGTATTGTGTCCGTGTGGGACACGTGTTGAACACGAGTCGATACCGATATTTCTCAGACACTCTACCGTAATCATTTTTCTTTTTATATTAGAAATATTAAATATTGTTAATTCAAAATTATTAGCAAGTAACAAATATGTATTCATGTTTAAAATATTTCAACAAGAAAAATTAATAATAAGTATAAAACTAAATTTATATTATATAAATGAAGAATTTTTAAGAATTTAATCAACGTGTCGATGATGTATCATGTCGTACTTTTTTTAAAAATCGCGTGTCGACGTATCCGATACGTATCGTGTCGAACAAATGTGTCAATGTTGGTGCATCATAGGCTTCTGAGGACACTCCGCCTGCCGATGTGGTTCTTCACATAAAAACCACTTCAATTTAGGAGCGACATTCAATCTGCCCTTTGTTGCTTTTCCTTTGTTCCAGTTGTTACTGTTGCTACCGTTGTAGCTTCCTTTGAAGTTACTCTGACGGGTGCCTTCATAGGCTCTTCCCCTGTTCTGAGAGTAACACCCTCCCGTATTTGAGTTCGAGTTGGGTTTGTAAGGTCTGTTTCCACCTCCAATAGATTAACTATTTCCCGAAGGTCGATCCTTTCTCGATTTCGGATGATAGTCACTTAGACATTCGGCAGCTCCCATAGCCGCGCTCAAATCAGTGACCTTCTGTCTCTGAAGTTCGGTGTGTGTCCACGGTTCCAACCCTTACATGAAGGTGTTTCAACTTATCATTTTCCAGCATATCTCGAATATTCATCATAAATCCTGAAAAGGCTTTCACACACTCCCTGATGGAGCTTGTGTGTTTCAATTCTCGTAAGGCCCAACGTGCCTTATATTCCACATTCTCTAGGAAAAACTAAGATCTAATTGCTTCCTTGAGATCCCAAGAATCTATTTGGAATCTGTTGGCCTGAATAATAGCATACATCGTCCGCTACCATGGTTTTTTATCCCCATCAAGATACATGGTAGCTGTTGTAACTTTTCTCGCTTCGTCTTTGATCGAAGCCGCAAGAAAGTATTGTTTCATATCGAAAAAATTCTCAACTTCTTTTGCATCGCGTGCCCCTCTGTAGGTACATGGTTCTGGAATTCTGAGTCTATGAATAGACTTTTGTGCGGTGGCTTATCCGTTGCCAACCGCACGTTGAAGCACTAATAATTGAGCTCTCAACGTTTCTATCTCATCCTGTAGATCAGGTATGATAGTAGCAGCTCTAGTCATTGCTGCATTAGCCCTCTGGCTTTCATCCGGTTGGATGTGTAATTCCTGAATTTCCATCTCTGTCACTTCCACTTTCTCTTCGAGGCCCTCCACGACATAGCACAATCTAGTAATTGTCTCATCAATCGCATCCATGCACTGTTTCGTTGTCCTCTTCTGAACATCTACCACCTATATGGCGTTTAAGGAAATTGGATCCATAGCTTTCTTTATTGAGGGTTTTGAGCCGCAGCTCTTATACTAACTTTCACGGGTTGCTTTTCTTCTTAACACATAAAGGGACACCACGTGGCAGTAGTCTGCTTCGCTAGATTACCTTCTGCCTTCTCTCGATCGTTTCGGGACAAAAGAAAATTTGATTACAATTTAAAGAAAGCTTACAACATAAAATTGAAATGCATTGAACATAACTTGATCATTGATTGCTTGAAAGCTAAAAATTATAATAGACGAAAGCAGAAAATTACAATGATTAGTGTAGGGAGCGAACACTACAAAACTTGAAAAATTGTTTGAAAGACTAATATCCCATATAATAGCATTCGGAACAAAAACCCAAGTGATGGGAGTAGACGTTTAAAGTCTGTAGAATCATACTAAAATTTTCTAATTTCTAACTATTATACAATTTAAATAGAATATTTACAATGTGCGGCCAAAATTGGGCAAATTGCGGCTGCGATGGGGTCACGAAGTTTAAGTAAAGCTACGGTCCGTGACACCTGGACTACGAGGAGTTTTAAAATGGCATCCCAAATATTGACCCTAATTATTGGCTAGAATCTTCTTTAGGTGAGAAGATGCATATTCTAAAAGTATTTGAGATAAATAAGCAGCAGAAGGTGGAAAAAAATATTTTAGCCACAATCAGATGATGATTTGTAAGCATTACAGGGAAACAATTCTAGGCAAGTCAAGGCAGCATATCCCAATTCCATTTTTTCCTGAAGGTAATAAGCTAGTTGGAAGTATTACTGCTTGAAGTAGTACGGCAAATATAAAAGTTTAGTCCTGCTATATAGTATAGTAGATACCCAAACATCTGTATGTTTGGCTATCCATTTTTTACCGGAAGGAAAAAGCATGGGGATTAAATATTTAGCCACTGTTTGTCTCCCATTATTTTGCAACTTTTTTCCTCAAACTCATTTTCAACCACACATATTCACAATAAAATATTTTGCACGTAAATCCAAATTTTTTTCCTACATTTTAACCACACATTCTTTAAAATTCACTATTCCAAAACTCATTTTCACTTTATAATGGTAGACCAACAAGGGCTTAATTGGGAAGGACACTGCAGATTTTCCTGGGTTTTTATTTACTATGGTGTGCATATGGAAGAGTTTTATAATCAAGAGAGTGCCATGATTATTCTCAATGGCTTGGAGGGTTGCATTGAACAATAACTAGGATTATATTTCCTATTCATAAAGAAAGCAACGAATTTGTATAAATCATTATCAGACCATTCTGATGATATTTCTGCACATGTCGTCCAATCTCATTCTTCTACTATGCCTTTTAAGGTTGTCAAAATGAGATATATTTTTACATGATATAGATACTAATATTATAAAATGCACTCAAAGTCTTGTCTTTGTGTTACATGTTGTATTTCTCCATTAGCTATGGTTTGCTTCTGTCGTAGTGGTGGAGTTTCCATCTATGAGAAAAAAATATGGCCTTCTTTTAGCATATTTTCATTTTCCTGAAATGGACATTCATATTCATCACATTTCAGAACGTGGTGTGCTTGGAGAAATCATTTTTCCTCTCTTTCGTAATTGTCTTTTCTAAATTGAGGAGCTTGTATCTGAAGTCTTGTTATTGTTATTATTCAAACAAATACAATTTCATTATACTTGTTATCTCAAAGTGAAATGAGGCTTGTGATTATATGAATTTTACAGTTACTCAATATAGTTACTGAAAGTCGTCATTTCATTTCTTTACAGAAAAGAAGGTTGATGAATTGCCGAAGAAAAGTATTTGTTCATGTGCGATATTGTGATTATGTAAGTTTGATTCCGCTTTTATCTTGTGGGCTCTTGGGAGTTGTTCACAATCTGTTCAACGGCATTCTGTGTAACACTGACTTGTTATTATGTATATGCATTTTGTGAATTTGTTTTGTGTACGATTATAGCTACAGCGTTTCTATACAAGAATACAGGATCGGGGTCTATGGACTTGATACCCTCGAAAGGGTTATATATACAGTAGCTTGGATTTATGGTCCATGTCAATATTGACAGGCAGGCAATTCGTAATACTTTCAAAAGACTATTACCTCAGTATATTTAACCTAAGCCTGTTTTTCCTTCTTGTTTGTTCTCTTTTGGGAAATGTATGGGCATTTGACAAGATTTGGTAGTGTACTAAACAAAATTGGGTCAATGTTGGGCTAAGGCCTGAATTGGGCCTTGGGATGCTCACATTTCTCCCTAGATATATAGTATGAATAATACTATACATAATCAGCTATCATTGTTGCCATCATATGTGGCATATATTAATTGCTCATTTTTAATAATTATAAAAAGGAAAAGTCAAATGGGCATTTGATATGCATAATACTGACCTTTCATCTCCCAAACATAGAAATCGCACGGCGGCGGAATCTCTGATACCAGATCACTGTGGCTTGGCTTTGCCACTCCACCCTCCTCTGTGAAAGACTCCTCATTTATGAGTACATATTTTTCTCACCGTTGAGCTTTGAATACTTGTAGTAAATATCCTTCGGTTGCTTTAATGGCGTTCCAAGAGATACGATGGTAAATGAAAAGCCAAACTTGGAGTATCTTCAAGAGATTTTTTAAACATAAGTTATCATTTATTTTAAAGAGTTAACCTTTAAAATTAGGAAAAATTGCAGCCACGGTGCCAAAATTTTCAACTTTTTGCAAACTTTGTCCAAGCCTTCGTTTTGTGCTTCTCACGGTACTAAATTTTTAAACAATTCGTACCCGAAGTCCAAATGGATGGTTTTCATTAGTTAGATCGTTAGTTGATCAAAAATTAAAAAATTGATCAATTGTTGACTAATTTTTAAAAGGCAAAATGGTAACTTTCCATTTTTTCATATAAAAAAACTAAAATCAAATAATTAAATCAAACCATCCCCATCATCTTCTACAAATACCCTGCCCTGCCCCATCCCATCAAATCGAAATCTCTACCCCCTCCCTACAATTGAAGCCTGGCTACCCATCGTTGCCCAAATCCAGCCACCGCCATGGCCGTTGAATCCATCACCTCTACTATCCTCCTCTCTCTATCTCGTTGTTTCAAGGCCGGTCGACGCTGATGTGAACACCGTGACTCCATTGGAGAGCAGATGTCGTAGCTCCGAGATCGAAAACTAACGCTCAAGAGAAGAAAAATGAATTGGATCCTGCTTCGCTGAGCTTCTAGAAGCGACAATCGATGAAAATGAAGGAACATAAGCAGATAAGGTGATTTTAAATTTGAATTGGCCGGAATTCCATGTGGAGAATGATTTTTACTGCTCTTATGGTTAAGATTTCAACACTACTTGGGACGAATGTCAAAGTTCCATGGACCTTCTAAATCTCGAAATTAATTGATATATTCGAGGTGATCATTATTGATGAGTGTTCTACACTCATAATATTTATGTCACTAAATGTGTTATTTTGTTATCCTTGAGAGAGTTTTATGGCATTTTAATGTGTGTTTTGATGTTATAATATAGATTGATGAAATGGAAGAAAATAAGCAAAAGTTGACAAAATTGGAGAAATAATCTAAATTGTAAGAGATCCAAAGTTCGAGAACTAAGGCGCAAATACTTAAAAGTTGTGTCGAACCTCACGATGAAGATTTGAGAGTGCTCAGAGTCAATTAGATAAATGGAAGACGTTAAGGGGATCAAATTTAATCAAAATATGATCACAAATCAATTTCCAACCGAAAAGTTATGCTCCGGAGTTTTAGTCTCATATTGAGACCTATTGTTGGCATAGAAAGTGATCGAATTAGAGAATGATGTCTGAAGCAAAGTTGTAGCTCTTTGAATCAGCTTTCCACATCATCTTGAATCACTTCAATCGGAAATCAGATGAAGAAGTTATGATAAAAATACTGAAAGATACGCAAAATCGAAAACGGGACTGCAAAGGCGGTGCCAGACCTTGGCGCCGCGGCGCCAGCAGAGAACAAGAGGACTGCAAAGGCTGCGCTAGCCTTGGCGCTGCAGCGCCGCGTACCGGGTTAAAGAGAAAAATAGGTTTTTAAAGAGATATCCGGCCCATTCCAACTCTAATTCGACTACAACCATAAGGAACTATAAATATACTTTTGGGAAGACAAAAAGGGGGTTCTTGACGGCTAGAAGAGGGAAGAAACACAAGGCGAAGTTCTTGAAGAAATTCATTGAAGAAGGAAAGATTGACACAAGTTGGAGAAGAAATCAAGCGACGACAATCAGTTTTTCTAAACTTTTGTCTTTTTATTTATGTTTTTCATATTAAACTTCATGTTGTCAATTATATTTATAATGAACTAATACTTTAGATCTAGGGTTTGATGTAATCGACTTGAGACATGTTTTAACTCCTAATTATCTAGCTCTTTTGGATTTTTCCATCAATTTATTTATGTTATTTGGATTTAATGCTTTCAATTACTTGGCCAATAGTTGAATGATTTGATACAAGATTTTCAGCATTCGAGAGAGGAAAAATTAGGCGCGATCTAAGAACAACATAACCTAGATTTCGTGAATTTCGAGAGAAAGTACGGGTCTTTGAGGCTTGTTCGAATTAAAAATCACGTGCATTATAATTTTTATATATTTAATTCGGAATAGAGATATTGGAATTAAATTGTAGAAATAAATTATAACCGGTACTCGATAGAGAGGATAAAATTAAATTAGGGTTCTTGCCTATAAATTAAGATAAATCTGATTGAGTTAGTAATTTTAGGTTGAAAAATATTGTCGAAAGTGCGATGAAATCATTCTCTAAAATTTTATAATCTAATAACTTCGTTGAATTTTGCATTTGTTTAATTGTCAATTTCAGTTTATCATTATTAGATAAAAATCACACATCATCCCATTTTGTTTGTCCAGATAAAGTGGAAATTACATAATTATAGTACTTAGTAGGTATCAATATCAATCCCTGTGGGTTCGACATCCTAACTTTCATACTATATTATAAAACTTGACACCGTACACTTGCGGCATAAATTCACGTTATAGAAAACGCGTGACAAGTTTTTGGCGCCGTTGTCGTGGATTGATTTGAATTCTATTGATATTATTACCAATTAGTTTCTATTTTAATTTGGAATTTTTATTTTAAGTTTCATTTATCTTATTTTTTTTTGTTTTTAATAGCTTCTATAATCTTGATTTCAGCTGTTTATGCGAAGGGCAAGAAACATCAACCTACTACCTGTTGATCTTGAACCAGAACGCACTTTTTGCCTTCTAAGGGGTATATAAAGAGAAGAACGGGACGCAATGGCTGAACAGGAGGCATGAGCAGCTAATGAGAATAATCAACCGAGAGCTATTCGGGACTATGTTAGGCCTGTTGTTAATGAAAACTACTATGGTATCGCACGCCCTGCTATAGCAGCAAACAACTTTGAACTTAAACCAGGGTTAACACATATGGTACAACAAAATCAATTTAGGGGAGCTGCAACAGAAGGTCCAAATGCTCATCTGGGATCTTTCCTTGAAATATGTGATACAGTGAAAATGAATGGAGTCATCGATGAGGCAATTAAGTTTCACCTATTCTCTTTCTCCTTATGGGATAAGGCAAAAGCTTGGTTCCAATCAATACCGTACGGGTCAATTACAACCTGGGATGGTTTGGCTCAGAAATTCCTCACAAAGTACTTTCCACCGTCTAAATCAGCTCAACTTCGAAGCGAGATTGGTCAATTTAGACAGTCTGACTTTGAACCATTCTATGAAGCTTGGGAAAGATTCAAGGATTTGCTCAGAAGATGCCCTCGACATGGCTTTCAGAGTTGGATGCAGATAGAGATATTCTACAATGGGTTAAATGGGCAGACAAGGACAATAGTGGATGCAGCTGCAGGAGGCACTCTCATGGCTAAAACAGTAGAGAATGCATACTCTTTATTGGACGACATAGCTGCAAATAGCTATCAATGGCCGAGTGAGAGATCAAGTGTTAAGAAAGTGGCTGGACTTCATGAAGTGGACCCCATCACAGCGTTAGCAGCTCAAGTCTCATCACTCACTAATCAGATACCTGCATTTACCACTCAAGGAAATCAGCAGAAATCAAATTCAGTTATGGCTGCTTCATCATCACATCAGGAGATAGAAATAGTGCATGAACAAGCTCAATATGTCAATAGCAGGAATTACAATCAAAAGGAAAATTACTGTTCAAATCACTATCATCCGGTCTGAGGAATCATGAAAACTTATCATATGGCAATAACAGGAACACACTCCAACCTCCACCCGGGCTCAATACTCAAAATGCTGAAGGGAAGCCATCCTTAGAGGACATCCTTGGAACATTCATCTCGGAGACAAGATCATGATTCAACAAAGATGAGTCCAGACTTGACAATATTGAGACACATATGACCAACATGGGAGCCACAATGAAGAACTTAGAAGTACAGATCGGTCAGATAACAACTGCATTACAATCACAACAAAAGGGAGACTTTCCTAGTAACACAAAGGTTAACACCCAAGGGAGCATTGCAATACCATCGCATTAAGAAGTGGTAAAGAAGTTGAAAGAAAAAATGTTGTAGAGCCTACACTGGATCACATACTTACAAGGGAAGAGTGAATTGAAAAATAGAAGATCGAAGCAAAAACAACAAAAGAGATTAATAAACCTTACTCAATCTCGTTTCCAGACAACCCACCTATTTTGAAGCCCTAGCTACCATTCCCATAGAGATTTATGAAGAAGAAATTTGATGAGCAGTTTGCAAAATTCCTGGAGGTCTTCAAGAAGATCCACATCAACATTCCTTTCGTAGATGCGTTGGCCCAAATGCCTAACTATGCCAAGATCTTGAAGGAAGTGATGTTAAAAAAGAGAAAGTTGGAGGAGTTTGAGACTGTAAAGTTGACAAAAGAGTGTAGTGCCATTCTCCAGAAGAAGCTCCCTCAGAAATTGAAAGATCCAGGCAGCTTCAACATTCATTGCAATATTGGTGGTATCACATTTGATAAAGCATTGGGTGATCTTGGAGCTAGCATTAACTTGATGCCTCTATAGGTGTTCGAAAAGTTGGGTCTTGGAGAAGTAAAGCCTACAACCCCTACCTTGCAACTGGTAGACAGATCAATTATATACCCTAAGGGCATTATTGAATATGTATTGGTGAAGGTTGATAAGTTCATCTTTCCAGTGGATTTCGTGGTGTTGGACATGGAGGAGGATGAGAAGGTACCGCTGATTCTTGGAAGACCCTTTTTAGCTACTGGGAGAGTGCTGATTGATGTACAAGAAGGGAAATTGACACTACGGGTTAATGAGGATCAGGTCGAGTTCATCATACATCAACATAAACAATCCTCAGGAAAAGTTAACACCTGCCATATGGTCCAATCAATTGACGAAATGAAGAGTCAGCATTGCAAAATCACATTGTTCCATGACCCTCTAGAGAAATACATGGCAACCGGTTACTCAAAGATTGCTACAGCTGCCACTAAAAGTTATACAGGAACCAAGGATGTAGTGGATTTCATTTTAACTCAAGAGGTCGATCCACATGATACATTGAAGACTATATTGAAGAACCTCTAAAACCTCCCAACATTATCAAATCAAAAGTGGTTTCAGAAGCTATACTGGAATTAAAATTGTTCAACCCTATTGGCCATACTACAGTGAAGAAGAATACAACGCCAAGGGTAAAGTTTAGAAAGAAGAGAGAAGTACCATCTGGCGATCCAACGTAGACACCTCAGTTATATCAAGCTAATGACGTTAAAGAAGTGCTTCTTGGGAGGCAACCCAAGCTTTCTACCCTTTTATTTATTTATTTTATTTTCGAGTTATAGGATAAGTTATTTTATTTTTTCAGTTTATTTAGGAATCATCATCTACATCTCATCCTTCCCTAAGTCCTCTAGTAATTGAGTTGATTATTAGATGTTTGGGCTAAGTAACACATGTTCCATATATTCGATATTTACAATTTGATTTTTTTTTCAGGAACATAACGTCGTGAAACACTCAAACCAATGTTGACATAGAGAAAATGGGATACATCACAAGTTTGGGGGTCAAATGGTGTACATGAAGGTT
This sequence comes from Fraxinus excelsior, assembly GCA_019097785.1. Classification (NCBI taxonomy): domain Eukaryota; kingdom Viridiplantae; phylum Streptophyta; class Magnoliopsida; order Lamiales; family Oleaceae; genus Fraxinus; species Fraxinus excelsior. Next base: position 13,466,151 of record CM032638.1, on the reverse strand, counting down.
ACTTGTCAAATTCATTAAAAGTATCACAAGTTCAAGTAGAACATTTCTTCACAAATGTCTAATCAGGGAAGTTTCGTTATTCCCTCTTCTCTTTATCTTGTTCTTTCACACATTGAGGACAATGTGTGATTTAAGTTTGGGGTGATTGTGCTTGAATTGGTGATATTGTGTTAACATGTTAGATAGCCTTGCCGGCTTATGATTGCTGATGTTTAAAATTATTATTGATTCATGAGCTATGTATGACCAAATATGTTATTTATACCTAATTTGTTTTGAAAAAAGAGATTATCCATGATTAGATCATGAGTTACTTTGAGCACAATAATCAAGATTAATTGTTATCTAGATGTGAAAATTTTTGGATTGATGAAAATATTTTTGAATTGGTAAGAATTAGGTTGTGAGTTACTTGAAAAATTGTATCAACCTATATTCTCCTTTTTTACTTTACCATATTATAAGATAATTTTGGGGGTGGTCGAGCCGGTGAAGGATATTATCTAGAAGTGTGTAGATTCTATGTGTGTTGAAAAAAAATATTGTGTGGAGTGCCTTTTGCTAAGTATAAGCTAGGTAATGACCATATGCTAGGGATCTAAGCCATGGTGTTGTGTTGTGAGAAAAAAATAAAGGAATGATTTTGCACTTGTTGAATCTTAGGCCTCACTTCATAGCCTTTTTGACTCGAGTTATTAAGTCCGTTGGGGTATTTCAAAACCCGGTACCCTTTGGTCTAAACAACCGGGGAGTTATCGACCTAAAGCTCGCTACAAGGGTTAAAAAGAAAGTTTAAGGGTGTGATGTCAATTAAGAGCTTTAATTGAAAAAAATTTGATTTTGTGCAATTGTTTTCTGTTTATGGGCTTAGATAACTAGTGAATTTGAATTACTTAGTATAAATTTGAATGTGGAAGCACTCATCTAGTGGAGAATCATCACATGACTAGAGTTTGATATTATCGGTTAGACCCAACCGAACAAGAGAGGAAAAAGAAATGAGTAAATTGAGTGCCTTTAGATTTACACCCGGGAAAGAAAAAAAATATCTATTTGAGGAGTGTGAATCTCACGAGCGGGAAAAGACATATTTGACCACAAATGGTTGGGTTGGAACCAATTTGAATTCCTTTCCATTTTGACAACTTTTTCCTAATTTAGATGATGATTGAAAGTGATTATGCACAAACACACCGATCGAACATTGGATAAGTTTAAATTATTTTTGGTAGCATTAATTGGAGGCATACTTGTGAATTGATATACAATTTTACACTCTGATATTTTTGGCAAGCTACCTAATGTGTTGATCTTTATCTAATTTTTATGATTGTGTTATCTAATCTTGCTCGGGACGAGCAAGAGGATAATTTTGGGGGTATTTGATGAGTGTTCTACACTCATGATATTTACGTCACTAAATGTGTTATTTTGTTATCCATGAAAGAGTTTTAGGGCGTTTTAATGTGTGTTTTGATGTTGTGATATATATTGATGAAATGGAAGGAAATAAGCAAAAGTTGGCAAAATTGGAGAAATGAGCTAAATTGTAAGAGATCCAAAGTTCGAGGACTAAGGCACAAATACTTAAAAGTTGTGCCGAACCTCATGATGAAGATTTGAGAGTGCTCGGAGTCAATTGGATAAAAGAAGACGTCAAGGGAATCAAATTTAATCAAAATATAATCACAAATCAATTTCCAACCGAAAAGTTATGCTCCGGAGTTTTAGTCTCATATTGAGACTAAAGTTGTAGCACTTTGAATCAGCTTTCCACATCATCTTGAATCACTTCAATCGGACATCGGATGAAGAAGTTATGATACAAATACTGAAAGATGCGCAGAATCGAAAACGGGACTGCAAAGGCGGTGCCAGCCTTGGCGCCGCGGTGCCGGGTTAAAGAGAAAAATAGGTTTTTAAAGAGATATCCGACACATTCCAACTCTAATTCGACCTACAACCATAAGGAACTATAAAATATACTTTTGGGAAGACAAAAAGGGGTTTCTTGACGGCTAGAAGAGAGAAGAAACACAAAGCAAAGTTCTTGAAGAAATTCATTGAAGAAGGAAAGATTGACACAAGTTGAGAAGAAATCAAGTGGCGACAATCAGTTTTTCTAAACTTTTGTCTTTTTATTTATGTTTTTCATATTAAACTTCATGTTGTCAATTATATTTATCATGAACTAATACTTTAGATCTAGGGTTTGATGTAATCGACTTGAGACATGTTTTAACTCCTAATTATCTAGCTCTTTTGGATTTTTCCATCAATTTATTTATATTATTTGGATTTAATGCTTTCAATTACTTGGTCAATAGTTGAATGATTTGATACATGAATTTTGGCACTCGAGAGAGGGAAATTTAGGCGCGATCTAAGAACAACATAACCTAGATTTCGTGGATTCGAGAGAAAGTACTGGGTGGTCTTTGAGGCTTGTTCGAATTAAGAACTACGTGCATTATAATTTCTATATATTTAATTGAGAATAGAGATATTGGAATTAAATTGTAAAAATAAATTCTAACCGGCACTCGAGATAGGAGATAAAATTAAATTAGGGTTATTGCCTATAAATTAAGATAAATCTGAACGAGTTAGTAATTTTAGGTTGAAAAACATTGTCGAAAGTGTGATGAAATCATTCCCTAAAATTTTATAATCTAATAACTTCGTTGAATTTTGCATTTGTTTAATTGCCAATTTTAGTTTATCATTATTAGATAAAAATCACAATATCATCCCATTTTGCTTGTCCAGATAAAGTGAAAATTACATAATTATAGTACTCAATAGATATCAATATCAATTCCTGTGGGTTCGACATCCTAACTTTCATACTATATTACAAAACTTGACATCGTACACTTGCGGCATAAATTCACGTTATAGAAAACGTGTGACAAGTTTTTGGCGCTGCTGTCGAGGATTGATTTGAATTCTATTGATATTATTACCAACTAGTTTCTATTTTAATTTGGAATTTTTATTTTAAGTTTCATTTATCTTATTTTTTTTTTCTATAATCTTGATTTCAGCTGTTTATGCAAAGGGCAAAAAACATCAACCTACTGTCTGTTGATCTTGAACTAGAACGCACTTAACGCCTTCTAAGGGGTATATAAAGAGAAGAACGGGACGCAATGGCTGAACAGGAAGCATGAGCAGCTAATGAGAATAATCAACTGAGAGCTATTCGGGACTATGTTAGGCTTGTTGTTAATGAAAACTACTATGGCCTCGCACGCCCTGCTATAGCAGTAAACAACTTTGAACTTAAACCATGGTTAATACATATGGTACAAAAAAATCAATTTAGGGGAGCTACAACAGAAGGTCCAAATGCTCATCTGGGATCTTTCCTTGAAATATGTGATACTATGAAAATGAATGGAATCACCGATAATGAAATTAAGTTTCGCCTATTCTCTTTTTCCTTAAAGGATAATGCAAAAGCTTGGTTCCAATCAATATCGTACGGGTCACTTACAACATGGGATGGTTTGGCTCAGAAATTCCTCACGAAGTACTTTCCACCGTCCAAATCAGCTCAACTTCAAAGCGAGATTGGTCAATTTAGATAGTCTGACTTTGAACCATTCTATGAAGCTTGGGAAAGATTCAAGGATTTACTCAGAAGATGCCCTCAACATGGCTTTCAGAGTTGGATGCAGATAGAGATATTCTACAATGGGATAAATGGGCAGACAAGGACAATAGTAGATGCAGCTGCAGGAGGCACTCTCATGGCTAAAACAGTAGAGGATGCATACTCTTTATTGGACGACATACCTGCAAATAGCTATCAATGGCCGAGTGAGAGATTAAGTGTTAAAAAAGTGGCTAGACTTCATGAAGTCCCCCATCACAACGTTAGCAGCTCAAGTCTCATCACTAACTAATCAGATAGCTGCATTTACCACTCTATGAAATCACCAGAAATCAGGTTCAATTATGGCTGCTCATCATCACATCAGGAAATAGAAATAGGGCATGAACAAGCTCAATATGTCAACAGCAGAAATTACGATCAAAGGGAAAATTACTCTTCAAATCACTATCATCCAGGTCTGAGGAATCATGAAAACTTATCATATGGCAATAACAGGAACACACTCCAACCTCCACCTAGGTTCAATACTCAAAATGCTGAAGGAAAGCCATCCTTAGAGGATATCCTTGGATTCATCTTCGAAACGAGATCACGATTCAACAAAGATGAGTCCAGACTTGACAATATTGAGACACATATGACCAACATGGGAGCCATAGTGAAGAACTTAGAAGTACAGATCGGTCAGATAGTAACTGCATTACAATCACAACAAAAGGGAGACTTTCCCAGTAACACAAAGGTTAACACCCAAGGGAGCATTGCAATGCCATCACATTAAGGGGTGGTAAAGAAGTTGAAGGAAAAAATGTTGTAGAGCCTACACTGGATCACATACTTACAAGGGAAGAGTGAATTGAAAAATAGAAGATCGAAGCAAAAACAACAAAAGAGATTAATAAACCTTACTCAATCTCGTTTCCAGACAACCCACCTATCTTGAAGCCCTAGCTACCATTCCCATAGAGATTTATGAAGAAGAAATTTGATGAGCAGTTTGCAAAATTCCTGGTGGTTTTCAAGAAGATCCACATCAACATTCCTTTCGCAGATGCGTTGGCCCAAATGCCTAACTATGCCAAGTTCTTGAAGGAAGTGATGTCAAAGAAGAGAAAGTTGGAGGAGTTTGAGACTGTAAAGTTGACAAAAGAGTGTAGTGTCATTCTCCAGAAGAAGCTCCCTCAGAAATTGAAAGATCCAAGCAGCTTCAACATTCCTTGCAATATTGGTGGTATCACATTTGATAAAGCACTGGGTGATCTTGGAGCTAGCATTAACTTGATGCCCATATCGGTGGTCATCCCATTTTGCTTGTCCAGATATAGTGGAAATTACATAATTATAGTACTCAGTAGATATCAATATCAATCCATGTGGGTTCGAGATCCTAACTTTCATACTATATTACAAAACTTGACACCGTACACTTTTGGCATAAATTCACGTTATAGAAAACGCATGACAATTATGAATCTCGAAATTAATTGATAGATTCGTGGTGATCATTATGTTTTTTCTTTGGCTATTAATTTCGATTTCTAAGCATTTTAATTTTATTGACCTTGGTGATTTTGTGGTGATGTGTGGTTGTGGTGCTTGTTCTAGTGGCGGTGGTTTTGGTGATGTTTGGTTGTGACTGGATTTGGTGAGGTTGTGGTACTGGTGTTTAGGTGACGGTGGCTGTGGCTGTGACTGTGACTATGACTGTGTTGGATGCGGAAGTTATGTTAGATGTAGCGGAGGTTGTGGGTTTTTTGGTGGTGTTGAGATGTTGGTGGCAACGGGTCTCTTGAGGTAGTGGTGGATCGGTACGACGACGTGGTGGTGTTTTTCAGGTTGTGTTGATTTGTTTAAGGTGGTCGTGTTGTTGTCGTGAGGTGGTGGTGGTGGTTCTGACGGTGATGGTGGCAGTGGCGCTGTTGGTGGCAGTGGTGAAGTTGTAGTCACAAGTGTTGGTGGTGGTCACAGATTATTTGGTCGTTTGTGACCATTAAATTGATTAATTTGTTATCGATAGACAATATTTGATCAATGAAAAAGATAAATTGTGACCTAAAAAATTGTTAAATTGTGACCGATAATTTGATAATTTGTGACTGTCTACTCAGTTGTGACTTATAATGTTTATGATTTGTGACCGATGAATAAGTTGTGATGTTTCAATTTTTTTATTGTGACCTATAAATTTTCTGAATTGTGACCTATAAGATTTCAAATTTGTGACCGTAAATTAATTTGTGACTTATTAAATTTCTAATTTGTGACCGATGAACAAATTGTGACATAATTTTTTTTTGAATTGTGACCGTACAATAATTTGTGACGTTTTAATTTTGTGTGACCGTAAAATAATTTTTGACATGTAAAATTTGTGATTTGTAACTAATTATATAGAATTTGTGACCAAATTATATGGAATTGTGACCTTAATATATTTAGTTAATTAAATATATGTTTAATTAATTAAATTATAAAAAATAATTAAAAAAAAATCTAAAATTTTAAATTTTAAACCTTGTTTTAAATTTGAAACGGGTAAAACTAAACATCTTATTTATGAAATTTCCCCAAAAGAAGAAATTACACAAAATCAAATTTTTAAAGTTTCAATAAAAAATTTACTTTATAAAATTATAGATGCTCTCAAAATTGTAGAATGTGCTCTTTAAAAACAGAGATTCTTTTAGTTTGCATGATGCTTGTACCAACCTCCTCATTATCAAACGTGGAAAGTCAATTCACTCGTACATATTAATGTTATCGAATTGCATGTTGCTCTGGGAATCACCTTGCTTAAATGTGTGCAAAATGTGCCCTGGTGCAAAGTAAAAAAGAAAGATAAGACTTTGCAAAACAATGTCGGATCAATCATTATTATTCAAAAAATATAAAACTTGGAACTCGAAAACAGCAATCTAATGTACGGTTATGATTTACATAAATATGATAATTGGATTTAAATAACAACAATTTGGTGTTTCTATATTCCGAAAAGGGTAATTGGCGCAAAACGTCTTTACCTATGACGGGTTTTGTAGAAAACGTCTATACATTTGATTTTTTGGTGCAGAACGTCTCTACCTTTGCATTTTTACGTCATTTTCACCAATATTTAACATAAAATGACAATTACACCCTCCTATATATATATATAAAGAATAAATTGTAATATGCTCCTCAACTTTTTTTAAAATACAAATCAATCCAAGATAATTGCAAGAAAATGACTCACTTTATCATAATTGCACCCATCTCCACCATTTCGAACCGACGGAACCTTCCCATCTCTGATCTCCCTCCTCAAAATCAACCACAGTCACCACCACCACCAGTCATCGTAAGCCACATCACCAACGCCCATATCCACCACCAATAGACAACAAATTCGAACTTCAACATAAGAAAAAATAGGATAGATTTTATGTCACATGGCTAAAAATTGGGTAGATTTTGATTCAAAAAAGTGGAGCAAGTAATGGATCAATTGATTCAATTGAGGAGTTACCCAATATCGTATTGACTTCCTGAAGGTTTTACTGGGTCCAATTTGTAGAAATAACATCACTTTGCCCGTCAATTGGAGGTGGATTCACTGAACTTATACGCGTGCGTGAGGGGAGGGGGCTGGAATTTGGGCCTGAAAATTTTGAATTGCTGCACTATTTGATAATATGAAACCATGGTTGGATGTGCCTTGGAGTGTAGAAGAGGCCGATATGTGTTGGGCGTGATGAGTGTGATCGGAAGAGTGGTTGTCGCCAAGTTTTTTGGCTGCGAACGGTGACCGATTTTGTAGCTATGGGGGTGCATTTGGGGATGGTGGTCGGATTTGTTGGGCGGGTGAGGCCGATACCGATGGTGGTGATACTCGGCGGCCTAGGGGAGATGGTGGTTTTTTGGAGGTGGAAGTCGACGGTGATAGAGATGGTGATAGAGATTGGAAGATTCTGCCGGTTGGAGACGGGAGCTTGAATGCAATTATGATAAAGTGAACACTTTTCTTGCAATTATCTTGGACTGATTTGCATTTAAAAAAAAAAGTTGAGGAGCATATTGTAATTTATTCTTTATTTTTCTTTTCTTTTTATTTATATAGGAGAGTATAATTGTCATTTTATATTAAAAATTGGTGAAAATGACGTTTTGCGCAAGAAAATGCAAAGGTAGGGACCATCTGCATAAAAAAAAAAAATCAAACGTATGGACATTTTCCACAAAACCCGTCATAGGTAGGGACATTTTGCGCCAATTACCCTTCCAAAAAAGCAATTTTATCCTTACATGAATTCACATTATGATTCTTTATTTAAAAAGGAAAATCTAATGTTTTTATAATTGTTGAAGAGAAGGTGATTGAGACCATACCAATTATTTCGGTAATTCTTCGATTTGCTGCTTTAATTCATTCATATTGACCTGTGGTTGAGTTCATGTTTTGATTATAACAAACAAATTATTTTTATCTCTAACAATTGAATTCGAGTCTTCATAAATATTGTTGCAAAGTTGATCAATTGGACACAAAAAGACCACTGCCAAAAGACTCACATTGGACAATCAATAAAAATCAAAATTGAAGCCGAGCATTCACGACAAATCAATCGAGACAAACATCGAAGATATTAGACTAAGATGTTTTGGATTCATGTATAAATGTAAAATGCTTAAATCCTTAGCAATGAATCATAAAAGTCCAAATGAATGATTCTTTATGCATGATAAAATTATTTCATAAAAATGCTTGCATTAAAAATAATTTTTCAAAAGGTAAGTATTTTAGCTTGATGTTTAAACTTTTTACTATATCACTTACCTTGAAAATGAAGTGAAAACATACTTCAAAAGCCTATATTTTTCAAAACGATAAAGAAAGAAAAAAATCCGGGAGAAAATGTCCAAGTAGACGTCTGATTCGCCCAACACTCAATTTTTTAACTGCTCTGAAATTTTGATACACAACGGCTAGTTTGGTTGTTCGGTTCAGTATGTGGACATTCGGATAGGTTGTTCATTAGTCAGAACTTTTGGCATTTTGACTGCTATAAATACCATTTAACTTTACATTCAATATAACACTTGTGAGAGTTGGGTCATCCCGTCATGTAAAAATGCAGCAATTGATCCCAAGCCAACACAAGTCATCGGTGTTTATAGTACAATGACAATCACAATTGCAACACCTATCACATTACATTGCAAGCCGTGCCTGATGGGTACTGCATGCACTCACCCTCAAAAATGTTTTCTTTCAGTACCCAAGTTTTGGTCATCTTGTCGTGTAAATGAAATACCAATAAATCCCAAGCCAACACATGCTGCAAGCGATAAGCTTTGGCCTAATTTTAAGCCAATTAGGCCGAAAGGAGGGCATTTGCGGGCACTACGTTGCAACGTACATCTTATTCCGTTTCTCAAATGAATCGATAAATGTGAGCAAATTTGGTTGCGTGTGTCTTACTTCGGAGCCTTCGATGAATATGCAACGCAATTTCGTAACCATGCATGCCTTACATGTTATATATTTATACAATAAATATAATATGTGAAAGAAATAATTAATTAAGATAAAGTGCCCAACTGGTATAAAATGTGGAATTTGTGTGGGAGGTCGGGGGTTCGAGCCACGCCTCACGCACTATATTAAAAACACCTTATGATGCAAGTCATCATTTGAGAAAACATTCAGGTCCTAGTGTTTCTGCTTTAGAATATGCTAGAGTGATCGGCAGTCTCATGTATCTCATGAACTGTACCAGACCTGATATAGCATATGCCGTCGGTAGACTTAGCAGGTATACTAGTAATCCTAATAATGAACATTGGGATGCTCTCATTCGAGTCTTGAGGTATTTGAGATACACTCTAGACTGGGGAATACATTATACTAAATATCCAGCTGTACTTGAGGGATATTGTGATGCTAATTGGATTTCAGATACCAATGAAACTAAATCTACAAGTGGATATGTTTTTACATTAGCAGGTGGTGCTGTATCTTGGAAATCTACTAAGCAAACCTGCATTGCGAGATCCACTATGGAATCAGAGTTCATTGCATTGGATAAGGCAGGTGAAGAGGCTGAATGGTTAAGGAATTTTCTTATGGATGTTCCTTTGTGGTCCAAACCACTTCCAGCTATCTATGTCCATTGTGACAGTCAAGCAGCTATTTCAAGAGCTCAAAATTCATCCTACAATGGAAAGTCTAGACATATTCGTAGGAGGCACAATACTGTGCGTCAGCTGCTTAAGGATGGGGTTATAGCTATTGACTATGTGAAGTCAAGTGATAATATTGCTGACCCATTAACCAAATGATTAGCTAGAGAGCTAGTTCAGAAAACATCGAGGGGGATGGGGCTAAAGCCTATTACAAATTAGATCACCTATAATGGAAACCCAACCTTGCGATTGGAGATCCCATGGATAAGGTTCAATGGGATAACAAAGTTATTGGAGTGATTTGTGGGGGTACTACATTGAATTTATTTCAAACCCCTCCCTATGATGAGTAGTACCAACTGTATTGATTAAAGGATGAGCAAATGCTCTTAATGCTTTCTATAGCTGATATTCAGTGGGGTGTTTAAATACAGTGCATCCTTGATAGAAGCACCTATTTGAGTGTGGAAGTGGGGCCGCTTCCTATGAGAATTGAGGCTAATTCTCTAAGAGCACTCAAAGAAATCGGGAAAGTTCACGGCCGAAATGAACACAACTGCGAGAACTCGATGATTGTTTTAGAAATCATGTGTGTGTTTTATTGTCTCAGTTTGCAAATCATAATTGTGGAGTTCAAGACATAATTCACTCTACAGTTAGCAAGCTCGATAGAATATACAAAGCTAAGGTTCAAGTCGATAGACACCTAAGCCTGCGTGATTTCTACCGTACTCCAGAATATTATTTTTATCTATCTTATTTCTTTCATGTGGGGGATTGTTATATATTTATACAATAAATATAATATGTGAAAGAAATAATTAATTAAGATAAAGTGTCCAACTGGTATAAAATGTGGAATTTGTGTGGGAGGTCGGGGGTTCGAGCCACGCCTCACGCACTATATTAAGAAGTCTTTGATTGGGCCTTGGGCTCTTGGGTTTTATTGATTCTAATAAAATAATTATTATTTTTAATTATTTTCGGAATTGTTTAGTGGGTCAACTAGCCAGTAAAACATAATTATTTTAACTGTCCAGTATTTACAACCCATTACCATTGGCCATTAAAACTGTAATTAAATACTGGATCATGGGGTATGCAGTTACCTCTATTTTCTGGCTATATAAACTCACTTCTGGACTTTAGAAAATTACTACAACAAAAACGAAATTGTCTCTTCATATATACAGTAAAATATTATACTCAAATTGTCTTTTCATATTTTCTGGAGTACACTTGAGAGTTCTGAAAACCTTTTGTGATTGCTGCACAATTGGTTTATTTGATCGTTGTATCCTGGAGGTGATTGTCCACGGAGGTCGCAGCAGTTATCGACGGACAATTTCGCTTTAGGACATCGTGCTGTCACGAGACTCGATCTATTGATAAGTTTTTTCTGCACTTTACCATTATCTTATCCAACAATACATTCGGGTGTTGCTAAGGCTTCGAAGTTGGTAATGACGTAGGCCATCTACAGACAATTGCTTCCCCCGTAGCATGCACCTACTGCTTGTTCCCTTTCAAAGAAAAAACTCAAGTGACATGAGTAGATATCAAAAAACATTATTAATGTTATTTAACACCACTGGTGCTATAAACCAATTTAAGTAGCACTAATGATAGAATAAATGAAAGGTATACATATAATTTAATATCACATTAGTCAGTACTATTAAATAGCATTACTCATATTTTATACATAGAAACTAATATCCGAGGAAGAACCCTGAAAGTTAAAGTATGATTGTTTTCCTTTACATTTTCTATTTGGTTGGAAGTCCTGTAAATTGTTTGACCGCAAAGTTTGTATTTTCTGCTTTTCTTTTTGTCCTTAATTATATATAGACCATCCAAAAAAGATTAGTACACTAAAGGGAACAATATGGATGCTTACTCAACCCGTCGCCGTCTAAGGTATATGAAAACTCCTCCATTGTAATTTGACTTTTGAAGCGAGAGCACTACCCCCTTCACGGGCCTGCATCAAGCTCACTAATCCATCTTATTTTGTAGGCAATTTTTAGGTGGCCAGTTCGTGCAGATGACAAGAAAATTCTTTATGATTTACTGTGTTGACAATGCTCAACACTATACACAATCTCATTTTGTTGAATCTGACGACATTAGATACTATTAATAAAAAAAAAAATGAAGCTTTTCTTCTGCTGTCATCTTCAATACTAAAGTAACGAACGTATTTTGACACAATAAACCTTTGTTTGATCCCCATTAATTTTAAAATATATTTTTTTCTCTTATTTTCAATTATACATTTTTCAAGAAAATAATCTTATACCCAAACTCAATTTTTTTTTTTTAACTACACATTCTCTATCAAAATATTATTCCAAAATACGTTTGGACAAAAAAATGAGGCCCAAACTAGGGATGACAAAAATATCCGTTTAATCTGATACCCACGAGCCCCTCCCCAAATGAGGCGGAAATTACCCGCCTAACCGGATTAACCGGATAAACGAGACGGATGTCATTGCCCCGAAATGGATACGGGGCAAGTATGGGAAACATAGTTTTCGACCGTTTTCCATCCCCTTTAAAGTTAATTTCAAATTTAAGTTTTTTTTATCAAACAAAAATAAAAGATTTTTCATCATTTTTAAAGAAAACATGAGTTTTTCTTAACAAATTGAAAAATAAGTAATAATATTTACTAATTTAAAAAAAAAAAATCAAAGCAAAAAATAAAATAAACCAAACGGGGCAATAAATTGGATAGGGAACCTGACCCCTCCCCACCCCGATCCCGCCTCGAATCCATCCCATCCCATTGTATGAGGACGGAACAATGTAAAAAAAATCCAACGAGACGAAGGTAGAAATTATCGACCCGTACCATATACATCCGTTGTCATCCCTAGCTCAAACAAGCTTCCTCTCTTAAGTGTGACAATTCCACTCCCTTTCCAAAAAATTCAAAAACTCTATTAACGTAAGTTTTTCATTTAATTATTTTCTCTCATGTTTTGCTTATATTTGCTTTCTTGATTGTTCTTTTTTCCTTATTTTAACTTAGACAAAAAATAAATTATTTTAATTTTAAAAAATTAGTTTAATTTTATTTTTATATGAATATATTTATTCCTAATAATATTTTCCTGAATATTAATTTCTCATTTAATGGACTACATCAAACGTGGTTCAGAGCCAAAAATCCAAGTTTTACGCGCCAAAATGATCAGGAAAGGAGTTTACAAGAATATAAAATAAAACAAGCTCGCCTCTTTATATATGAACACGGCAACAGCCGGAAAAAAAAAAACCCCTCTGAATCCATATGATGTTGCATGTATAAAACACAACTGGTCATGAACGAAAAAGAACAGACCACCAATCATGACATCAAATGCATATGGCGTACCACCATCAGGAGCCAGTTACATATGATTAGACCATCTCCAGTGTTGCACCAAATTTGCACCATTTTGTACCAAATCTTACACCAAACTAAAATTCATCTCCAACCATTATACCAAATCTCATACCAAATATACAGTGTTTAATCATTTTTTTAGTAATTTATTTATTCAGAATATTAATTATTTATTCATTTTAGAAATATATAAATTACTAAATAAATAATTATGTGAAATTAAGAAAAATATTAAATTCATTAAATAAATACATTATTAAAATATAGTACAATTAAAACATATTAAATTACTCTTTTAAAACATATTAATTATTTATTGTTTTCTTTAAATAAAACTCATTTAATGTAGGTACGTGATTATTGTAGAATATTTCATATTAACTATAAATAATTGTGTTAATTATATTTTAAATTTTTTTATTCTTATTTTAATTAATTCAATAATTATTATTTTTAACATTCAAATTTAATTTAAATAATAATAATAATAATAATAATAATAATAATTGTATTAAAAATAATATAACAAAATAACACAACTACCCTCAAAAAATACTTTTGCCAACATACAAGAAGGGCAAATTGGACTTTGCAATATAACAAAATAACACAACTACCCTCAAAAAATACTTTTGCCAACATACAAGAAGGGCAAATTGGACTTTGCACCATTTTAGAAAAATGGTGCAGAAGATGGTGTTCCATTGGAGACACCTTTGATTTTGGTGCAATGGTGTCTCCATTGGAGATGCCCTAAAATCAACACGAGAGGAAAATGTAACCGAGTTTTAGAAGATGAACCAAAAGCATAACTAAATCATATTAGAACAAAGTTAATGAACCATGAAAATAAGTACGTAAGTATTTGGATAATGATGCACGATGCATGTAGCCTAAAGCAGTCAGATAGAAAAACAAATATCAAATAAAAATAAAAATACAAGTATCCGTTAACAACAAAATCATAGGATGAAGACCTAAGACATCCTCTGAGCAGCCTCCTTGGCAAGAATCCTTTCTTTTGCCTTCGCCTTAGCTTGGGATTTTGAGCCCATAACTCCACCTCCCCACTTCTTCCTAGTCTCTTCATATTTATCATTGAAGTTTGCCTAAAATTAACAGCGAAAATATCATCACTCGATTTTCCCCTCAAAATTAAATGTATGGCACAACATATGAAGAATAACCCTAATAAAGCGTGCAGAGGTACTTGGATTCCAAAAATACAAATAACACACTACCTTAATAGCCTCCAAAATCTTGCTGAACTCCAACTTGTCTTCATTCTTTACAGAGGTCAAGCACAAGGCCGATGCAGTCTTCTTATGGACAATCTGCAACGTGGCATAAAATAAAGAAGTTATATTGATCTTAAATTTCAAAGCGATTAGTACCCAAAAATTATTTGGGACCAAGAGACAAGTCCACTTACAGTTCCCAATCTTGCCTTTCCCTTCACAATGCAATAAGGGATTTCCATCTTCCTGCACAATGCTGGGAGCCACACAACCAACTCAACAGGATCCACATCATGTGCGATCACCACTAGCTGTGCTTTATTCTGCAAGAAAAAATTGATTAGACAAGTTATCAAGAAAAACCCCAAGGGAACTACTCATTGTGTCAATATGTAGAGAAAATAACCTGCTCAATAAGATAGGTGATATGGTTGAGACCATACTTCACAATAATAGGCTTCTTAATCTCTGGAGTTTTGCCTTCGGCCTCAGCCTGAGCTCTTTTCAAAAGGCGCTCTTTCTTTTGAGCTCTATCCTCAGGCCTGTATTTCAGAAGCATCTTAAACAGACTTGTTGCTGCACATTAACAACGAATTTAATCAATATAAGAAGTGTCTCAAATAAATTTCTAGTAGAACAAGAACATTTTATTTCACATTAAAGAATGTTAAACCAACATAAAGTATAAACAAAAGACACTTGAATTAGCATAAATAAAACAGGGTTGGACGAACCACTGTTGAACTGTTGATTGTAGACACTGGTATACAAAACAAGCAGATTAATAGCTTCAATTCACCTCTTTTTTTTTTGGGCAGAAAAACTCCAATTAGTCCAAAGAGCTAAAAAATGATTGGCTGAACCGCAGATTGTCATACATAAGCAATATAACCAGATATCAATTAAATATCAACAAAATATCCACACAACACAATGTTTTCAGCATTTTCAATTAGCTCATCTCTTATCACAACTGCCTCAGTAAATTTGACTAAGGCAAAATCAAAATTTTGGGAAGTTTCTCACAAAGCATTAGACAAGTACAGAACAATAAATAGTACCAGGAGACTAACCTATCACAGATTCAGGGATACCACTATCTCAAGGATCAAAAGCCAAATAAATATAAAATTATATGAGTGCCACAGATGGGTCTCAATTCAGGAAAAAAGATCATTTGTTAGGGACAAGCAAATCTAGATCGAACAAAACCTATAAAAATAGCTAAAGAAAACAGAAGAAATAGAATAAATAGAATAGCAGATTAATCATTGGAAAAGGGAGAAAACCTAACCAAAGCAATATACAGTCATAACCTTATTGACATAATCACTCTAATGTAATATCACCAAAGAAATAAGAAAACAACATATATAATCAGCATTACAGAAGAAGTAAAAAGAAAACGAAATATCATCAACATACGGTAAACGAAATGAAATGACAAAAAAAAAATTATTATAAAAAAATTTAAAAGATATTAAACAGACCAAGGTTCTTATCCAGAGTTTTGGAGAACTGGTGAATTGGCGGAGGCACCTTGAGGCGCTGCTTCAATATCATCTTTTTCCTTTGTATTCGAACCACCTGCGGCCATTTCACGAAGCGGTGAAGATCCTTCTTCGGCGGCAGAGCTCCGCCAATTCCAAACTGTTTCGGTCGCTTCTCGAACAGCGGATTCACCACCTTCTTCTTCGCCGGAAGCTTCGCGCCCTTCTTTGGAGCCTACAAATATCATTTTTTTGCAAAAGCACATCGGAATGAAAAAAAATGTATATCAATGAAAACCGACACAAGAAGCCGAAAATATAGATCTCCTACCATTTTTCTCCGGTTGGTGACCTGGAACTACAAACTAGAGAGGCGGAGGCAATGTTAAACCCTAACCTATGTTCTGCTCTGCCTCGCGCGCACACGCCCACACGTACAATAAGGGTTTTAATATTCTGAGCGCTTATATAAGAACGATAAAAAAAAAAGTTATTTTTATTTTTTTTATTATTATTTTTTTTAATGGTGTCCCTAACCCCAATCCTTCATGGGTTTGCCTCAAATGAATGTGGAGAATCTATGGTAAAATTATAAGTCCCATTAGGGGTTTGTTTGATATAGATTTTTTTTAAAAATATTGTTGTTCATTAAAATTAATATGGTAATTTTAAATCAATTTAAGGGAGTTATGATAAGATAATAATGTATAATTGTGAAAATACATATAAAGAAATAAGAAAATTTCCATTGAGTAGTTCTTTAACATAATATAATAGAGAGTGAATGTTGAGCTCGATCCTTCTAGTTGAGCATTTGATTTATTATACAGACTTCAAAATATGATGGCGTTGCTCTCTATCTTGTCAAATTGTAGTATCCGTCCTCGAGACGTGTGTCTTAGCCCTATTAACCAAATTTCATTAGTTAAGGAGTTCGATGACTTGTATAATCATTGCATATAGCCTAAAGAGTCATTGCGTTTTCGTTTTCTCGATTGATGGACGCGATAATGCTAATGTAAAATGTAACACCTTCCCACCACTAATTGGTTGTAAAGGTGGTGATAACATCATAAGGGGATATTTATCCAATTTAGTCATGATAATGTCTGCAAATGACGACTCTTTTGATTGGCCCAACAAGGTTGGCCTCGTGGTCTGGCCTTAATTGTTCAACTTTTCTCACAAGAACTTCTTTAATTGCTTTGACAAGAATCGGTATTTGATCTGAGGTGGACTCCAGGTTGGACAACCAACAAATGTCCTTAAAAGATCTAAATTTTATTTTTGGAGAGTTTGGACCTTAATATATCGCATTTGGAATTGACATTTTGAAAATAGTATGAGACAACTGTTATTGGGACTCGTCCTTGAGCAACACATGGCAGACATTCAATGGTTGTGTCAGTTCCACTTCCTTGAAAACTACGTCGATTTGGTCTTTCAATCTTGATCCTTGATTTGATTTTCTTTGTTACTCAAATTTCTTTAGAATGGTCTAGATCTTTCCTATTCGTATTCCTTTATTTTTTATTTTTCCCCATTGTTTTCCTTACTTTGTTTCCAAACTCGTTCTCTCCTTCCCTCACATTTTTTATGTACTTTCTCCACGAGGTCTTCTAGCCCAAGTCTTCTTTACTCTTTGAGATCACCTACCGAAATCTTGTAAAGGTACCTTCTCGATTTTATTCACCCCATCTTTGTCTTTGTCTTCTTCTTCTACTCTTCAATTTTGTCCTCTTTGTTTTATAAAGATGAGTTCAGATGAGCAGGACTCATTACAAAAAGATTTCATTGGTCCTTCTAGGTCATCGTCTAGTTCAAATAACCCAGAAGTTTTTATACCTTACCTTATTACCTCATTTCATCTTGATGACTTTCTCCAACCTATAGAAGAAAACTATAACCCAAACTAGGTAGGAGCCCTTTGGGATGAACAAAGGAGTGAGACCGATCCTATTAAGGGAATAGAGTGGGAATGTTTAGTGTTAGTATCCACTGCCAACCTCAAAAAACTTGAGGGTTGGCATAAGACCTACCATATTCCTAGTTCGGTCAAAATGCCTTTTTCTAATACAGATGATCGAGCTTACGAGTCCCCAAAGGGCTGCATAGTACTTAACACGACTATATCGGTAGCTATGTTGATTTTGCCCTTCCTATAGGTGGTTAATAAATTCCTTTATTCTTGAGAAGTAGCCCCAGCCCCACATCCAAATGTGGCGGCCAATATTATAGCCATGCGATTGCATGGTTATAAAAAATAGTTGTTGGTTGGGTTTTTTCTGAATTTTCTGGTGCTTCTTTTGGTAAACCAATGCAACTTTTCATGATGAGATAGAACCAGTTCGTGTAAAGATGATTGAAAACTATATATATGATAGTAATCATTCCTAAAACATAACATGAATGAGGAAACGCCATTCTACAATTCATCCAAAACTTGAAGAAATTTTTGGTTCTTCACATATTCAAAGCCTTAGTTTTTCACTTGTTCACTTGAAAAATTACTTTGCTTTTAGTTTTCTTCATTAAGGTTTAATAAGTCTTACAAATTTTTTGCTATTTCAATCATTTAAAAGCCATAAGAGAGGAGACAAATATCGTTTGAAGACAACGATATATTCTTTGTGTCAAACCTTTGCTGGATTTTATATTCATCGTCTTCTTCCTTTATTTTCTCCATTGTTGTATTTTTGATAACAATCTCAATCGATATTCGTCATTCTACTACGATGGAGATAGAATCTACACTCGCTACAATCAAAATGATGAATCAAGAGTTAGTGCATTTGGACAGATTTGATGGTGCCAACTTCACAAGATAGCGGGATAAACTCAAATTCCTCCTTATGGCGTTAAAGATCTTCTACATGCTTGATCCAAAATCGGAGCCAATTTTCGATGCAACGGATAAAGACATTGATGAGGTTCGTGAAAAAAAAGAAACGGAAAGATGACGAATTAATATGTCGCGGCCACATTTTAAATGCGTTATCGAATCGATTACACGATCTCTACACCACACCACTTCAGCAAAAGAGATCTGGTATGCACTTGAAAGTAAATATAAGGCCAAAAAGGATGGTAAGAAGAAGTTTTTAATTTCTAAATATGTTGATGTTGACCTATGGTTCATCCTATGTTTTGATTATAACAAACAGTATTTATTTTATCTCTAACATTTACATTCGAGTCTTCATTATTACATGTTGCAAACTTCATGGAAATCGATAATTCACAACCAAGCTTGAAAATAATCAAGCACTCGTGCCAAAAACAATCAGAGGCAAATCAAGCATTTGCGCTAAAATTCAAAATCGAGCAAGAAACCAAACACTCGCGGCAAATCAATTGAAGATATTAGAATTATATGTTTGAACTCATTTGTTAGGTAAAACACTTTAATTCTTAGCAATGAATCACAACAAGCTCGTAAGTTAAAATTTTTATGCATGAGATAAACTTTTCAGCAAAACGCTCGCATAAAAATTATTTTCGATATGACAAAACCTTCACTTGACTCTTAAACTCTTTATCAATGATATTTATTTTGAAAAGATAAATGAATGTGTCCCTCAAGAATTTATACTCGCTAAAATAATCAAGAAAATAGAAAATCAGAAATTTCTATTCTGAAGGACATTCGGTAGAGCTTACGGACATCGGTGACCGCAGCAGTTAAAATTCTAATCGTTCTAATTACTGACGCACAACGGCTAGTTTCAGTCGTCCAATTAGTTGCAAACGTCCAGTTAGTCAGAACTTTTTGTATTTTAATTGCTATAAATACCACATCAAAGACATTCAATTACACACATTCAAGAGCACTCAAGTGAGATATTTTTGAACAAAAATTGTATTGATTTCTCATTTCATTTATTATTAAGTTATTTTAACTTTGGAAAACTTTTGATCAAATCAACTTTTGAAAATCATTCTATACATAAAAGTTTTTCATACATAACACTTGAACTTCATTCATTACTATTTATTGAAGTATTAACATATTTCTCTCTTTATACTTAATTGTGATCATATCATTAATTAAGATAGAAGTTTTAATTTTTAAAATCAATTTTCTTTAAACTTGTAGGTCGTGTTGAGGTCCCATAAAGCTTAACGTTGTAAAAAGGATCGGTGTTCCTTGTTTGTAAGTCACCTGAAGCTTTGTAAAGAGTTGTATTATACCACAAGTCAATCAACATAGTGAAATTGGTTTTGCTCGTGCCGGAGAGATTGGTAATGGATGACGTAGATTATTACGTTGGATCGAGACTCCATAATTACATCGTTTACATTCTTTATCCCTATTTACTTATTGTTTTCTTTTTCATGCTTATTATTTAAATTAATCTTTCTAGTTATTACGTAATTGACTATAGATGAATTTTTCGAAAAAGTTTTAAAAACCAATTCACCATCTTCTTGGTTGGCTATTCTTAGGCTATCACATGAGTTGCAAATAATTGTCAACAAACTGGAATCGGTGAAGATCGAACTTCCTAAAACCTTTCAAGTAGATGCAATCATTGCTAAACTCCTGGGGTCATGGAAAGGATATAGGAAGAAGATTCTTCACAATTCTAAAGACTTTTCTTTAGAAGATAATAGATATTCAAAAATATCTTTGCATAGAGAAAGAGTCAAGAGCAAGAGATAAAATTGAAAGTTCTTATGATGCTCTTCGAAAGCCAATGTTGTGGACAACTCCAACAAGTATAAAAAGAAAGGAAAATCTCTTGGTCCTAAAAAAGATCGAGGGAAGTTAAAAAAAAATCCAACGAACCTTGCTATGTTTGTGGAAAATCGAGACATTATGCCATAGATTGTAGGCATAAGAAACAATCAAAGAAGGAAGGATAAGTAAATTCCATTGACGAGATTATCGCTACGGACTACAGTGGGTGAAATCAATGTAATCCAGAGCAAAGTTTGGGGCTTGTGGTATGATAAATGTGCTACTATCGATATTTGTTATGATAAGTCTCTTTTCAAAACTTATCATGACATTGAAGATGGTCAAGAAATCCAAAATGGGAAATGAAAGAAGATCAAAAGTGATTGGCAAAGGCAATGTGAAAATCATCTTTACTTCGGGAAAGAAGATTACTTTGACAAGTATTTTTCTTGTACCAGAAATAAATAGAAACCCAACAAGTGGAGTCCTATTGGGAAAATAAGAAATTAAATCTATTTTTGAATTTGGAAAACTTGTACTAACCCATAATGGGCACTTTGTTGGAAAAGACTATTCTACTGAAGAAATGGTCAAACTTTGTACTCTCGTGGATAATTCTAATAAAAACAAATCATTTGCCTATGTTACTGATTCATTTAATTTATGGCATGGTAGACTATCACACATAGGAGTTAGCACTGTGAAAAGAATGATTAAATGTGGATTGATAAAATGTGAAATTGATAACTTAGAAAAATGTGAAGCATGTGTTAAAACAAAGATGATTAAGAAGTCATTTCATAGTGTAGTAAGATCAACAAACTTACTTGAACTTGTTCATTCCGATATTTGTGAATTGAAGGGCATGCTAACAAGAGGTGGTATAGATATTTTATTACTTTCATTGATAATTGCTCTGGGTATACTTATGTATATTTGTTAAAGCATAAAGATGAAGTCTTTAGTGCCTTTAAAAGATATTAAAATCAATTAGAAAGGAAACTAACAACTTTAAGAAGTAATAGAAGTGAAGAATATTTCTCTAATAAATTCAGTATTTTTGTGAACAAAATGAAATAATACATCAACGTTCCACACCACGAACATCGAAATAAAATGGTCTAGTAGAAAGAAAGAATATAACATTCTTAGAGATGATAAACACCATGTTATTGAATTATAAATTACATTTTAATCTATAGGGTGAAGTCTTACTAAGTGATTGTCATCTAGTAAATATGATTCCTATGAAAAATTTCCCATATGAAATATGAAAAGGTAGGAAACCAAATATTAATTATTTCAAAGTGTGGGGGTGTCTTGTTTATTGTAAGAACATGTATCCCAAGAGAAACAAATTAGGTCCTAGAGGTATCAAATGTTCCTTTGTTGGATATGCTCTAAATAGCAAAGCCTATAGGTTATTAAACCTTGAGCCAAATGTTATAATAGAATCAAGGGACGTGGAATTTTTCAAAAATGTATTAGTAGTAAGAAAATCTAAAAAAATGAAGATATTTCAAATTCTAGAAAACCACAAGAAGAGATATCTATAAGAGATGTTGAATATGAACCTCAAAGAAGTAAGAGAACCAAAATAGAAAAAGGTCTAGGATTGGATGAAATAGACTCCCAACTTATTTCTTTATACTTAATAGAGGGAGATGACGTTGTAAGAATAACTCCTTTTGTTCTTCAAGTGAAAAGTGATCCTAAAACCTATAAGGAAGCAATGTCTTCTAGATCATGTATATTCTGGAAAAAGGTGATAAATAATAAAATGGATTCTATTATTTCAAATAATACTTGGGAAATAGATGATTTACCAAAAGGTTCTAAAGCCATTGGTTTCAAATGGGTGTTTATAAAGAAATATAATTTCAATAGAACTCTTAATACCTACAAAGCTAGATTAGAAGTTAAGGGGTATCGTCAAAATGAAGGAATAGATTAATTTGACACATATACACCTGTGGTTAGGATAAACTTGATAAGGATCTTGATTGCATTGACATAAATTTATGATTTACATGTTTATCGAATGGATGTAAAGAGACATTTTTAAATGGAGATCTCAAAGATGAGGTCTTTATGGAACAACTAGAAGGGTTTGTTTTACTAGGAAATGAATATAAGGTGTGCAAACTAATCAAATCCTTATGTGGATTAAAACAAGCCCTTAAAAAGTGGCATGAGAAATTTGATTCTAAAATACTATCAAATGGTTTTAATCATAATTCGGTAGACAAATATCTTTACACTAAATTAAATGACAGTGTAATTACTTTAATATATCTATATGTTGATGATATGTTGATCGTCAACAACAATATAGATGGAATCAAAGAAATGAAGAGGTTTCCATTTTCCATGTTCAAAATGAAATATCTTGAACAAGTGGATACTATTCTTGGCATCAAAGTTAAAAGGGATAGTGAGAGTTTTACATTGAGCCAATCACATTATATTGAAAATGTAATAAATAAGTCCAAACACTTGAACGTCAAGGAGGCTAATACTCTTTTGGATCTAATTTTCAAATTGATAAAAATGATGGGAAAGCAATAGCTCAAATAGAATATGCAAGTGTAATTGCAAGTATGATGTACTCGACACAATGTACCAGACCTGATGTAGCCTTTGTTGTAAGTAAACTAAGTAGGTTTACTAGCAATCCAAGTTCCAAACATTGGATGGCCATCTGTAGGGTTCTTAGTTACTTAAAGAAAACCAAAAACCTTGGACTACAATATATAAAGTTCCCTAAAATCTTGGAAGGATATACTAATGCTAGTTGGATATCGAGTGCAGGAGAAAATAACTCCACTTCAGATTGAGTATTTACTCTTAGAGGAGGTTCAATTTCTTAGAAGTCTAAGAAACAAACTTGCATTACTCACTCAACAATGGAGTCGGAGTATTTCGCATTGGCCAAAATTGGAAAAGAAGCTAAGTGGCTAATAGATTTGTTATATGAAATACCTTTAGATATAAAGGATATTTCTTCAATACATATCTTGTATGATAATCAAGCTACTCTTGCTCGAACATATAATGAATTACTTAATGAAAAGCCTAGACGCATGAGTCTAAGACACGAGTATGTAAGGAAATTAATAAAACATTGAATAATTTCTCTTACTCATGTTAAGTCTAGTGATTTCTTAGCTGATCCGTTTACTAAACCTCTCACGAAAGAGTTATTAAGATTGACTTCAAATAAGATGGGTTGAAACTTCATAATAAAATTCATCAATGAGAGCAACCCTACCAGAAGTATCCTATGTTTGATACACATTAAAATGGAAATAATGCATTTTTTTGGTGATGTGATGGTGAATATGTGGTTGACAAAGAAGGAAGAATTATTGATGTGATGGAAAAAATTATTTTATTGAAAAATGTGTGGTTGAAAATGAATAAAAAATGAGAATGAAAATTATAATGTGGTTCAAACAGGGGCAAAACAAGTATATTTAGGTTCAATGGGTAATAACAAGTCATTCGATAAGTGAATGTATTTCAAAACTATTAAATTTATTAAACCTTATCTTTGGTAAATAGGGTTGGTTGTTACTGTTGGAGGGACGACTTAAATTAAAACTTTTAATGAAGTTCAGTACGAAATACAATTATCTTTAAAAGTATCAAAGATACTTGAAGAACTTCACCTATGTGAAATTCGAGGTGGTGCCGCCTAATTAGAGAGTTGAAGTTTTTCTCTCTTTAAATGTTAAAGAAAAAAGATGTGTAAGGTCATATTAACAATAAGCAAGTTAGAAGAACTTGTGAAAAATATAACACTTGTGTATGTGATTTCATCAGTATTGTCATCAGGAATAACTGGTTTAAAGCTTTCTAGCTACCTAAAATTTAGATAATGCTTTATGAGATTTACACTATGGTTAAATTCAAATCGAAAGATATTTAATCCTTATGCATGAGTGTTGATATTTGATTATATGATTAATATTGATTTTGAACAAGTGGAGGATTATTGTAATTTTGTTATTCAAAATCAATTTGGATGAATATAAGAAAAATAAAATTATACCATATTTATAACTTATGTGACCGCATAAGCCTTTGAGGCTTGCAGTATGGCCAAATGTGGCGGCCAACGTTATAGCCATTGGTTGGGTTATTCTGAATTACTTTGTTTTTGGTGTTCTTCATTAAGATTTGATAAATCCTATACACTATTTTCTATTTTAACCCTTTAAAATCCATAAGAGAGGAGGCAAATATCGTTTGAGGATAATAATATATTCTTCGTGTCCAAGCTTTTGCCGGATTTTATATTCAGAATTTTCTTCCTTTATTTTCTCCATTGTTGTATTTTTTTATAACAACAATTGACCAGTTCATCTCCTTTTAAATTTCAAAGACAACGAAAATGGGTTCGAGTAGTACATATACCAGTGTCAAGGTAATGACTAGGAGGGTCAATAGTGATAAACACTCATTCCTCCGTAATTTCTTTTGTAAGCACTAGAATTTATAGCTTGCTCCACAGTTGTTGTAGAGGTGAAAGGCTGATTTTCTTCTATGTCCGAGATTTCCAGTTCTATCCCATGGATGTTGGTAAGATGACATATTTCTCACTAGATACCATAAGGTTCATTTAGCAATTTTTTGGGGCATATCTATCATCAAATTTGCCTATTTATTTTATAGATTATCTTCCTAATATTAGCTCGACAACCCATATAGGGCGAACTCTATCGAGCCCTTTATCGAGATCAAATCTATTGTAATTTTTTTTATCATTAACTCTAGCCTTTTCAACGTCGAATTTTTCCTTTACAACTCATATTCTCCAATATTAGTGGAAATGACCCCTTTCCCATGAAACAAAATCGGACCGATTCCATTTGAGCAGAGACCCCAGTATGAGCCAGTCCTAACGAGGCAAATGGTGAGATCCCTAATAGATTTTGTGGTGAAATGATTGATATGGGAATTCACTGCCAATGTCGTCCCTGCACACCTATACAATCAAATCCCACTTGTAAGAACTAGAACTTATAGATACGAAAGAGATCCTAGCATTTGATGTCTTGATTGATTGATTGGTGCTTGCAACAAGGGCCAATTGATCCGGCAAGGCCACGTGCCCTATCATCCGATAGGCCTCGTTTGTCTTACTCAAGTATAAAAGCTCACACTTAATATCATTCGAAGGTAATACAAGTTTAGACTCTCAAACCTTTATTCTCGCTACCCCATACCTTTAGAATTCTACTCCCCAAGCTAACCCTCTTTTACCAATTGGAGGCTCACGTTACAAGCTATCCCACATCTTGAATTATTCCTTTAGTGGCTTACCCGTTCAACTAACAACTGGTCCAAGTGGATTGGGATTCAACTTACGTGGACGTGAGAGACTTTGGGATCTGTTGACCACATCATTGATACAATTTTTAGGATCAATAGATTGACGCCGTTTGTGGAAATCTTTGATACCATAACCACGAACATCTTCATGGTAAAAGCCTTCTGAAATAGAGCCTTGAAAAAAGGTTTTGTTCTTGAAGAAAGAACCACTGCAAAGGAGCATCTTAAAACGCCTCTAGCTAAATACTCACAATAAGTTCCAGTCACCAAGGGATAGATGGTGGATACAAGCAGCAAGAGGCCACTGAAGAATAGGTCCTCTACACAAATATGAACATGTGTTGCCCCCACCACCAACATAGGCAAGGCAGTACTACAGCACGCTTAGAAATGGAAGTAAGAGAAATGGCCGCAAACATGAGAAACGTGGCCTAACAAAATGCTGCCATGTAGCAGCTACTCATACAAATGCACCAGCAGGCTGGATCCTAGGCACCTTGACATAAAATGTTTCCCCAAGAACGGAAGGAGAATGACACAGCAGCATACCCTCAAATGTATGGCGTAAATGACAATTCGTGGAGAGGGAGGTGGAAATAGATACCTCCACCAACTATGTTATGAGTCGATACGGTGTGACGAGCCACTAGAGGCAAATTCCCCCCCGAATATACTCAAGAGCATGAACATCAAAGGTCCAACAACGTCTTTGATCGAATTGGACCCTTTAAGCATAGAAATAGGCCCCATCAGCCATTTTATGCTCAAAGAGGGCAAGAACAGTACCAATGGTATGAGCATTAGGATATACCACCTCCACCTAGAAATAAAAGAGAGACGAGAGACGAGGCAAACATGAAAAATCAAGCAGGAACATCACAACCCCTCGTTATCAAGAGAGGAAAATGATTATGATGGTCCATGTAGATGATGATGATGACGAAAGCTTGCCCTTCTCCCAGGAATTGAGAAGCACCCAGTTTCAAATCACTTTGTGTTACCAAAGATACCCAAATACGAAGGAGAATGTGATCCAGCAAAGCACCTCAATAATTATAAGACCCATATGTCTCTACGAGGAGCCTCGCCAGCATTAAAGTGCAGAGATTCTCATCTCACACTAACTAGGACTGTAGAATTTGGTACAACTGTATCCCAGCTGGTAGCATCAGAAGTTGGCCAGAACTTAAAAAGGCATTCTTAAACCAGTATCTGTCGAGTAAAGAAGTGGAAGCCCCCATCCAAAGGCTGCAAGACATAAGGTAGCAAACAGGTGAAACCTTGAAAAGCTACTCAACTCATTTCACAGACGAAATGACCTATTGTGAGCAAGTTACGTATAAAGAGACCCTTTCTGCCCTAAGGGAAGGTCTTAACATGAATACTCTATTTTGGAGGGACGTGCGAAACAGAAATCCCACTTTCTATGATGTTTAGGTGGAGATGATGAGAAGCGAGATCCTCAAGGAGGAGCTGATTGACCACCACAATAGAACCTCACTAGGACTCCTACTATCTCAGAGACGGTGAAAAGACCTTGTATCCCACTTAGTGGACCAATAGTGGACCTAAACAAGGCACACAATAGCCTCCACCTCAGGCCAAGCGTTGGCCACAACCACACTAAACGCAATGCCCTCTTGGCGTATGAGGAGGTTGGACCTGAGGCTCAAAGACAATCAAACTCATCTAGAAGAAGAGGTAGAGGGAGAAACAGGGAGCCTCGAATAGGCAATATTGTATGTTCGCTAAAATTATATTCCGCAAGTGCACGGGTCGTGTTCAAGTAATAAAGTGGACTTTTTGAATCCGGATTGTCGATCCCTCGATGAATATTTACTTTTGATTACACAACTTTAGTCAATTTAATTTTAACAATAAAAACAAACTCACAATAAAATTTGATATTGGAAAATAAGGAAATTTAACTAAAATCTACAAAACGAGAAAACATAAACACTTGGAAATTTTGGAGGAAAAACGTGGATTCATGATTTCGCTTAACTATCATCTAATTAATTTCTCCACAAGCCAATTAATAAATTACTTATTTACGATATTAGACCTAAATTTTCAAATTTAGTTAATTACCTCTCTCGAACGAAATTAACTCTAATTGATTGATTAAACATACTATATCTCTATGTTGATTCAAACCAAACAACAGCATTAAAAATTTGTAAAAATAGCTCAATGGGTCACATAGGGCTAGGGGTATATCTCTATCCCCTACACAAACCTATGATATTTACTATTTGCTCTAAAATATACAATGTTCTCTTGAACGATATACAAATCACTAAACTCAATCATTTAGTGCCAAATAACTGAAAAACATTCAACACAATAATAAATACACATGAAGATAAACATTTTAACATTAAAAGGCAAATATTAAAATTAATTAAAGCTAGGTTAACCTTCAACCATAAATTCCAACAAAAATACTTAGCCCATTTTATACAAATGATAAAAAGGAGAATATTTATAACAATACATTACAAGTATGACAAAATAATTGAGAAAATACAAAGTTATAGATAAAACATTTTTTTGAATCTTGGCTTTGATTTCTCGAAATATTTCTCCAAGTTCTTGAGTGTATTCTCCTTGTACTATTGATTTTGCTCCCAAAATTGCAAGAAGTTCAAATGGAAAAGAGAAAGGAAAAGAAGAAAAAAGAAAATGAAAAGGAAAGAAAAAGCTCTAGGAAGCCAGAGAGAAGAGATACCAAGACGTTGCTGATGGATTCCATTTTTTTAAAAACCTATTTAGAAATTATAGCCTTGGTCCCCAAAGTTTCAGACAAATAACAAAAGGGTCCCTAGATTTTTAAGAATGGCGCCTAGGCACTACTACAGTGGCGCTTAGGCGCCACTCTTTCTGTCTAAAACCATTTTTTTTGTTTTAATTTTACAACCAAGCCATAGGTCACTGCACGTCAAGGAACTTTGATCTTGTACAATTTGGTCCTCAACTTTTGACTTTTATATCAATTATGCTCTTCATAAATTGTATCCAAGATCCTTCAACTTTTTACTTTGCTCACTTTGGTCCCCACATTCACATTTTTGCACAATTTTAATCCATTTATCCTTTTTAAATCTTGTTCTCTTTCTTTTGGGTAATTTTTACCTATAAAAGCAATAATTACTTAATTGTAAGTAAACATTTGCTCATTTTTATCAATAATAAGTATATTTAGGTATTAAATAAGTGTGTAAAAACACACTTATCAATGTACATATCATCGAACTAATAGCCATAATACTAAGAATTGCATATCCAAGCTATATCATGAAAGACCCACTAGCTCCCGCATCGAGGGTAGGAACACCCGTCAAACACTGACATGGAAAAGCTCGCTTAGGCACCACAGCCTAGGCAAGAGAGAAAGAGCCTAGGCATAATGAGGCAAGGCGAAACTATAGGAACGAATCACCTCAGCAGGAACACGATGAAGATAGAAGGGCGAGGAGACAGTGGCCCAGTAGATAGCCTCCGGTGAATGCGGATAACGCTCCCATTAGAGAAATCGACACCATTATAGGTGGCCCACACATAGGGAGAAATTCCAAGAACGTACTAACAAACTAAGCAAGGGAAGCGAAAGACCCCTATGGTGAGCTACCTGATCAATAGCACTGGCCATGGATCTGGGAATGTCCCACCAATCACTTTTTCCCAGGTGGACACTGTGGGAGTTCACTCCCACATTGTGACGCACTGGTATTACGAGCCATCATAGCCAGAAATGGATCAAGGTATATGCGGTGGACAATGAAAGTTCGGTTAATATCATGTTTGGAACCATCTTTGACAAAATGATGGTGGACCACGAGCTCGTCCCCATGACCACTCTCTTGTATGACTTTATTGGTGATATCATCATTCTTAGATGGAAGAGCACATTGGTAGTGGAAATGGGAGAACCCCTATTTAAAGCTCATCACTTCATGGAGTTCCTTATTGTAGACCACCGATTCGCCTACCATGGAGTATTAGGGTGACTTGCCTTAAAGGAACTCGAAGCTGTAACATCCATACATCACTTATGAATGAAGTTTCCCACCAAAGAGGGAGTTGCCATAGTGCAAGTGGATCAGATGGGATCAAGGGAGTGCTACCTTAGCTCCTTAAGAAAGTCTGAGCCCCATAGTGTAAATATGGTCTTGATGGATGCTGAAATGATTAACGAACCTGAAGAATGTACTACCACTGAACAATGTGGATACGTCAACATGATAGATGCCCCTGAAAAAGAGGTCATTGAAGTGGATTTAAATCCCAGAGTCATAGAATCAAATTCACAGGCAACCACAGTAGAAGAGTTGGAATCCTTCTTTGTAAACTCGTGTGACCTTACGATGATATTACAAAAATGGAAGGAGTTCGAATCAGAAGAAAAAACCAAGCTTAAGGACTTTCTACTTGACAACTTGGATATATTTGCGTGGAAGCATGAAGACATGGTAGGCATTGATCCTAGAGTTAGTTGCCATTGACTTAATTTGGACCCAAAGTTCACTCCTCACAGGCAGGAAAGGAAAGCCCTGAACCTAGAAAGGTATGTAGCCTTGAAGGAAGATGTGCAAAAGCTTATATCTAATGAGTTCATCAAAGAGGTAGTGTATCCAAAGTGGATATCCAACCCCGTCTTGGAGAAGAAAGCCAATGGCAATTGGAGGGTCTACATAGACTTCTCCAACCTCAACCAAGCTTGTCTAGAAGATAGATTCTCGTTCCCAAGGATCGACCAGCTAGTTGATTCCATTGCAAGCCACGAGCTCTTGAGTTTCATGGATATGTCTTGAGTTTCATGGATACGTCTTGAGTTTCATGGATACGTACTCAGGATATAGCCAAATTCCCATGTACCCAACGGACGAGGAAAACACCCTGTTCATCACTAATAGAGGCCTCTACTACTACAAAGTCATGTCGTTTGGTCTGAAAAATGTTGGCGCAACCTATCAACGACTAGTTAATAAAATATTTTTCGACCTTATAGGCAAAATGATGGAGGTATACGTCGATGACATGCTTGTAAAGAGTCTTAGGTCGGTAGACCACATTGGCTACCTTCAAGATTCTGAGAGAATATCTGATGAAGCTAAATCCGTTGAATTGGCATCGCTTCTGAAAAGTTCTTAGGGTATATGGTTAACCAGCGAGGCATTGGATCGAACCTTGAGAAAATTAAAGCTTTGTTGAATATGAAATCCCTAGTAAGCCCAAGGAAGTACAATGTCTGACAATGTACCTCGCAACGCTAAATCGCTTTATCTCCAAAAGCTACAGATAGATGTCTTCCTTTATTTAAATCTTAAAAGGGGTAAAGAAGTTCTAGTGGAATAAAGAATGTGAATAGGTGTTCTAAGAGTTGAAGAAGCACTTGGGCTAGGCCTCCTTCTCTCAAAACCGAAATAGGGGGAGACATTGCTACTGTATCTAGCCATAAGTGCCAATGTTGTGAGTTCGGTGCTGGTAAGAGAAGACGACATCACTCAATAACTCGTCTATTATGTAAGCAAGGCCTTCATGTCCCTTATGATTGCTTCTAGAAAGTTGAGGCCCTACTTTTAGGCCCATAGTATACGTGTACTAACAAGCCTCTCCTTCGGATAAGTGCTCCAAAAGTCAAATGCGTCAGGAAGGTTGATGAAATGGGTTGTGGAGTTAAGCGAGTTTGACATTTTGTACCAACCAAGAAACTCAATAAAGGAACATGCAGTAGTAGATTTCATAGCCGAATTCACAGAAGTAACAAATAATAATGTAAGAATGGAACTGGCAAACCCTCCAGCATGGAAATTGTTTGTTAATGGATTCGCCAGAGAGACATGATCGGGGACTGTTGTACTGCTAGAAAGCCCATAGGGCAACAAGCTTAATTGTATAGTGAGGTTCAGCTTCAAAACCTCCAACAACATAGTTGAGTATGAGGCACTTCTAGTAGGCCATAGATTAGCAAAAAGATGTATGTCAAAAACTTGGGCAGCTCGAAGTGACTCCTAGCAGTCATGAGTCAGATTAACGACAGTTTTGCAGCTACGGATAAAGGCATGGCAGCATATCTAAAGAAGGTTATGGACCTAATCTCGTACTTTGAAAAGTTTGAGTTGGCCCAAATCCCAAGGATGGAGAACCTACACATGGACGCCTTATCGAAATTGGCTACCAGCAAAGACTCATAATTGCTCAAAATCGTGTTCGTCGAATACCTCCCAAGCCCTCCACGGCCAAAGTAGAAGGGGTGATGTGGGTTGGGGAACCCCATAATGGATGCGACCTATTATAGCTTACCTCAAGGATCACATCTTGCTGGAAACAAAGAAGAGCTCCACAAGCTTAGATGTAGGGTCGCCCACAATGTACTCCAGGACGAGGTACTTTACAACAAGAGAGGCTTATCATCCCCTCTTCTACAGTGTACTGGAGGAGTTGAGACTGACTACGTCTTACGAGAAATCCATGAAGAAATCTGTGGCAACCACACAGGGGGACTAGCATTGGCTCATAATGTGCTAAGGTAAGGATACTACTAGACAACCTTGAAAAGAGATGCTATACAATTCGTGAAAAGGTGCGACAAGTGTCAATGCTTCTCCTCTATTTAAAGATAGTCAGTCCAAGTGTTAACCATAGTATCTAGTCCATGGTTGTTCACCAAATGGGAAGTCATACCTAATAGGGCCTATGCCAAAAGGAAAAGGGAGTGCAAACTATGTGATCGTCACCATTGATTACTTCACTAAGTGGGTCGAGACAGAACTGTTAGCTAAAATAACCGAAGTAAACATTTCTACGTTCATATGGAAGAACATCATATGTTGGTTCGGAATCCCCCACTCAATCGTTATGGACAATGGTCGACAGTTCGATAACAAGAAACTTAAAGACCTATGTAACGAACTAGACATCAAGAAGCATTTGTTTTTCCCTCACCACCCCCAAGCAAATGGCCAAGTTGAGGAAGTCAACAAGACTATAAAGCACATCTTGAAAAAGAAACTTGATGCATCAAAGGGCGCATGGGTGGATGAGCTCCCTCATGTATTATTTGCGATCCGCACCACCAGTAGAACTGCAAAAAACAAATATGGCATACGATTAATAATTGATATTAATTTTACCATATTGGGGGGTAATTGTTGACATACAAAAATGAGGCCCAATTAAATGGTCCAAAGAAGTGAGCTTAGCTAGGAAATTCGAAGGATAGACTCAAATGAGACCATGTAAAAAACTCAAGACGAAGTTATGTAGTAGAGACCTATCATCGCCCAAACCTACAAAATGCCAAAGATTGGGGCAAGTATAGTGCCTTATTGTCGTTTAGAGAGACAACCCCATCATTGCCTAAGCCTGCAAGATGCCCAAGATCGAGGCGAGTATAGTGCCTTATTGCTATTTAGAGCGACAGCCACATATTCGCTCAAGCTTGCGAGACGCCTAAGATCTGGGCAAATATAGTGTCTAGTGGTTACTTAAGGCGACAATTATTGAATCAGTTAATGGGCAATCTTATCACATTCCACGATCCAAGAATCTCGATTGCAAGCAGTTAAATGATGGGAGTAATGACAGTAGTTAAAACGGTAGTTCATTGATTAGGCAACCATTATGGAAAAAGTGGGTAGTTACATGGCGACGAGAAGTTGTCAAACGGTTCCACAACAAAAACTATCAAGGAACGTATAAAAAAGAAGAGAAGACATAGAAGCAAAAACCCGAATTAATCATTCTCGAATAGAGGATTATGTAATTTCATTTCTTTTAGTTCTTCTCGTTGAACTTTCAATTGTTTTGTATGCTTGTGCCCCTTGGATGCGTTTCGTTTCTTACAAATTGTAATCTTCATAAATAAAGCACCCCTCGTTGGGATTTTGTCACGAGAGGTTTGTTCCTTACACAATCGTCTGAACTATCTTTTAATTGTTAGCGAGACCTGCGTGAAACAGTATGCAATCAGGCAGAAACAACCACCACTAATCTATGAGAAAAAAATGCTAAATCTCTATACGTTTCCATACCTTACACATGACATGAGCAATTGTGTATTCCACTCACATTTGTCCCACTTGCTTTAAATGATATAATAAGCTGTTTCATGACTCGTGAGCTTATGTGCATCAAGTATAATTTTTCTTCACAAAATTATGGTTTCCACGTGAACCTGTCTCTTTGGAAGGGTGCATTCATCTTTCCTCGGGTATACTGAGTTCTTTTCTCTTTATTTTCGTATGTGTTGAACCATCTCTTATAACAAGTTAAAGGTGTCAGAGAGTGCCATAAAACAAGATTGAAATTAGTCGTTGTTGTTATAAATTTAGGGTTCCAAATAATCCGAAACGTTTATTAAATATATTATGCCTGATTTGGACTCCATTTTTTAAAAAACTCATCTTTCAAAAGCTTATATTTAATCACACATTCTCCCATAAAGTAATTATACACATAAATCCAAAATATTTATTTATTTTTTAATCACTTATTCTCCAAAAAAATCACTATCCCAAAATACATTTTCCCATGTAAATGGGGTCAAACATGAGCTATAAATAGCTGAGTAGCACCTTGACTCAAAATATGGCTTGCAAGAACTGAAAATCTGTAATAGAAGAGTTACAAATTTATTTATTTAAATTTTGTCTTGTGCAATCTTGTAGTCTCTGAATCGATGGCAAAGAGTAACGGTCACGAGTTGGAGCTGAATGTGGAAGTAGGACGTCCGGCTCTGGTTCCTTGTGCAGAGGAAACTCAGAAGGGTCCATACTACATTTCTAACCTTGATCAAAACATTGCAGTTTTAGTTCGTACAATTTATTGCTACAGATCAAGTGAAAAAGGCAATGAGAATGCAGGAAATGTAATCAGTAAAGCCATGGAAAAGGTTATAGTTCATTATTATCCACTCGTCAGCAAGCTAAAGATAAGCTCGGACAGGAAGCTTATTGTTGATTGCACTGGAGAAAGAGCTATTTTTGTTGAGGCAGAGGCAAATTCTACACTTGAAGAAATTAGAGGCATAACTGATCCTCTGATTCTTAGGAAGTTATAGCATCTCCAAGAGACTCTGTAAACATGAGATACTCTCTATTTTAAAGAGTCAACATTTAAAAGGGCAATTACGGTTTAAGACTCATATTTTTTGGCTCTATTGTTCTCTCATCTATTGCATCATTTTCTTCGATATCTCTTCTTCTTCTTCTTTTTCTATCTCATTTGATTTTTGAATATATCTCAATAGTGTATAATCTCGTGTGATTTCATTGTTGAGTGTTGGTTCTTGTGTAAACCGTGTGTTATTGTTGAAGAGAGTTCTCGTTTTTGTGTAATATTGGTGTAATCTGAGTGTCCACTTTTGTATCTCTACTTTGGAGCTTGATTCGTGTATAAACGATGGTTCATTCTTGAGATTGAAGCACATATTGTGAAGTATAGTCTATGGGCTACGTTCATCCTTAATAAAAGATGTGTTTATGTCATTTTGCAGCTTTTACTTTTTCATTTGTTCAGTTAATATTGTGTTCATATTTTCAATTATATTTTCTAATTTCTTGCACATATTGTTGTTGATTTCTTAAGCTAATCAGTTGATCTCCTCCCAACATGGTTTTAGGTGTTAGAGAGAACATAGATACACTGTTTTTTTCAACACACCCCTCAAGTGTAGATTTATTTCATTTTTTTGACATATGCTTATTCTCACCCGCCTTTGCCTCCTTGTTTGTACCAAATTTTCAGGTGACAAAGTTCAAATGTAGAGGATTTGTACTTGGATTATGTGTCAATCATTGCATGTTTGATGGTATCGGAGCAATGGAATTCAGGAATAACTGGGGTCCATTTCTTGACAGAACCATTCTCAAACCTGCAATCCACCCAAAATACAGTATGAACACAAAGAATTCACGGAAATAGAAGACTTCTCTATCAGCACTGAACTCAATAAGGATGAAGAACTACTCTATAAATCCTTCTGTTTCGAATCTCAAAAACACGAAAATCTCAAGAAGAAAGTGTTAGAAAATGATTATTGTTCAAAACAAATAAATGTTGGAATGAAGAAACGGGATTAAAAAAAATTTATACCTTGCGGCCGCATGGGTCTTTACCGGGACTAAATGTCCCAGTATGGTTTGAACCATGCGGTCACATGGGTTTGTACCTTGCGACCGCACGGTACGTACAAAATTTTAACCATTTGGATGTTGATTTTTGCCCTTTGGAATTTAAATTTAGTGGCTTTTGGAGAGTTTTTTGCATCACTTCGTGTAGCATTGTTTCTAAGCTATAAATAAGTGGTTTGTGATCAACTTAAACATTAAGAAAACATACAAAAAACTATAGCCCCATTTTGAGAGAAATTTTTCATTCCAAGTTTAATTTTTCTTCTTCACATTCGTAGTTCTTGATTTTAAAGGATTTTGCTTGATTGTTTGAGCATTAATCTTTTTCAAGACTTGTTTTAAATCCTGCAAACCATTTGTCATCATCCATTCAAACAATTTTCAATCCTAAATGGGGCAAATATTGTTTGAGGACAACGGTATCGTGATCAAGTTTTTTGGTTGATATTTCAATTTTGATTTCTTGTCTTCAAGTTAGTATTTGATTGCTGCAACATTATTTCATT
Organism: Fraxinus excelsior; assembly: GCA_019097785.1. Classification (NCBI taxonomy): domain Eukaryota; kingdom Viridiplantae; phylum Streptophyta; class Magnoliopsida; order Lamiales; family Oleaceae; genus Fraxinus; species Fraxinus excelsior. The sequence continues at coordinate 13,429,582 of CM032638.1, read as the reverse complement.
CTCAGTGTATTCTCCATTCATTTTTCAACAATCTTAAACAATATTTTATAAATGGAGAACGAAAGCACGATGGCTACTATCAAGTTGATGAATCAAGACCTTGTACGGTTAGATCGCTTCGATGGAATGAATTTCACAAGGTGCTAAGATAAACTGAAGTTTCTACTTACAACCTTGAAGATCTTCTACATACTTGATCCGGAATTGGCACCATTACCGGAACCTACAAGTAAAGAAACCGATGCGGTAAGGGCTGAAAGACAAAAATGCCAAGACGATAAACTTATATGCCGTGGTCACATCTTAAATGCTCTATCAGACCGGCTATATGATCTCTACACTAACACTTCATCGGCAAAGGAAATCTGGAACTCATTGTAAAACAAATACAAAGCCGAAGAAGAGTGAACAAAGAAATTTCTAATTTCAAGGTATTTTGATTTCAGGTTTCTTGAAAATATTCACATACTTCCCCAAATACATGAATTACAAGTATTTGTGAATAAGTTGAAGGCGATAAAGATTGAAATTCCGGAAACTTTCCAAGTGGGGGCTATTATTGCCAAACTTCCCGAATCTTGGAAAGGATACCGGAAGAAAATCATGCATAGTTTTGAAGACTACTCGTTGGAACAATTGCAAAAACATCTTCGAATTGAAGAGGAATCAAGGGCAAGAGATAAGAATGATAATTCTTATGGAGGTACATCTAAAGTCAATGTCGTGGAGAAGCCTGAACCATCTACCAAAACCAACATGAGAAAGCCTTTAAGGAACTTCAACAATTCCAAGAAGAAGACAAAAAGGTAGTTATTTTGTATATGGAAAATCTGGACATTATGCAAAGGAAGGTCGATACAGGAAAAAGAACAACACCGAAGGAAAAGTAAACTCCATCAAAGAAGACAATATTGTGGCCACCGTTAGTGAAATCAAAGCAATCAAGGGAAAGGTTCTCGGGTGGTGGTATGAAACATGTGCAACTGTACATGTATCATATAAAGTCATTATTCAAGACTTATTTCGAAACTGATGGAGAACAAGATATTCAAATGGGTGACGAGGTCAAATCCAAAGTGTATGGAAAAGGAAACGTGGATATTATTTTCACTTCCGGCAAGACGGTTACCTTAACAAATGTACTACATGTTCTCGATATGAATAAGAAGTTAGTTAGTGGAAATCTCTTAGGAAAACAGAACATAAAATGTGTTTATGAATCCGGTAAACTTGTACTTTCCCTAAATGGGAAATTTGTTGGTAAAGGCTATTCTAGTGAAGGAATGGTCAAACTTTGTACTATTAACAAGTCTTTAAATAATAAAGTTGACTTTGCTTATATTGTTGTTGATTCATTTTCGGCATGCTAGATTAAGTCACATAGGTAAAAGTACTATGAAATGTATGTTAAAATGTGACATGATTTCATATAATGAAAATGATGCTTATAAATGTTAGACATGTTGAATCTAAAATGATTAAGAAGCCTTATCAAAATGTTAATAGGACTTCTAATATTTAAGAATTAATTCATACCGATATATGTGAATTAAATGAAATGTTGACTAGAGGTGGTAATAGATACTTTATTACTTTTATTTATGACTATTCTAGGTATACATATGTTTATTTAATTAAGCATAAACATGAAGCCTTTGATATGTTTAAGACATATAAAAATGAAGTAGAAAATTACTTAAGTAAGAAAATAAAAACTCTAAGAAGTGATAGAGGAGGTGAATATTTTTCTAGTGATTTTATTTCATTTTGTGAATAACATGATATAGTACGTCAATGTTCTGCACCTAGGACACCCGAACAAAATGGATTGGCTGAAAGGGAAAAATAGAACTTTAGTTGATATGATAAATGCTATGTTAATGTATGCTAAGTTGCCATTTAATTTATGGGGTGAAGCATTATTGAGTGCATGTACGATTTTAAATAGGATTCCTTCTAAAAACACTAAGGTTTCTCCTTATGAATTGTGGAAAGGAAGAAAATCGAACATTAGTTATTTTAAAGTGTGAGGGTGTCTTGCTTATTGTAAGAGCACAAATCCTAATCGGACCAAGTTGGGTCCAAGAGGCATAAATATGCTTTTGTAGGATATGCTAACAATGGCAAGTCTTATAGATTATTGAATTTAGAAACCAATGTGATTATCGAATCAAATGATGTGGAATTCTTTGAGAATTCATTATCTTCGGATAACGAATTGAGGGAAATTCATAACGATATCCCTAGCTCAAGTGGAACACGAGATGAAACATCTTCTAAAGATGTTAATGAATCTAGTGAACCATGAAGAAGCTAAAGAACTCGAATTGCGAAGTCCTTGGGATCGGATGAGATTGACTCTCAACTCATTTTCTTTTACTTGGTAGAAGGAATAGTGTGAATGTTGTAAGAACAATTCCTTTAGTTCTACAAGTAGAAACCGACCCTAAAACTTATAAAGAAGCTATAACTTCACGTGATAGTATCTTTTGGAAAGATGCTATTAAGGACGAAATGTATTCGATAATGTCAAATAATACTTGGGAGCTTGTCGATTTGCCACCCGGATCTAAATCTATAGGATGTAAATTGGTGTTTAGGAGAAAGTATAATGCTGATAGTTCTCTTAATACCTTTAAGGCTAGATTAGTAACCAAATGTTATCGACAAAAGGAAGGAATTGATTATTTTGACACATATGCACCAGTAGCTAGAATAACATCTATTAGGATATTATTTGCTTTAGCTTCGACACATGACTTGCATGTTTATCAAATGGATGTCAAGACGGTGTTCTTGAATGGAGATCTCGATGAGGAGGTTTATATGGAACAACCTGAAGGGTTCGTTCTACCTGGAAATGAACAAAAGGTGTGCAAGCTAGTAAAATCATTATATGGTTTGAAACAAGCACCTAAGAAGTGGAATGAGAAATTTGACTTAGCGATAATATCTTTTGGCTTTAAACATAATAGTGTAGATAAATGTTTATATTGTAAAGTATGTGAAAATTATGTGATTCTTATTTGCTTGTATGTTGATGACATGTTGATTATGAGTAAATCACTTGGATGAGATCAAAGAAACGAAACGGTTTCTATATTCCATTTTTAAGATGAAGGATCTTGGAAAAGTGGATACCATTTTAGGTATCAAGGTTACCAAAAATAGTGGGGTTACTATTTGAGTCAATCACACTATATAGAGAGTGTGATAAATAAATTCAAACATTTGAACATAAAAGATTGTAGTATCCCACTTGATCCAAGTTCAAGGCTTGTAAAAATGATGGAAGAGAAATTGCTCAAATAGAATATGCAAGTGCTATTGGAAGTCTCATGTATGCCGTTCAAAGTACGAGACCGGATATAACATTTGCAATTAGTAAACTTAGTAGGTTTACTAGTAACCCAAGCAATGACCATTGGAAGGCCATTGGAAGAGTTCTTGGATATTTAAAGAAAACCAAGAATTTAGGTCTACAATATACTAAATTCCTAGCTGTATTAGAAGGTTTTACATATGCTAGTTGGATATCTAGCACAAGTGAAAATAAATCCACTTCAGGTTTGGTGTTTACACTTGGTGGTGGAGCTATTTCCTGGAAATCAAAGAAACGGACATGTATAACACACTCAACTATGGAATTCGACTTTGTTGCACTATCGAAAACCGAGAAAGAGGCTGAGTGGCTTAAGGAACTCTTATACGAGATACCTTTGGGACCTAAGATAATATCTTCTATACCTATTATGTGTGATAGTCAAGCCACGTTAGCAAAAGCATACAACGAAATATATAATGGAAAGTCTAGACATATGAGTCTAAGACATGATTACATAAGGAAATTAATCAAGAGTGGAACAATTTCCCTAAATTATGTAAAATCAATTGAGAATTTAGCGGATCCTTTAACTAAACCTCTAAACAGAGATTTAGTAAATTCTACTACAAGTAGGATGGGGTTGAAACTCTTAAATTAAAAAAGGTCCACCAATAATGGCAACCCTACCCATCATTACTTAAAAAGTAATTTATGGGTTCAAATGGTAATAACAAGTCATTCGACATGTGGATAGTTTCAGCATTATGGATATCCGCAATAACCCTATCTTAGTTATAATGTTGGTTGTTACTAGAGTGGTGGATGAATTTAAAATTCTTAATGAAATTCAGTATTAATAACAAGTATCTTAAAAGTAACAAAGATACTGGAAGAATTTCACCTAAATAAACTTCGAGATGGTGCCGCCTCAATAGAGAGTTAGAGTTTCTCTCTTAAAAGTTTATTGAAAAAGGATTAGCGCAAGCCATAATAGCGCTAAGCGAGTTTGAGAAATTTGAGAACACGTGATACTCATGTGTGTGTTCGAACCGGTGTTGTCCTTTGGAACAAATGGTTCAAAACTTCATGCTACATTTGATTCCGACTTTGCTTTGTTTGAATTACACTATGGTTAGATTCAAATCGAAAGATATCTAATCCTTATGCGTAAGTATCGTATAACTTTGAATATGAGAGTTTATTTGATTTTGAACAAGTAGGGAATTGTTAGAAAATGATTATTGTTCAAAACAAATAAATGTTGGAATGAAGAAACTGAATTAAAAAAAAAAAAAAAATTATACCTTGCGGCCGCATGGGTCTTTACCGGGACTAAATGTCCCGGTATGGTTTGAACCATGTGGCCGCATGGTACAAAATTTTAACCGTTTGGAGGTTGATTTTTGCCCGTTTTGAATTTAAATTTGGTGGCTTTTGGAGAGTTTTTTGCACCACTTCGTATAGCATTGTTTCTAAGCTATAAATAAGTGGTTTGTGATCAACTTAAACATTAAGAAAATATACAAAAAACTATAGCCCCATTTTGAGAGAAATTTTTCATTCCAAGTTTAATTTTTCTTCTTCATATTCATAGTTCTTGAGTGTTCTTGATTTTAAAGGATTTTGCTTGATTGTTTGAACATTAATCTTTTTCAAGACTTGTTTTAAATCCTGCAAACCATTTGTCATCATCCCTTCAAACAATTTGCAATCCTAAAGGGGGCAAATATTGTTTGAGGACAACGGTATCGTGATCAAGTCTTTAGGTGGATATTTTAATTTTGATTTCTTGTCTTCAAGTTAGTATTTGATTGCTGCAACATTATTTCATTCTTAGTGTATTCTCCATTCATTTTTCAACAGAAAGCCATGGAAAATGGTCTTCTTGCAAAGTGTACAAGTTTTGAAGTACTCTCAGCTTTTTTATGGAGGGCTAGGACTAACTACTAAGGCATTAAAAATGTTGCCCTATCAAAAGACCAAACTCTTATTCGCGTGGATGCACGGAATAAATTCAATCCTCCCCTTCCAAAAGCATATTTTGGAAATGGGATTGTATTAACAAATTCTTTGTCGAGCAGGAGAATTGATAGAGAAATCTTTATCATACGGGGTTCAACTTGTTCAAGAAGCAATTGAGATGGTGATCGATAGTTATATGAGGTTGGCCATCGACTATTTCGAGGTAACAAGAGCTAGGCCTTCTTTGAGTTGTACACTTCTTGTTACAGCTTGGTCTAGGTTAAATTTTCACACAACAGACTTTAGATGAGGGAAGCCTATTGTATCATGGTCTGTGGGTTTACCTAAGAAGGAAGTAATAATTTTCTTGGCTAATGGGGATGAGAGAAATGGCATAAATGTGCTTCTAGGATTGCTATATTCAGCTATGAAGATTTTCCAAGAACTAATGGAAACATGATCAAAATTTATGGTATGCTCAGTGAATGCATTAATCAGTATTCAATCATATTAAATAAGAAAAAATAAGTTAAGATTTTTATTCCTTGTATTATTCAGTACTCATACTAAATATGTAGAAATATTGATAGAAAATCGAAAAGGATTATCGATTCAAATCAATCAATAATCAACATTGTAACCATCCATGTTGAAATTAATGAGAATATCAAAATGAAAACGGAAGCGTATCTTGAACCATAGATCCATAGATGTCTGATTCTTCTCCTGAATTGGTTATGATCCTCCAATTGATTCGTGGTCTCCTCTTCAACCTTTTGATCTCCATTGATGGGAATGTAGAGAATCTAAAAGAACCACTCACAATTAGGGATCATGACCCCTTATTATAATTAGATAATGAATGGTCATTATCTTTCATTTGTTTCAAATCAGCCCCTTCAACAATTTAAAATAAATTTTCCGGTCTCTACACTATATTCCCATGAAACCTAATACCCATTAGTCAAAATACATATTTAGTGGATCACTTTAGTTGACTAATTTCATTAAACAATAGCACCACACATTTTAATATATTACATGTGTGGCATCATATGTTGAAATTTTCCAACAATCTCTCACTGGGTCATACGTGTAATTTTTTCAAATGTGGATAACCATATGAGCTCAAAATTTTGTTATCATTATTATGGGTATTTCCAGACAATCTCGTCCATTAGTCAAATTGATATAGGATCAAAACGATTTTCGTCACATTTAATCGTGACTAAATCCATCAATGGTCACGTACACCTATACAACCAAATGACATAGATCAATCATGGGAGTGTAGCATGAAAATTACATGTCATGTGATCCAAACATGTCTATTTTCATCTGTTCCAACTTTATTTCTTAAGTGAGATCAACTATAAACTTTAATCATAGTGTAACTGAACTGGATACTTTATTTTTGAAATAAACCGAATATCCATGGACAAAATGTGTCTAAAACAGACAACATCCAAATACAAACTCCCACTAAACTAGCATATCATCAAAAGATACAACACACATATGCGCATTATGTTCATGAAAGACCTTGGGTAGTAGCCATTTAGTAAATGGATCCATATTATGAAGTTTGTCCTTATATGTTTTATTGAAATCTAACCACTCTGATTTCTTCCATTACAACTGGGAACTTAATGTCTTTAGATTTTGACATCGTCATGTTCCCGTTGGAATACAAGACTGCTATAATCACATAATAACTTAAGTGGTCTTTAAATTCCATCAGCCTAGTGACAATATTTCGGAATCACATTCCATGATCATAATCAGAATATACAACGATCTCCAATTGGTCTGATTTTCCTAAATGTGATCATGTAATCCTTAGTTCTCTATAGACACTGAATAACCTTATTGCTGCTTTCCAAATTTCCATCCCAAATTTAGTTAAATATCTGTCTAGCATTCCAATGAATGCTACATCCGGATCTATATAAACATGAGTATACATTAAATTCTCAATTGCTGAAACATAGAGAATTTAACGTATTTCCTTTTCTTTAGATTTATCCTTAAAACTTTAATTGAGACTAAACTTGTCTCCCTTAGCAATATGGTCACCTGAATTACATATCCGCAATTCAAATCTTTTAAGAACCTTATCAATACAACTCTTTTGTGATAATCCAAAAAATATACCAAGAATGATTCTTGTGTATCTATATCCTTAATACAAAAGAGGTATCATCAAGATCTTTCATTTCAAAATTCCTTGATAGAAATCTCTTGGTTTCATGCAACATGTCTATATCATTAGTGGTAAGCAATATGTCATCAACATACAAAATCAGGAAAATATACTTACTCCCACTGAACTTGTGATACACACAATCATCAACATCCATCTGATGTAGCTCAAGATCTAAATGTGCAACAAGTACCATAATTGTCCTGAAAGAGTCTTTCGTTGAAACTTGAGAGAAAGTCTCTTTGTAGCCAATGCCTTCCTTTTGAATAAAGTCTTTAGCTACAAGACGATCCTTATATCTTTCCACATTACCATTCGAATCCCTTTTAGTTTTAAATATCCATTTACAACCAATGGGTTTCGTACCTTCTGGTAATGGGACAAGATCCCAAACTTTATTGTCTTGCATAGACTTATACTTCTTATTTATGGCATCAATCCACTTTTGAGAGTTATTCCTTTGCATGACTTGATGAAAGTTGATTGATCAGGTCTTCTTTCAACAATCATATCGTCCTTATTTTCTTGGAAAAGACTATGAAGTTATCCAGAATTGTCTTTCTCCTTTTTATAGTGGATTTTCTTAATGTCATTTGTTCTTGAGGTTGTTGAGTTTGAATTTTTGGAACAATTAGGTGATTGTGTATAGGGGATTTTGAAATGTAGTTTTGATCCGAAATTGCTTCTTGAACAAGATCTGGAGCAAGAATTTGTCCCTGAACCTGATTATTGTCAATTGCAACAGACGAAATATATACATATTCTTTATTCAAGACAAAATCATTAACCTTATCTCCCCCCGCAAGCTCTACTTCCTCAAGGAATCAAATATTTTTCGTTGAAAATTAACTTAACAGTGATCTTTAAAAAATTTGCAACCCCTTTAAAAATTGTTATATTTGGAACTGTGTTGAAAATTGAAGCTGTAGTTTTTACTGATCTTTACTAGAAAGATCCTGAAATACTGTGGAATGATTCCACATTCCTCTAAGAATTTTAGCAAAAGGTCTTGAACGTTGTTCTCCTGATCCGTCATATCTATCATAATATTCACCACTATGGTAAGATCTGACTTAATGAATTCTTTTACTGAGTTGATTTTCAATCTCAATCTTGTATGCCTTGAACATGTCCAGTATTTGGGATTCCTCATAGATGAGATATAGGTAGCCATAGTGAGAAATTCGTCTATGAACTTAATAAATGACTGTTGACCATTCCAAGAAGACGAAGGAAATGGTTCACAGATAACCGTATGAATTAGTTCTAAGACGTCCGAAGTCGTATGGCATTTAATCTCCTTATGTTTGTTTATTTTCCTTCAATGTAATTGATATTGATACTTAAGTCTGGAAAAATTAAGGGAATCAAGAATTTCTTCTAACACAAGATTTTTCATTCTCTTTTGAGATAAGTGACCTTATTGCTTGTGCCAAAACAAAGCAGAATTCTCATTGGTTAATTTATGTTTAATACCATGTAGATTCATATACAAGATTTCTTTAAAAGAGGCAACCATATTAAACAGATTTAGGTTATCGTTACCGAATAAAGAACTGATGCCCACATTTTTTGAGGTAAGAAAGAGATCAACCGACTATTTCAAATTGAACAAGAGTAACCAAATTTGTCCAATGTAGAAATAGAAACCAAATTCCGTCCAAAAGACGGTACCGTAAATGTGTCTTTCAAATCCAAATAATAACCAGCCTTTAATGATAACCTAAAGTCCTTATAGCATCAACCTTAACTGATTTGTCATCACCCCACATAGATGAATCTTTCAGCATTAATTGGTTTTGGCAATTCAGACAACCCCGCATATACACACTTATTTGAATAGTAGTACCGAAATATATTCATTAAGTGTGTCTAGGTATTGACATTAAATTTAACTCAAAACAACCGAAGTGAGAAGTGTACTATCCTGTACACGCTAAGCGTGATATTTAGTATAGTCACTCCTTATATATCCCAGATTTTCACAAAAGTTACAACTAAATTTATCATTTTCAGGTTTTTGTTGTTTATTTTATACCTAATCGAATGCAGCTTTGTTATTCTTTATTATCCTTAGAAGTACTAGCCTACTTTAGCATTTCTTTTTCTTGCACATAATATGGAAATGAGCTCATTAAGAGTCCATTTTCCCCTTTTGACAGTTGTAACTGCCCTTAATCAACTGAATTATGCAAGAAGCGGAATCAATACCAAATGTAAGAGCAAGTCATCAGACAGCTCGAGCTTTAGTACCTTAAGCTTAGAAGCAATGTGAGACATCTCCATGATGTACTCCCTTATGTTTTCTTTGCCTTTATACTTTATTGAAATCAAGCTTTGCAAAAGCGTGCTTGTTTCACCCTTATCGTTTTTCACAAAACGTTTCTCAATTTCGGCAAAGAAATCACTGGCATTAGTTACTTTTTCAGATACTGTGCCTCCAAAGGCTTTTGAAATGCCGCACTTAATGATCATTAGACTCATGTGATTTGAGCGATCCCACTTCTCAAAAGTTCTCTTTTCCATCAATTAAAATTCCTTCCGTAAAAGAAGCGAGTTGCTCAATCTGGAGCGCAAGATCTAGATCTTTGTAGCCAAGAACAATAAATATGCTTTCTTTCTAATACTTGAAGTTTGTTATGTTTAGCACTAGAATGGAGTTGATGTTGACAGATATTGCAGAAGTGGATGGATTAACTGAACATGAAACTTATTCCTAATTAACATGTTCACATTGGAATCCGTATAAACAATTAATTTATTCAAATAATGGTACGTCCCATCTCAAGATACCTAGCACATCATTAATATCAAGTCTTTGGACAGTAATATTAATTGTAAGTGGTACTCTTGGTGTAGTGATCAAATATTAACAATAACTCCTGTCAAATAATAAACCCATATTTGGATTGATTTATTATTCACATGGAAACCTTATAATTGTCACACATTTACCACCACAAGTGTGCATACAATTCGACCAAATATTAACCTTCCTTTGGGCCGGCCAATATCCGCATGAACAAGCATACACACGAATTCCTTCTAATATTCTAAGTTAATTAATTTCCACAAGAGAGGTTGTTTTGGCAACATATTGCTTCAATCAATTCACTTTCAAATATTATATACTCAAATGAGTCCTTCATACCAAAATCTGAAAAGCGGAATACTTAATTGTATTTATCTTGAAACTTTAAGGGCCTAAGGGTTAATAATTCAAAATTTTAGGAGTCAAAATTAATTAATTCAAAACTTTAAGGGACCAATAATTAATTATTGAAAACTTTAGGGACCCAAAACTTAATAGTTCAAAACTTTATGGGTCAATTAATAAATTATTAGAAAGTTTAGAAGCCAAAAATCAATTATTAGAAATTTTAGGGGCCAATTTAAATCAATTATGAATATTCATGGGCTTAATTATAAAATTCAGAACTTAAATGACCCAAATTAATTAATTTCATAACTTCAGGGGGCTGAATTATTAAACCTAGAACTTTAAAAGGCCCAATTGGATGAACTTTAAACTTTAGGGACTGAATTATTAAAACCCATAACCTTAAGGCCCAACTTGAATAAACTTTAAACCTTAGGGGATAAAATATAAATTTTAACCCTAATCCTTAAATTACAGCCAAAGACCTTAAAATATCAAATTTACACAAGAGGTACAGCCCCCTCAAATCCCATAACTGAAGAAATTGAATGAAGAAGCCCCTTCTCCTTCTCCTCTCTTCACCCTTGGCGGCACCACGCCGCCTAGAAAATCCTCAAAGACGGGTAGGCGGTGCCTCCCTTCTCTCTCACCAACAACGGGCGCTGCTGGCCCTGTTACAGCAGCGAACTCGCTCCTGTTCCAGCAGCGCGGTCGCTACAACAACAACATGGACTGCTGTCGCTAGCACCGGCAGCAGCGGGTGCAATTTTTTTTTTCCTTTTTAAGCTGAAACCTTATTTTAATAAACCGAAAACTTAACAGATCTGGAAAAATCTTAATTTCAGAATCCGAAAATTGAATAAAATCTTAATTATTCTGAAATCCATATAATTTCATGCTAGATTTCATGTAATATAAATCCAATTGCATAAAATAACAGGAAAATCATATAACCCATAAAATTCAGAATTTCAACTATGGAGAGGCTCTGATACCACTTGATAGAAAATCGAAAAAGATAATCGATTCAAATCCATCAATAATCAACATTGTAACTATCCATGTTGAAATTAATGAGAATATCAAAATGAAAACGGAAGCGTACCTTGAACCATAGATCCATAGATGTCTGATTCTTCTCCTGAATTGGTTATGATCTTCCAATTGATTCGTAATCTCCTCTTCAACCTTTTGATCTCTATTGATGGAGATGTAGAGAATCTAAAAGAACCACTCACAATTAGGGATCATGACCCCTTATTATAATTAGATAATGAATGGTCATTATCTTTCATTTGTTTCAAATCAGCCCCTTCAACAATTTAAAACAAATTTTTCGGTCTCTACACTATATTCCCATAAAACCTAATACCCATTAGTCAAAATACATATTTAGTGGATCACTTTAGTTGACTAATTTCATTAAACAATAATACCACACATTTTAATATATTACATGTGTGGCCCCATATGTTGGAATTTTCCAACAAATATATCTTCAAGGATTCAATACTATGGTATACCATTATACATCGTGTTGCAATAGGATTGACCGTTTTTGGTTTTAATTAATTTTAATAAATTTGATTCATTTTAATTTATGCACTTAAATTGTTACGGTCAGTTAAGTCTTTTACAAGATTATGATTTTCTATTTCAGTTTTAGTACTTGAACTCTCATTGCAGTTTTGTTGTTTATTAAAATGATTGAACTTGGAGCTTACCAATTCCTTTTTATCACCATTCTATGAATTCAAAGATACTAGATTATCGTGTTATTCTCTATTCTTGACGTTTAGTTCTTATCAATTCACTACTAGAAAATGTGACTTCAACAGTAGATATTTCCATCGCCAATTTCCATCAGCAATCCTACTTATCGAAGAATTTTTTTCGTCAGTAAATATCGAAGGTGAAACTCCCGTCAATAATTTTTTCGACAAAAACATAATCATAGGTGATTACCGACAAAATTAGCTACACATACTAGTTCGTCATAAGTACAAATGAATTTCTATGACAAGTATCAACAACCGTTTTAGGGCTGACTTAGTTTGATGGAAATTACCGACAAATTTGTATTTCTATTTCTGGTGGTATTTCTACATTATTTCCTACGGAATTAATTCCATTTTTGTTTTTCATTCCTAATTTCAATAAAGATTCTTGCGAAAATAATTGGATGCAAATTTTTATTAAATTTATTAAAAAAAAAACGAAGATTTTATTATTATATTAAATATTTATTGTTGTAAATTAAAATTTTAAAAATATAGAAATTTCAAATGTACACAAAATAATACGAAAATGCCTGAAACTTGATATTATTGCTTCATTTCATATATTCAAGCTACAAAAAATGACAATAGTTAACATTAACTTGCATTGACCCCAAAACTTCATAACATCAACCAAACAGAGTGGTCATGGAACATATGACAAAAACTATAATTGATAGACCAACTACTATGGATATACAACTGGATGAAGGACATGTCAGTAGGCCATCTTCCACTCACAATTTCAATTACCAGAATCGTCCATTCTGCATATGCTCTGCATATAAAAATGCCAACATTGTCAGATTACCTTCTTGTCGCAAAGCAGGAAATATTATCTTCACCGAGATTTCATATACACCATCATTCAAATACGATGAAAATAAAAATATAAACTACTGATATATATGTTTTAAAAAAAAAGAAAAAAATGACATTTCATAAACCATCTTTTGGTGAATACTTGGAAACCATTAATGGTATATTTGCCCCTTTACTAAATCAACTAGTCTGACGCACGTGCAATGCACGTGCTATCAGCGTAGTTGGCTATTTAATAGCGTGGTTGTAAATCTATTAAACAAGAAACTTGTTCAATAAAACAACAATAAGCAAAGGAGAATTTTCAATTTTGCATAGAAAAAGGAAAGCAATACCCGTTTTCAAGCAAAATAACGACCATTTGTTGACTGAGAAGGCAACACGGCAGAATCCAAGGGCTTATAGTGCACATACTGACATACACGTTTCCCCGCAAATGATATGAACCATTTCTGCAAACTTGAGCCATGGCCACTTAATTGTCAAGCATCAAAGTTGCAAAGGAAGATATTTGTCAAACAGCTATAATAGTATTCTCACAAAAAACAGACACCTTCAGATAAAAAGCAAAGATCGATGCATCAAAACTCTACAATCCTTGGTGATATAAATAAACTGAGATTGAGACATGATTGTGATTCATGAATTACCAGTGAGATTAAGGGGAACACTAAGAAATTAATGAAAAGTCTATCAAGCTTTATTGTCAACATAACACTAAGAAATTAATGAAAAGTCCATCAAGCTTTACCGTCAACATTTGGCATATGTACATTAAAAAATCCAGTAAAAAAAAATTTACGAAAAGGAGAAGCTCAAAAAGATTAGAAGTAAAGTAAAAATAACCAAAATCGAAGTGAAAAACAGATAGAAAATGAAAAGAATTCAATATTTAGCCAATAGGAAAAATGCAAGACAGCAAAACGGAAGTATCAAAACAATATTTTGACGTGTTTGGCAATCTGAGAAGCTATATTTATAGGTTTTGACGTCCATATATAAACAAAAAATTTATTATTTATCTTTACAGAACACACATGCAATAAGTTATTTTATGAGCCATACCTGGGCAGTCTTCTTTGAAGTATCTATGCTCCACAAAAAGATATTCTGCTCATCAGCAGTAACTACCTTGTCATGCCTTCCGGTAGGCCACCACAATACACTACAAATAGCATGAGCATTCAATATCCTTCAGTATTCAACTAAACAAAAATTATCTAAACTAAAATGAATGCATAAAGCAAATGTGACAGCATGTCTTAGGAGCATGCTAATGTTAAAATAATCTTCGTGTTTCACTTTGGGCCTTACAAAGTCACTATCCGAAGGACAGACCAACAAAACACCTCTTCATTTCTTCGAACTTTTTCCTTCTTTTTACCAAAAATCACAATGAAATTCAAATTAGGACCATTAATTTAATTAAAGTAAAAAATATATGATTTTTGAAACAAAACAACCCTGTGGGGTCTATCAAGTCTCTAGGAAAGAGGATAATAATTAACAAAAAATTAACAGTTACTTTTAAAGACAATAAGATACATAAATAGCATAACCTTCAAAAATTTGTAAAATAGCATGCATTGATTGGGATTAGTGGTAAAGAAGTTCAAACAATCCGTTTTAGATTAAAAATTCAATATGCACTGAGATTCATTTGTTCCAAAAGATATAAACATAAATCACCAATTTCCAGTCAACCTTATCGAGTATGGAATAGCGAAATGACAAGCATAGAGCAGAAAGATATTCCACTTTCTTTTTATCTTCAAAACAACCTTATAAATTACTGCATTTAACAATTGTGTCTTGTTTTCAGCTTCAAGCTCACAGTTAAGCAATGAAAGGATAAACTCACCATTTAATCTTCGAACTGTGAGCATCCAGAGAAGCAATTCGTTCAAGTTGTGGGGAATTTTAGCGGCCATATAACTCGGGGATTTGCCATATTGCTGCTCCATATGATTCACCTTCGAAACTACAAAAAGAAAAAAAAAATTAAAAATTGTGATATACAATGTGGAAGACTGGAAATCCATATAAGCCCGGATTCTGAAACAAAAAAACACGAAGAAAAAACACGAAGAAAAAAAAAGGAAAGATAAAAATGACCCACTTACCCAAAGAGAAGATAGTGGACAATATGCGTTGATCAAAAGGACAAGAGGCGAGGTCCCAAATTTCATTCGGATGAGAATACAAACTTTCGCAGATCAATTCAGTATCCCCCGTGAAAGCCTTGTCAAATGCACCTGAAATTTAAAAAATCACTTTTGATCACTTTTCACTTTACTTTCACTTGATTTGAGCCAATAGAAATGATCTGCAAAAAAAGGTTATTTCAGTGTGTCAAAATGCTAATAGATCTCTCGGAACAAAATGAGTAAAGGGATTGAAGAAGGCTTTGTATCCATGTTGGATGCTAACACTTTCAGATAGTCTTGACATGTGTTTGACATCCTTTAATAATGTATTAACTAAAGCCTTCAGTAGTATTCAAGATATAATTTCCAAGCATAAATCCAAACTATAACAAATTCAACAACGAGATTTTGAGATGATGACTTTTTGGTGATACAGGCTTCAACATAAAAAATGTAAAATCGGAAGGAAGAAAAAAGATATGGGGGCGTGTTCGGTATGGTTTAAAATCCAATTAAAATTGAAAATATAACGGCTAGTTTTTCAATTTTAATCGGATTTTAATCTCTACCGAACACGCCCATGATCATTTTACTCTGATTTTTCATGCTGCTTCTGACTTTACTTTTACTTGATCTGAGCCAATAGTGATGATCAGCAAACAGAAAGTTATCTCAGCATGTCAAAATGTTAATAGATATCTACAAAAGAACGGGATTCAAGAAGGCTTTGTGTCCATGTTGACCACTAACACTTTTAGATAGTCTTGGACATGCGTGACAGCCTTAAAACTTGTCAAACAATCAGTTCTAGATCAAGAATGAAGTTACAAGTATGATTTCCCAGATCATTACAAAGAACATCATGAAACTGAACAAAGGACTTCACATTGCAGATGAAGAATCCGTAGTAAACATACTTTCCGAAAAGGGATATGAATATGTTTGTAACTCAGATATCTTACATTTTTTATCCTTCAGGACATATTCTGCCTTCGATGGGGTCCTCGGCACATTAAAGGCCTCTTCATTTGAGTCATTTTTTATTTCAGTCCGACGTTGCAATATGTTTTGTTTCAGAAATTCCATCCCTAAAAAAGCACAAGAAAAAAGTTAACAAACTCAAACCTATGGAAGATTGCAACTTGAAATTTCTTTAAACAGCATTATCTCTAAGCACTGAAACAATCATAGATCACATAGTTCTAAAATCCTGTTCATTAAAGTAATACACTGTGTACCAAACAAGTACAACAAAAATCCACTCAAACTTATGGAAGTTGCAACTTCAACATTTCATACTGAAAATTACAAATTGCTATAATATCTGTTTATCTATAATGTATGATAATACCTTGAAACTTGCAAGTTTGAATTTCACAAGTGGAAAATGCTTTGCTTTTAAAAAACATTATCAAGTCTAATAAATTCATAATTTACATAATTCCAGAGCATTTAGGTGAACACCGAGCATTTTTGGCCTTGCTTTTTTGACAAAAGAAGCAGGCTTTCTTCAGCATGAAACTGCCAAAAAATAGCCACAAAGAAGCCATTTTTAGGCTTTTGAGCTAAGTCAAATATGCTCGAAACAATTATAAAGCACACAGTGTTAATTAAAGTAAGTAATCATGTTCACTACCGTGTATAGAACATGCTCGCGAATGCAAGTACAACAAAAAGCCCAAGATAAAAAACCACACTTATGAGAGTCGACATATCCAACACAAAATCAAGTTATTTACTACGCATTAGCCATAAAAATAGATGGGTTTTAACTTATATACACCAATACCTTCTTTCTCTGAATTTTTTCCCATTTAATGCGAAATCCACAGTTTTTTAATCACCTGAAAAAATAAAAGATGAAGAACCTCAGAATTCGAAGAAAGATCAGAGACCACATTTTTTCCCTCTTTTTTGTTCTTAATTTATTAGAGGTTTTCAAAAAAGGTAGAACTTTAAAAATTTGAATCGAAGATTTCCAGAAATAGAACAAAATATTGTTATTACCAAGCTGTTACAGTTGATGCATCTTCGATTCGGAGGGAGCTTCATGAGACCTTATAATCTTCTCGTTTCGATCCTCTTCTTTTTCGACTGCTCATTTTCCAGGTTCCAAACCCGAACCTCAAAATTTCAAACTTCAATGATACACTGCTTTTGTGTGCGATTTCACTGTCACTGTGTCTGTGTGGTTCTTCTCCCGTGTTCTCAGATCTTTGAAAAAGAACGTTGCGTGAAAATGGGAGATTGCGTGTCTGAGAAGAGAAAGCTACAGCCTACAAGGGAAAAGCAAAAAAAAAAAAAAAAAAAGGACACAGAAACGGCGTCGTTGGAATAAGCGAACAGTACAGCTCGGCTAGCCGGCTAACTCGAAATACGGTTCGGCTTTATTGGCCATATGGCTTAGCTACAGTAAATAGAAACTCACTCTTTTATTATAAAAAAGTAGGAAAACACCAAAAAAGGAATTATAAGGAAAATAATATCTGAAGGTGCCAGCAACAATTGTTGATATACCACCGCATTATGTTCTTCCCTTTGATAGATTGCCACGACTAAAGACTTCGCTTTTCACCAATGGAGTTCCTGTTGAAGTTTTGAAGTATAATAGATCCAAAACCATGATGAGAAACTGAAAGAACTTTCATAACAGGATGAAATGAAGGACTAATACCAGGGGCGAATCTAGAATTTCGAGTGAGCACGGGCGGTCAATGACGACAATGAAAACCAATACCGTAAATTGAAATGACTTGTATCATAGTTTGAATTGTAAGTGTAGATCTACGTTATCTACCAACCTAATAATATTTATCGAGTAAGAATTTCAAGTTTGAGACATTGGCCAAATTACTTATTTTCTCAGTTCAATTTGTTAATAATCTCAGTCTAGCAAAAAAAGAGAGACTATTTCATAGTTTTAAAGATGACAAAGATTTTGTTGGTAAATGTGTGAAGAAAAAATTGTCAATAGTCGTCCGAATTACTAAATTTTTTTATCGATTAAATAGTTTCCAGTGACAAGATTAAAACAAATAAATTTTTGGACTTTAATAAATTTCAACTTTCCATTTAATTTTTTTCTTCGTTATTCTTTCATGTTTCAAAACATAGTTATAATATCCGATTCGATCGTTGACTTGGACAAATTATCGGGTCATCGAGTTAGTAGTTTAACTGCTGAGTCATTGAAATGTCAAATTTTAGTTTAAAAAAAATTAAAATAAAGAGAGAGTATATCAATTACTTTTCTAAAACTAATCATTTGATTGTTTTGTACATTAAACATTGCTATCAACTAACTGCCAAAGTGGTCACGCTTTCAATAATTCCACGGGAATGCACAGGTTCGAATCCCTATTGTTTCACTTTTCTAATAAAGCTTTAACTTTTATAATAATGAAAAATATTAAAACAAAACATAAATGATTGATGTTGTGGAGAGTTGAACTTAGAGACCTCCAATTACCAATTGGACGCTCCAACCAATTGACCTACAAAATTGTTTGAGAGAAAATGAGATTACAAAGATATATATAACAAACAAATATGGAGATTGATACAACAAAATTTAATGCCGACGGATCCAGCCTGGGCGGTCGCCGAAGCTGGTCGGATGCTGGATCCACTCCTGACTAATACCATAATTACTTTTCCTAATCTCTTGGACACCATTCAAAGAAAAAAAAAAATTCATTTGAGTTTCTTAACATTGACTACAGAAAATGAAAGCAATCCTATTTTTTTAATTTTTTTTGGGTTTATTGATAATCTCTAATTTCAATCCAAAACTGGTAAGAAAATCTTTTTACTTGACAGAAAATGAACTATGCACAAGCTCATTAATAATTTGTCTTATGTAAACAGAATAAACAATAATATATCTAAAGGATCAACCCTTTAGATAAACCACAAAACAGATTAAAACATAGTTTGGAAAGAAGCAGATTCATAATCATTAACCAAACCACCAAACCTACGGCTTATGGTCTCAAATTATTTAGCTATACTCATATAAAGAATGTAAGGAGTGTTCAGACAAAACCCGCATGCATACGGGATCGTCAAGTAATAAGATTTGTGAGTGAAGAGTATCTTTTCCACGAAAAATAAGGTCTAATTTTTAGTTTAATGACTATTATTAAATTCGAAGTGTAATGAAATCAAAAGATATGATTTTTATATTTTCTATACTAATCCTAAACTAAGAAAACAAATAAAGTATTTATTTAATATGTGAATATTTGTATTGGAATTGTGAATCCCCCTATTACTATTTAATTCAATTCTTAATTCTTAATCTAGTAAAATCACGCATTCAGGACAATCGATAATCTATTGTTATTCAATATTCTTTTTCAAGATATATTAAACATATCTTTAACACGATTTGATCATAATCTTAGTCCGAATTCATATGAAAAAACATACATTAAATCATAGGATTTATTACACATGTCATAGATATTATTCGTAATACCTATTATCTATGTGTTGATTTTGCTGCGTTGTAGACTTATTGTGAGTATACATACATTACAAAAAGTAACTTACTATTTAATTAGTGATCAAGCAATCAAATAGTTCAATGGGAATGTAAAATCAATCAAGAAATACTAAACAATTGTCTTAAATTAAAACAAACAAACAATGGGATTCATTATTTATCCAATACAATGAAAAACTTAGCCTAACATTCTTATAATTAAATTACACGAGAATAATTAGAAAAAGAATCACTCGGAAACAAGAGAGATGAAAGAAGTAGGAAAAATCAACGTTCTTA
Organism: Fraxinus excelsior; assembly: GCA_019097785.1. NCBI lineage: Eukaryota > Viridiplantae > Streptophyta > Magnoliopsida > Lamiales > Oleaceae > Fraxinus > Fraxinus excelsior. The sequence continues at coordinate 13,409,399 of CM032638.1, read as the reverse complement.
ACTCAAATCTTCAAACCAGACTATGGATTTTCAAAATTCTTGTATGATTCGCCTTGAATTGATGTATAGACTTGTTCTTCGCTTCCAAAATATGTAGATGATGAAATTTAGGTCGAATGGAGGTCTCTCACGTTCTGGTTGAGTTCGGTATTTAAAGAATGTAAAAAAGATTGCACTGAGGAAACAAAACAAAAATAAGGAAAATATTTTTTTTTCCTTTCTATATTGAGGCGCGCACCTAGGCATATCTAGGGCATGAAAGCCTCAGGCATGACTTTTTTGGTTGGGGCGCACGCTCTTCGCCTAATTTCCGAAAGTTGAACAGTTCTCAGTATTTTTATCATAACTTTCTCTCCCGATATTTGATTGAGGTGATTCAAAGTGCATTGGAAAGATAACTCAAATATATACAAATCTGATAAACACAATATTTATAATTCGAACATTTCATATGCCAAAAATGGGTCTCAAATTAAGACTGAAAATTCGAAGCATAATTTATTTGGCTGAAAGTTTATATGCGATAGTACTGAGTGAATTGCCTAAATAGGCACTGAACTTTACGCAATGCGTCCAAGGGGTCACTGAACTTTAAAAATCACTCAAATGATCACTGAACTTTGCAAAACGTTTCCACTAGGTCACTGAACTTTAAAAATCACCCAATTCATCACTGAACTTTGCAAAATGTTTCTCATGGGTCACTAATGCAGTGATCTCCTGGGCAACATTTTGCAAAGTTTAGTGATCTCGTAAAAATATTTTGTAAATTTCAGTGATGAATTAGGTGATTTTTAAAGTTCAGTGACCTAGTGGAAACGTTTTGCAAAGTTCAGTGATCATTTGGGTTATTTTTAAAGTTCAGTGACCCCTTGGACGCATTGCATAAAGTTCAATGCCTATTTAGACAATTCACTCCAATAGTACTTGGACTATATTTCATTCATTTGGCTTCTTTTCTCATCCAGTTGATGTCTAACACTCTCAAATCTTCATTGTAAGTTTCCTCATGACTTTTGAGTATTTGCATTGCAGTCCCCAAACATTGTATTCGATACAATTTAGCCATTTTTTTCGCTATCTTTGCATTCTTTTCTCAAATTCTTCATCAGTTATTGAGTTTTACCTACAAAATGAAATATAACACAAGTTAGATAATATTTTATTCAAAGAAAAGTAAAATATCATCGTTTAAGATCTCGAATAAGTGTTGAAACTATACTTATGAAGGAAGTTGCTACAACTTCTAACAAAGCATTCAGAGAGCTTTTCAAATCTAGATGGATGAGTAAAAGAAAATGATTCAACAAATAGAAACTATTGTTGGGAAATAAAATAGATCAAGGTAATATATTTGACATGATATAAAGTATATGATCGCAAACAAATATCAAAATAAAAGGAAAAAAATTAATTGACAGAGGAATGAAGTATTTTATTCAATTGACTAAAATATAGAGAAAATAAATACAATAAATGTGCTTACACGATTATTCTATATTTCAGTAATACAAAACTTGTGAAAAGAGTTTAATATTTATAAGGGTGGATGCCAAAGATGGAAACTAGATAAAAAAAAATCACCTAGAATAAAAGAAACAATATTTTTTCAAGAAAAACACGTGCAAAGAAAGAAAAAATATTCTATAAAAATTTCAACCTAATTTGGGTCAAAGAAGTCAATAATCTCCACCTCAACACAAATTTTGACGCAATGAACAATGCTCCAAGATTTCTCCACCTCGAAAAATAAATCCGACTACAATTAAAAACCCGAACTTTTCAACAAAAACCAAGCTTTCTCTAACACAAAGATACTCTTCCTCTTCCACGTTATCCAACACAGATACATGAACCCAAACACCGAGTTCTCTAAAATTCACAAAGAATTAGAAATTACTAAACGGTGTTGAAGCATACCATGTAGCAGAATCAACTCCTAAAGCTTTCATAGAATGCCCCAGCTAGTCTCAACACCTTCAAAAACGCTAAAAGCATGTGCAAACAAACCAACATCTACGTAGATAATGGTGGTAAAGCGAAATTGCCCATATCTTCCAAACTCGACTAAGTAGTATTCTTCAATATGTACCCAAAACCAAATCCCGAAGAAACAATACCAAATTGAATCTCCACCAGGGTACTAAATTGATGCTGACTTTTCTTCACAAATTTTGTCTGACCTTGCAAGATGTATAATTGAGACCTCTTTTATCCTTCCAATACAACATGAACACCCTTCCGAACCCTCAAGACTCCACCTCCTCCAAAGAACGTGTACCCTTTTCAATCAAGAGTACTCAACAAAATGAGATTCTTCAAGTTTGGAATACGTCGAATGTGATCTAGTGTTATACATGTTATATCAACCAGCTTCAATTAGACTCTATCATTACCAGCTACCCACAAAGTTCCTTATTACCCAAGACATTGACACTTTACGTCACCGTTTCATATGTATCAAATAAATTTCGATTGTGACACATATGGAATGAACAAGCTATAACCAAAATCCACTCTTCGTCAGGTTTGGATTCCATGTCAGAAATCGTCAAAACATCTCCATCACTCAAATAGTTCTCGGCTATATTGGTCTCCTCTGAAGTATTTGATAGCTTCCCTTGATTTGTAGTCAAATTACCTTTGTTTTGCAATTTATCACAAAATTTCTTAATGTGTCATTTCTTTTTGCAATAATAACAAAGCTGATTACTGAAATTTGACCTCAACTTAGCATTTCTATAATCACCATGAACATGAACAATGCCTTCTCCATCTCTGGTCTCAGACCCAACCAGATGCTTCATCTTCTCTTTTGAAAATAAAGCATCATACACATCTTCAACGGTGAGAGTATCACGACTATACAAGATCGTGTCTCTAAACAAAGTAAATGGAACGGGTAGCGAACACGAAAAAGATTAGGGCCAAATTTTTTTCATCATACTTTATCTCTAAAGTCTCCAAATCAGCGATAATCTCCTTGAACATAGCGAGATGATCTTCCAAAGATCCGCCTTCAACCATGCAATGAGAATACAACCTCTACTTCTTATGCAATTTGTTTGTTAGACTTTTAGTCATGTACAATTGCTCCAATTTCAACCACAATGCAAATGTCGTTTTCTCCTTCAAAACATTCTAAAGAATATTGTTATAGAGATGAATATGGATCTGTGAAGGTACCTTCTGATCATTTTGTCGTTTTTCCTCCATTTTCCAAGTTGTGGACATTTTGTCAAATTTCAACAACACATCATCCAAATACATCTGTTCAAGTACATCTCGCATCTTCATTTGGAATAACAAGAATCTTGTATTGCTATCCAAAAACAAAATTTCATACTTCATGGCTATCATCAATAACAAAACCTCGGACAAATCACAACCAATAGATCTGATACCACTTGTTGGAAAATAAAATGGATCAAGATAATATATATGACACGATATGAAGTATATGATCACAAACAAACAATAAAATAAAATGCAAAGAATTAATTGACAAAGGAACATAGTATTTTATTCAATTGACTAATATGGGAAAAACAAATACAATAACTGTGCCAACAAAATTATTCTATATTTCAATAATACAAAACTTGTGAAAAAAGTCTAATATTTATAAAGGAGAATGTCAAACCCTAGAAATACCCAAAGATGGAAATAAGAAAACAAAACTCACATGAAATAAAGGAAACAATATTGTCCCAATAAAAACACGTGCAAAGAAGGAAAAAATATTTTCTCAAAAATTTCAACCTTAATTAAGTCAAGAAATCCAATAACTATTTAATTCTAATTTCTTCCGATTATTAAACAAGTCTTGCACTTTTCAACAAGTAGAATCTACGTTTTTTTTTCTCCTTCGAGATGATCAAATGTGATCCTTATTGTTCAATGTCAGAAGCAAATTGTGGATACTTCCATTACGTCAAAACTGTCGGGAGTTTTTTTCCCCAAGAAACAATTGTAGTAAATTTCATATTTTGTTAATATTAGCAAGGAAAACAAGTTAAAATTTTGTTATGTCTAGTCCAATCCAATTCTATATACCAAACAAAAATTTAGCATCTTGTTAACCCAATCATCTAAATGTATTTCTCCCTAAATGTAGTTTCAACATTAACCAAATAATACACATTTAACATATGGTAATGAACAAAAACATCATTATCATTTGCACTCATTACGGAGATAGTCATTATCATTTCAAATTTGGCATTTACACTCTCTTTTCAAACTTGTCCTGCAGAGTTGGTCATTTCCATCATATTTCGTTCCTTCCATGAAATATGGGTAATATGTCCAAAACGTCCCTATCGTTTCAATTTTGACATTTGATTGACATTTCTTTGCACAAAAAGGTCTTTTCATCTATTTTCTCTATTAAACCATTGTAAAGTGACTAATTCATCCGTAGAGATATCAATGCTCGGCTCGGCCCTTTAAGCCACGAGCTCAAGAGCCAAGCAGGCTCGTGAGCTCAGCTCGGCCCACGAGCCGAGCCACGAACTTTTTTGATTTTTTTTTAATACTTTTTCACGTTTTTTTTTTATTTTTCACGAGCCCACAAGCCGAGCTCGTGGGCAAGGCCCACAAGCCGAGCTCGTGGGCAAGGCCCACGAGCCCGAGCGGCTTGTTGCTCATATTTTAACGAGCCGAGCGGTTGAGCCGACGAGCCGCTCGACCCGTTTGACATCTCTATTCATCCGACTCTTTAAATAAACAAACAGAAAAGAGAGAAATAAAAAAAAATTACATCTAAAATTTCAAGTTTTTCAAAAAGTACAAATGATCTCAAATAAAATAATTTAAAATATCCCCTAACAATTTTTTTTTTTTTTTTATCTTCCAATTAACCCAACACACATCCCCTACTTTCTACCGATGTACAGTTTCTTGAAAATCTATGGCCCCGTTTGATAGCTATGATTTTTCATGATTTTTTTCATTTTCCAACTTTTGCACCTATTTGATAGCAAAATTTTCCTCGGGAAATTTTTTCCACATTTCCACATTTTCCAACTTTTGGTGGAAAACCTTTTGTTGTTATTTTGGTTGGAATTGATTTTCCAGGTTCGTATGCGTTTTTTTTTTTTTTTTTTGTGGCAATTGGAAAAAATTCTATCAACAATAGTAATTTTTTTTTTCCTTTAATAGACAATTTTCATACAAATCAAAGACAAACGAATGACATTTGGTTTGGTAATTTTTTTTTTGGCAATTGAAACAAATTCTAGACTCAATGGTTAAAAAAAATTATCACTTTCATGGAAATTTTCATAAAAATGGAAGCCAAACGGAACAAAACTTTCAACATTTTTCAGGTGAAAAATTATATCAATCAAACACAATTAATTACAATTCCCAGTAAAATAATTTCTAAGCAATTCAATTCCTTATAAAACATTTTCTTTCCACCCATTTTCAACCCCAATCAAACGAACCCTAAGAAACAAAAATACATAACACATTCAACCATAAAATCTGAATTTGTGGCATTATCAGATACCATGAGAGAAACTGAGTGGCTTAAGGATCTATTATATGTGATACTTATTGGAGAGAAGAATATATTTTCAATATCTATCATGTGTGATTGCAATCCGCATTAGCAAAAGCATACACAAAATGAGGTATACAATTGAAAGCCTAGACATATGAGTTTAAGACATGACTATGTAAGCAAATAATCAAGAGTGAAATAATTTCTCTAAATTACGTTAAGTCAATTGAGAATCTAGTGAATCCTTTAACTAAACATCTTAATAGAGATTTAATAACATATACTTCGAGTATGATAAGATTGAAACTCTTAAGCTAAAAGATCCATCAATAACGTCAATACTACACGTCATTATTAAAACAGTAATCTACATGCTCAAAAGATAACAACAAGTCATTAGATAATTAGATAATTTCAATATTATAATCTCTGCAAAAACCCTATCCTAATTATATAATGTTGGTTGTTACTTAAAGGAGGGTTAAGTTTTAAAGTTCTTAATGAAGTTGAGTATTAAGTACAAGTATCTTTAAAAGTAATAAATATACTAGAAGAACTTCATCTACATGAACTTGGAGGTGGTGCCACTTCAATAAAGGGTTGTAGTTTTTTTCTTAAAAGTTTAATGAGTAGGATAAGCGCAATGATTAGTGCTAAGCAAGTTTGAGGAACTCGTGAACACATGACATTTGTGTATGTTTTTCATGGTATTATCACAAGAAATAACTTGTTCAAAACTATCATGCTACCCTTAATTTTGATGATACTTTTTGAGAATTACACTATGGTCACATTTAAATCGAAAGATATATAATCTGTATGCACAAATGTTACTACTTTGAATATGTGTATCATTATAGAATTGAAATATTGGGAGATTGTTGTGTAATTTATTGTTCAACTTATAATGATAAGTGTATTGGAATGATAATACATCCATATGGGTGTGCCGAACAAGTATGGAAACACCAAAAGCAAAACGAGGAGGAAAAAAAAAAGCAGAGGGGCTCAATATGTCTGTGTCATACCGTGTATCCATCTCCTTGTTTCTTAGCATGTATCTAACAATTACTGCAACATTATTCGGGGTTTTCTAGCATCTAATAATATTTGCACACAATCTGCTTAATTCAAATCTGTACATATAAATCTTTACTGAGGTACATATAAATGAAACATTTGCCAAAAATCAAATACAGATCACATAAATTCTTGATTACATATTTAGTACGATGTACTAGATATCATTATACAAGATTTTTAACTAAATTTAATATTGTTGAGTACTATGTAGACCAAGTACTGGAGATGTATCAATTGTTGCCTAGAAGAGATGCAAAGAAGACATGTAGATCCAAGAATGTGGTTTCTTTATTTTCCACACAAATTAATATCTCTCTTGGATGGTCTGTAACTCAATGCACTGAGGCTATAAATGCAAGTATTTTCTTGCTTGGATTTGACTGAAATTTCATCTGATGTAGTCCTAACTCCTGGAATATTACAGGAAGAAGAAGATGGGCTAATCCCTATTAAGCTGGATCTGCAGGAATTCCCAACTGCTTTGTCTCTTGCACATTGAACTCCATCAACACTAGGCACTTCCAATTTGTATAATCCATACTTATTTGTAGTTCTGTTCACTGAAAATGATATCTGTTCTGTTGTTCTCGGAGAAATTGCTTTGAACATGCAATCTATTCTAACTCCTGCACCTGCTTACATCCAGAAACAAATGAGAAACGACAAATAATGAATTAAAACTATGAAGGGTCAAGTACTAGTACTGTTCAATCTTCCTTACCAGGCAAGAAGTAGCTCCGCTTGGAGAAGGAGTTGTTGGAGCAGAAGTCACAGTAAACCATCCCCATGACAATGATTTGGGACTGGGGTTTGGAGTTGTCCTTTTTGGGTTCAACTTGCAAAGGGAATGAGAGAGTTAACAAGGAAGAAAATATTAAGAGAATAATGGAAGAGGCCATTGTAGAAAATAAACAGAGAGAATGCAGTCATGAGCTTCTTGCTGTGAACTATACTTCGGATAGATTAAGAGTATGAATTGTGGGGTGATGAGTGCCAGTTGTTGAGGATACTTGATCTGAGCTAAGAGTTGAAACACCTTTTTTCAATGCAGAAACAAACAAATGCATGTGAATTTCCTTTGGCAGATTGTGTAGCAGATGTGGGAGAGAGATTAGCCTCGCCTTTTGTTAATATCTTTATTGTGTCAAGATGTTAATATCTTGACAAATTACATAAAACTGCCTCAGGTTTATACCGAAAATTTCAGAAATCTTCCTTGAGATTTACTTTTGTAATAGATTCCCTTAGCTAAAACTAAAAGTATTTACACGTTATTATTTTATCCTTTCATTCTATTTTAAAACCGTTATATTATTAAATTTAAACTATATATTTGTCTTTTCTTATTTGTTAAATATATTTATCATATTTATTATTTAGGGTCCATTTGATTGAAATGTGGAAAATGGGTGGAAATAAAATATTTTATAGGGAAAAGATTTTTCTAAAAATTATTTTAATGAGAATTGTAATTAATTGTATTTGATTGATATATTTTTTCATGGAAAATGTTGAAAATTTGGTATCCGTTTGACTTCGTTTTTATGAAGATTGTTCATTAAAGTAATAATATTTTCTACCATTGGGTCTAGAATTTGTTCAAATTGCCCAAAAAAAATATTGAAAAAAAAAACTATACCGAATATCATTCATTCGGTTTTGTTTTGCATGGAAATTATCAATAAAAGTGAATTTTTTTTACTATTGTGTCTAGAATTTTTTCCAATTGAATATATATATATATATATATATATATATCCACCCAAATATCAAGAATTTATTTTCCTCCGTTTGATAGACCACATTTTCCATGGATTTTTTTCCATTTTCCAACTTTCCAAATTTTCTACTTTTTTAGGAAAGTAAATTCTTAATATTTTGATGGGTAAATATTTTATTTTTTTTTTCAATTGAAAAAAATTCTAAAAACAATGGTAAAAAAAATCTCACTTTTATTGACAATTTCCATACAAAACAAAGTCAAATGAATGATATTCGGTATAGTTTTTTTAATTTTTTTTTAGCAATTGAAACAAATTCTAGACCCAATTGTAGAAAAAATTATCATTTTAATGGACAATTTTCATAAAAAACGAAATCGAATGGACACCAAACTTTTAACATTTTTCATGAAAAATTATACCAATCAAACACAATTAATTACAATTCCCAGTAAAATAATTTCTAGGAAAATATTTTCCCTTCTTTCCACCCATTTTTCACATTTCAATCAAACGGACTTGTTCCGATTCACTTTCTTCTGCAAAACCATTTTAGTTAAAAAAATCATTATATATCTTGTTAAAATTTTTAAAATTATACATAAATTTTTTCTTTAGATATGTTTGACAAATAATTAACAAATTAACTTAAATAAATGTTTTAGAATAATAAATAGCAGTAATTGAAAATTAATTAAATGTTTTATATTCCTTGATTCGGTTGCATTTTTTTTCTAAACATACTCTAATTTTTGTATTTTTTATACTCTTACATTTATACTGTACTAAATTTAGAATATTATAGTAATATAATCATAATATTAAAAATGCTAAAAAGTTCACTTCAAAGGTTTAAATTATAGGATCCGTTTGATCGCAAAGGTGGAAAATGGGTGAAAAGAAATTATTTTACAGAGAATTATAATTAATTGTGTTTGATTGGTATAATTTTTCATGAAAAATGTTAAAAGTTTGGTATCTATTTGACTTCGTTTTTTATGGAATTGTCCATCAAAGTGATAATTTTTTCTACCATTGGGTCTAGAATTTGCTCCAATTGTCAAAAATTTTTTATCATACCGAATATCATTCGTTTGGCTTTCTTTTGCATGGAGATTCTCAATAAAAGTGATAAATCTTTTTACTATTGTATATAGACTTTTTTTCCAATTGCGAAAAAAAAACTTGAAAATTTTTTTCCCACCAAAATATCATGAATTTATTTTCCTAAAAATGTGGAAAATGTAGAAAAAAATTTCTCGAAAATTTTTTGCCTATTAAACACTACAAAAGTTGAAAAATGGAAATTCCATGGAAAATATGGAGAATCAAATAGGGTCTTAGATTCTCTTTAGTTCATATTTCTAATAAATATATTAGATCAACTTTAGTTTGTCCATTAAATGAGAAATTAATAATCATGAAAATATTATTAAGAATAAATATATTCATATAAAAATAAAAATAAACTAATTCTTTAAAATTAAAATAATTTATTTTTTTGTCTAAGTTAAAATAAGGAAAAAAGAACAATCAAGAAAGCAAATATAAGCAAAACATGAGAGAAAATATGAAAAACTTATGTTAATAGAGAAAGTTTTTGAAATTTTTGGAAAGGGAGTGGAATTGTCACGCTTGAGAGATGAAGCTTGTTTGAGCTAGGGATGGCAACGGATGTGTATGAGACGGGTCGATGATTTCTACCTTCGTCTCGTTGGATTTTTTTTCACATTGTTATTTCCTCGTACCTGGTTAAGTAGGATATGATGGATTCAATGTGAGATTGGGGTGGGTTGGGGTCCCCTATCCCATTTATTGCCCCGTTTGGTTTATTTTATTTTATTTTTTGCTTTGAATTTTTTTTAATTAGTAAATATTATTACTTATTTTTCAAATTTGTTAAGAAAAACTCGTGTTTTCTATAAAAATGATGAAAAATCTTTTATTTTTGTTTGATAAAAAAACTTAAATTTGAAATTAACTTTAAAGAGGGATAGGAAACGGCGAAAACTATATTTCTCGTACTTGCCTCGTACCCATTTCGTGGCAATGACATCCGCCTTGTTTATCCTGTTAGGCGGGTAATTTCAGCCTCATTTGAGCAGGGGCTCGTGAGTATCAGATTGAACGGATTTTTTTATCATCTCTAATTTGAGTCCCATTTTTTTGTCCAAACGCATTTTGGAATAGTATTTTGATAGAGAATGTGTAGTTAAAAAAAATTGAGTTTGGGTATAATATTGTTTTCTTGAAAAATGTATAATTGAAATAAGAGGAAAAAAATATATTTTAAAATTAATGGGGACCAAACAAAGGCTTATTGTGTCAAAATACGTTCGTTACTTTAGGATTGAAGATGACAGCAGAAGAAAGCTTCATTTTTTTTTTATTAATAGTATCTAATGTTGTCAGATTCAACAAAATGAGCTTGTGTATAGTGTTGAGCATTGTCAACACAGTAAATAAAAGTAACAGAAATTAAAAAGAAAAGTTATTACATGGAAATAAGTGCAAATTGGTGGAGTTGTAGAGCGTTATAATCTTTTATGCTGATTGATCCTCCAAGAAAGACAACTATGAATACATTTATGCAACTCAAAGCTCATTCTAATTAAGAAGCACAATCGATGAGAATGTTTGGACCAAATTCAAGTTGGCAAGGTCGGTCAAAAACCAACGAGAAGACAATGCACTTCAAAACTTATCGAGGATCAAGAATCCAGAAAGGTCTGAGTGGAGATGACCAGTCATTTTACTTGCCGTGAATTGTCCAAATTAAGGACAATTAAGATCTCGGCTGGTCACCTCCTGAAAATAATAGCACATTAGATGGTTAATGCTGAGTTTTTTTGATATCCAATAAATCCCGGTGATAATGTTAAAAGTTTGGATTATATTTTATAGGCATCGACGATGAGTGAAATAACTATCAACTTTATAGGCTCAACCCGAAAACAACTCGGGCAATTGGAAGCAACTTAATTAGTTAATGTAGCGCATGACCACTATAACTCTTTGCTGATCCTTTTAATATGCTGGCTCAATTATCTTGTGTTGACCATTTGTTGGATGATCTTGGCCCATTACTTGGTGTCTTGGCCCAATTGATAATATATATATATATATATATATATATATATATATATATATATATACACATACTGTGTCTGTGTGTGTGCGCGCGCTTTGTGAATGAAAGAGAGAAAATGTGTTTGTCTTTTTATTGTCTCCCTCTTCGTGCCTTTGTGCCGCCTTGCCTTATCTCTGCCTTTGTGGCCTCTTTTGCAAACACCACCATCTTGTGTTCCTTGTGGGTATATTAGAAATGGCAACTAAAGACTTAAGTAGTTGTGGGTTGGAGATATTAGTTGATTGTGTTTGATATTGGTAAGTTAAACTGAGCCCGGTTCCATCAAATCGAAGGTCCATTTCGCTACAATTGGTATCAGTGTTTGTAGGGGGTGAGAAATCAGTGTTTTTCCAACCAAAAACCAGCTGGAAACGACCATAAACGAAACACAAATCGGAAGTGAAAAAACTACCATTTTTTCTTCAAGAAACTGGACCTGTAAGCTTGATTTTCGGGCAATCCAGAAGTCCATTAGTGAAACGGAGACCAAAAAATTGAGGCGCACCTGGATGGATGGTGCGTTATTAGCGACAGTGGCGTGTGGAACTCCGACGACCGCACATGAGGGGTTATCCGGTGACAGTTTTTCAGACAGTTTCCTCTAAACGACGAGACGGACCCAGTGGTGTTGTTCGTTTTCAGTTTTAAGCGTTACAATGAGATTTGGGGATTTGACTCTTGCTTGATTGGTTGATGCAATTCCTAAAAACTTTATGAATTTCAGCATTAGTGTGTCATTATGTGTAGTGATAATAAGATTGGGGTTATCGTGTGGGGTAACCATTGCTTGTGCTAGAAATTTAGGAATTATTTGTCATATTTGAAGTATTGGATTTAACTGCAAGTTGATATTGCTTTTGTGTTTAATTGCGTGAGAATTTGAGTTTTCGTTGACATACCTTCATGTTGTATTGATTATTACATTAGAACACATATACTTGACCCTTTTGAACATTCCATTGATCTGAGATCTTGAGTCTCTCGAAACTCTGGCAATTTAGAACAGTGTATATTGTTGCCTTATGATTACTTTGTGTGATTAATTTGTGCACTTTGGTTGTTATGTTTTTCAAAATGTCTTCACGTTTTGAAGTTGTAATTTTCAATGGAAAAGAAGATTTTTCAATTTGACAATAAAAGATTAATGGGATTTTAGTTCAACAAAATGTTTCAAAAATCATATATGGCAAATTTCCTACAAATTTGATAGAAACACAAAAGGAAGAATATGATGAACTTGCTTACACTTGAATTATTTTTATGCCTATCCGACACCGTTTTGAGAAAAGTTGGAAAAACTTGATTTTACAAAAGAACTTTGGTAAAAGTTGGAGGACTTATATTTGCTCAAGTCTACTCTTAATAAATTTTACTTACTTGAAAGATTTTTTAGTTTTAAAATGGATCATTCAAAGGATCTTGATCGCAATCTAGATATTTCCAACAAACTTGTTCAAGATATCGTTAATTGTAATAAAAAAGTATCTAAAACGTATAAGATCATTGTTTTGCTGAATTCTATACCTGATTCATATAGAGGTTAAGAATGTAATTAAGTATGGTAGTGACGCTTTAACACCCGAGATTGTCGTAGATTCCCTTGGAGGTAAGGAGATATAGATTAAAACTGAAAAAGAGAATAAAAGAAGTGGTGAGTTGCATATGATGAAAAGTAGAAGGAAGTGTAAGCAGATAAATTTGGGTAGAGCTCAAGAAAATAGTGATTCGAGTAGTGACTCGAGTGATGGGGGTGGTAAGAAGAGGGACAAGAGATGAGACAAGTCTAGTGGTAGATGGTGTTATAGTTGTGGTAATGCTATACATTTTATTAGGGACTATCCTAAGAAGAAAAATGATAAACATTTGCCCCTTAAATTTTCAAAATATTCTTTATGTTTTCCAAAACTTTTGTTTAAAGAATTGTTATTGTTTCTTTAGAAATAATTATCTCGTTTCATATTGTAGCCAACTCCACTTGATGATGTTTTTAACTCACTTTTAAATTCAAGTTCTTTATTCCATAATGAAGAAACAATAACATCAACAGTAGCAGAAGTTCTTCTATATTCAAAGGCATTTTTCAAATCTTTATATTTTTCAGGTAAGGATGATAATAAGACTACATATTTTTTATCATCAGAAAGTGTCTGACTACTATTGGTGAGATCTTGAGAAAGTTTATTAAACCTGTCAAGATTAGTTTTAGTTAATTACCTCAATAGTCACTGAACTTTACCGAAAGTTTTCACCAAGTCCCTGAACTTTAAAAACTACGTGGTTAGTCACTGAACTTTCGAAAAATCACACCATTGGTCACTGAATTTTAAAAATTACCCCATTGGTCACTGAACTTTGCAAAAGATTTCTAAGGGGTCACTGAACTTTACAAAAAGTTTCCTAGATAGTCACTGGGAAATATTTTGTAAAGTTTAGTGACCAATGAGGTGATTTTTAGAGTTCAGTGACCAATGTGGTAATTTTTTGAAAGTTCAGTGACCTGGTGGAAACTTTGGCCAATGTTCAGTGACTATTGGGGTAATTAACCCGATTAGTTTCAAGATTACAGTTAGGATCAAACTTGAAGTTAAACAATTGTTTCCACAGGTAACATTTATGGGGAAGTGTCTTAGTTTTGTAAAAATATTCAAGTTTTATCCAAATTTCAGCTACATTCTCAGTTTCTCCTACTTCTCTAATGAAACTATAAGATAAATACAAAAAGATGGTGCTCCATGCAGTTTCATCTTGTTCAGTTATTTTATTATCAGCCACTTCTTCCTCCCTCAGATTCATCAAGGACTTTAGCATATCTAAATTGTATTAACAAAGTCTTCATCTTCTGACTCCAGAGACTAAAGTCTCATTTTCCATTCCAGATTTCAACATCAACTTTAGTACTCTACCCATATTTAAACTTGAAAAACAGTGAATGCTTAACAGTTTTAAAACATAACAAAGTTTGATGTACCAAATGCAGAGAGTATCAAACCAACTAATATACACATAGAGAGTGTTAAGGTGCAGAAAATTTAATTTTACACAAATGTACACAATTAAAAAATCAGAGAAGTAGATAACATAAATAATAACCCAAACAACAGAATATGCAACGTTCGAAAGTAAGAGCTCAAAGTAATCTTGAAGAAATCGTTAATCTCAGTCCCCTCAGATTTTAGGGTTCTCAAAAGATCCTTGAAGATCTATGGTTCCATTCGCCAAGAACACCAGAAAATACCAGATCGAAGAATTTATATGAAGAATGAAGAGCTCTGATACCATTGTTTATATTATACAGACCCCAAAACACCAAGTAATTACAGAAATTAAAGAACACAAGATTTTCACTCTTAGACCCAGATGTTTACCCAAATTCCGGCTAAGCACCCGTTGAACATACACCAAAGTGATTATCGCTCAAATTCACTAGAAACCAGCAAATAATCAACACTAGACCTCACCAAAAACATCTAGAATCAAAGATTACAAGACAAAAACCAAAGATTTTCGGAGAGAATACATAGAGAGCAGAATAGAGAAAGCCCTAAGAATAATTTTGAACCCAGACGCAAATGAAAAGTCAAGCCAATAATACAAACAGTTAGAAGCATCCAACGATGGTTGCTATTCCACATGGCATCATCTCAGCCTTCAAATCAAATAACCAAAGTCGCACTTCAGATAAAACATGAGAATGAACAAAGTGAAAAGGGCAAATCGGGTTGCATTCAAAATAAGCTGCACTCAACAGAATTTAGGCTGCATCATAGGGCAATTAATTTGGTTTTTAGTTTGGGCTACATCATTGGGCTCAAAATTGTTAAGCAATCAATATTTAACAAGGGTGTAAACATCTTCTACCTGACCTACTTACGATAATCTTTGGACAAGTATATTGTAACTCTTCAAATTTCCAGAACAACCATTAGAAAACATTTCATTCTATAGCCGCTTAACTGGCTGCACTAGATCTTCCGTGCAACAAGCTTCTAGGAGAGAATTGTAAGAAGAAACATTTGGACCTAAACTTTTTTATTTCCTGAAGAACATGATAAACGTCTTACACTCTTCCAACCTTGTACAAATATTGTAACTCTCCAAATCCTTGAAGTACTTTTTGGTGGACAAAACTTGGTAAACTTCTATTGATTCATCAATTGTTCCATTC
The DNA here is from genome assembly GCA_019097785.1 of Fraxinus excelsior. NCBI lineage: Eukaryota > Viridiplantae > Streptophyta > Magnoliopsida > Lamiales > Oleaceae > Fraxinus > Fraxinus excelsior. The sequence goes on along the minus strand of CM032638.1, from coordinate 13,393,791 downwards.
TCACTTAAAGTGGACAAAGTAAGTAGTGTCATTTATATTTCCGTCTCAAGCACAAACTTCAAGAATAACATTGCGTGAACAAGATCTTTACTAGATACAGATCCTATCAACACATTGAGAACATTGTTGACCTTAAAATATGCACAAACATAAATCCCTTATGCCTCCCCTTCACATAGACGTCACTTGCATACTGGAACACCCCGTTCTGAAGCAAAGGTCATCGGTCGATAAAAAGGTCTAGTAATCGTTTGCACTTTGATGGTCATGTCAATGGCCGGACGAGAGAAAAAAAAAAGAGTGCAAGATATGGAGAGGGGATTTGGATAGACTTAGAAATCATACATTATTGTGAATAAAACTTACACACACACACACACACACACACACACACACACACAGAAAAATATTAATAAGCCGAGTCCAAGATGCAATTTTTTAATTAGATAGCTCAATCAATTGAATAGTCGATACCTCGCCGACATATATGAGACCCTCTCCATCTAAGCATGCCACCTAATTTATGGATATAACAAATATCATTCTATAATGGAATATTCCCACCCACTATCACTTTACCGAGTTCTTTTGCTTCACATATCAGCCTCTCGGAAATCAACTTATGAATGAATTCCAGATAATCATTAGCTCTTGGAGCATCGTCTATGCAACGATTCTATATACCATAAAATCATGCTTATACTCTTTTTCTTCAACTCTTCCAACGCATAAACCACATCTCTCAACCAAACTTTAGAACACCACCTATGAGCCACCAAAACTGCAATAACGGATCCCTTATTTCTCAAAAGGTAACCTTTTCGTTGTCCTGCAAACTCGGGATGTCCTCAACTCAGATTTTGATAGATTTTAAAAATCCTTTTAAATTTAGGTATCCTCTATTAAGATTTTAAGAATTTTCATTAAAATTTAGACGTCCGCAACTTATATTTTAGGAAAAATTGCAGCAACAGTCCCTAACCTTTTCAATTTTTGTGGACTTTATCCTAACCTTCAATTAGTGTCTGTAATGGTTCCTAACCTTTCAAAAATATGCATATCGAATCCAAATGGATGTAATCTGTCCACTTTTCTGTTAGTTAACTAAAAAAAATATTTTTTGACCATATTTTAACTATTTTTAACGGGGCAAAATGATAACTTTACATTTTTCTATTATAAATAACTAAATATATTAAATCAAAAATTTTTAAAAATGGAAGAAGACATTTTCTTATTTCTCACCCAACCAATCAAACCCATGGCCACAGCCGTTGCCTCCAAAGAACCATCATCTGTACTAATGACCACCACCACAACATCTTCAAATCCATCATATAAATATGCAAGTTTCTAAAAAAATCCACATTAAAATTTATAGATTTAATTCAGCTAATACATGGTAGTAGCACCTAGTTCAAATCAGAGGGTGATGACATGGTGTTTGTAGGTGGTGGTCCTCCTCGTTCATTTTCTGGGTGAATTGGGAGATGACATGGTGTTTGTCAGCGGTTGCTCATTCGAACTCATTTTCTAGACCATCGCCTTAAACTTTAGCACTCTGCACTAAATTGCGAGTGATTGATTTGCAGAACAATACTATTTTTTGTACAATTTATTGATGTATTTATTACTGATTTACTCGAATAAACCGTCACCACCATCACACTGCTACACCCATCTCACAGATCTGACCTTGTATCAAACCGCTACAGCCAACTAGCAATGATTTGACAAATTCAAAAGAAAGCAAAGATGATGTTCAAAAACCAGAATCTGAATCAAGAAGTTGTGTCGTATGCCCTAGCTATGTCTTCAATAGATTCAAACGTACCTAGCCAGATCTGTTCGTCTTTATTTGTCTTGCCACCGTGTGAGATGGGTGGCTGTGACTAGTTGATCGACGGTGGTATCATCGTTGCGGTGGTTGAAGAAAAGAGGATGGGCTTAGGAGTAAGGGTGAGGGTTTGAAGGAAGTAACTCCATTTGTTTAGTTTTTTATTTTTTTCTTTTATGATTTCTTTTATATTGTTATTTATTTATTTAATGTGATAATTCTAAAGTTACCATTTTAATCCTATTATTTTGGTCAAAATGTCAAAGTCCATTTTTTAGTCAACTAATGGAAAAGTGAACGAATTACATCCATTTGGATCCCAGATATGGGTAGGCAAAAATCAAACCAATCCGAGTAAACTGCCCAACCAACCCAAACCGATCGGTTTGGGTCAACTTTTTGCTTTTTTGGGCAGGTTTCGGGTTGGGTCGGGCCGAATTATGGGTTAACAACCCAAACCCAATCGAAACCAACCCAACCCAACCTAAAATCCAAAAATTTAAAAAAGAAAAAAGAAAAACGATGTTAAAAACCAAACCCTAAAGGCGGAAAAGCCAAATTGCCTTCACAAATCACGTGACGACACAACACTCTGCTCTCTCGCTCAATCCCCCTATCTCTTCTCTCCTCTCCGACCATCCCAACCCTCCCCTACCCACGCAGCGGTTCAGCTTGTTTCACAATGGTGTCAGGTGTGTTGAGTATTATTTCTTTTAGGTTTTCAAGTTCTTGTACAGGCTTTAGAACAACTGCTCAAAGTTCGTTTTTATCCCTCACAACCCATTTTCCATTTTTTATAAGAGTGCATCGAGCACTGACATATCAAAATATCACAGATTTGCGGATTAAGATTCTTTATCGGATCGTGACCGACTCAATAATTTACCTTCAATTACCCGTAAGTTTTGAAGCTCACATCCAGTTTCTTTTTCGTTTTTCGATTGGAGATTTAAGTTTTGTGATTAATTTATTCATTTCTTATTTGACCGTTGTTAGTCGTTTTGTAATTATTCGATCTATATATTGAATGTGAGTTTAATTGTTTAATCCTCTAAATTTGGGTAATTCAATTAGTGATTTGTGAAGATCAACTAGAATTCCCAAAACTTTCCATGAATGTGTTTTGGATTTTGACTATAATAAAATGGTGGAAGAAACTAGTGTATTTTGTAAAGATGTCTATTGATGAGATAACTTGTGTTGTCAGCAAAGGAGTCTTAAACATTTAATATATTTTTCATAGAAAATCTTCTGAATCATTACTTGTCATTAGGATCCTGCATATTATGTTCTTTCAGAAGATGCCTCCCCTTGCATTTTGGCCCAATTGAGAAGCAGAAATGGTCATACGCATGTTGGTATTGGAACCTGCATTATTTATTCCTCACTCAATTATTCCATAGCCGAGGGTGCTGAGAATGGTCTCGAGTTTACCATTGTGAGGCCCTTCAACTGGATTGGTCCCCGAATGGATTTCATACCTGGAATCGACGGTCCCAGTGAAGGTGTTCCAAGAGTTCTAGCCTGCCTTAGCGATGTAAGTTGATTTATCCCTTACAGAATTGAAATTCACGCCAATGATTTCCACACATCTTATTCTCATTTTGGCAATTCTCTTGTGTTGTGCAGAATCTTCTAAGGCGTGAACCACTTAAGCTTGTAGATGGTGGCCAATCACAGAGAACCTTTATTTATATAAAGGATGCTATTGAAACTGTTTTATTGATGATAGTATGTCAAGTTTTTCCCCTGTTACTCCTGTTTGACTTTAGCATTGGAATTAGTTTATCGACATTGGATGACTATATTTATGTTATTTTACATCAAAAATTGGATGATTTTAATTTTTGCGCAATTAGTTTATCTCAAACCGACCAACTCAACACAACCCGACCGACATATAATTGGTTTGGGTTTCAACATTTACGTGGGTTGGATTGGGTTGGATTTCGAACAAATCGACAATATTGAGTTGAGTTTGGATTGGGGCAAAAACCTACCCAACCCATGCGCACCCCTAATCACATATACATCCTTTAAAATCTAGATATCCTCATTAACTCATGAATCTATAATGATTTCATCAATAGAGGGATTTTAAAAGATTTTGATGTATTTCAAACTTAAAAATACATATAACAAACTCTCTTAAATTTCACCATTTTTAAAAAGATTTTTTATGAATTTTATGGAAATCTATTTAAATCCATGAAATTTATTAAAATTTATAATGTTTCAAAATCAATCAAATCTCATAAGAACACGAGGAAATAGTTGAAAATACCAGGGTGACCCGGCCCATTTTTCAAAATAGCCGTTGATCAGTATTTAAAAAAAACTAATAAAACTTAAAAGTCAAGTATTTTCCCATTTTTACCCTCACACGTGACTTGGAAGAGGAGAAAAAATATTATTCACCAACGAGGAGCAAGATTGACGACCAAAAAATCGACCAAAATTCAGTAATTTGACATGTTATTTTACAAAGCATGGTTGAAATCATTAAATAAATAAAACATGTTTTCGAATTTTTGTTGATTATTTTTGAAGAAATTGTTGTAGATATTGTATTAAAGATGAAATGTGATTTGGATGAGTTTTGGGAGGTGGAGATCGTCGAAAATGACATTTTTCGACGACTTTGTATGAGAAAAATGACTCCCCGATTTGCATCTGGGTCGTCTAGGCCCAGAGGCCCCAGACGGCCTAGATTTTGGGGGCATTTGGGCCATCTGGGCCCAAAAGGGTCCAGATGCCCCCAGAATCTGGGCCGTCTGGGCCAAGACAGCCCAGATGCTGGGCATCTGGACCCAGAATGGCCTAGATGCCTAGCCAGTTGCCTAGATGATTTTTTTTTTCATATTATTTTAAATAAATATTGTATATTAAAAAGCTATAAAGCGCACCCTCCCCAAACTACCCCGATGAGTGGGCCATCCGTGCCCGGACGTCTGGGTCATCCGGGCACGATTTTTTCCGTCATTATGTCTTGGCATTTTACATATCGTAAATTTGTCTGTAATTATACATGTAGATAAAAAAATTTCTCGTTTTTGTTAAAAATGATTTTAGATCCATTTAAAATTGTAATTTTTTTTTTATATCTATATCAAAATAAGATTTAAATATTAAAAAATTACTAATTTAACCGAAGCGAATTTAAAAATACGTAAACCGATTCCACTGATTGTTGTAAATAATATCTTCTTGTATATCGTTTGATAAATTTATCTGTTTTCAAGTTTGAAGCAGATGAAAAATGAAACAATTTTTATCTGTGTAATTAGTGGTTTAAAGTAGTGTGCTTGAGGTATTTGAGGATGATGATGAGGATGGCTTGGTAGGTGGTAAAAGTTTAACAGAATCCCGAATGCTTGAATGCCCAGTTGAAGAAGCCCAAAATGGTGGTTAAGGAGGAACGTTGTTGGACTCAACGAGTCCCAGCAATATACCAGGTGGAGGGTTAGCTCCAGTGGCATTGAATTTTAATATGCCACGTGACCTATATTTGAACGCATTCCGAAATTTAGGTATAATCACGTTTTACCTCCTCTACTTTAAATTGCACTTCATTACTCCAGCTGTATTCTGTTACCGACCTGGCCTGGAACGTATACGTGGCAGTCAAATCTCTCCCAAAAATAAAATAAAATTGCCACATCATATTAATTGCATCTCCCCAAACACGCCTCACCACTGGGTGAATGAAATCGTGAAATTGAACCCTATTCTCCCAAAACTGAAAGCGCAGATCGTTTATAAACCCTACCCCCCAAATCAATTTTGTCCCATAATCTAAGGACTGCACAGCTTGATCGTTGAAGCCGTTCACATAGAGAGACGAAATGGAGGTAATTCCAAAACATTTGTCAATTTTTTTTATTAGAGTGTTCTTGCGATCCTGTGAATTGAAGTACGCATAATTTCACTTCCTTCGAATGATTATAGATTGTGTAAATGAAATGAATTAAATTGCACCCACTTACTTCAATATCAGTTCAATGTCACTTCATTCAATTAAACGAATGTACTTCAATATCAGTGAAATGGATTTTAGATGGAACATACATGTTTACTTAGTTTCTCACATGAATTTTAGATGAAACATACACGTTTACTTAAATGAATGTACTTCAATATCAGTAAATGATATAAATGAATTAAAGCTATAATTTGGTCGGCGATATGTTTCTCACAAGTCTACTTAATATTCATGGATGAAATCCCTATTTATTTATTTTTATTTTTTGGTTGGTAGGAAAGAAGAATAGGATTTGTCATCGTTGTAGACAGCTAGGGCACCAATTGTGGGAATGCTCGAAAAAAAATAAAAATAAAGATGTCCACATTGTGGCGATGGATGAAGTTGAAAAGAATACTGCAAACATAAGGCGTTATTCTTTTGTTGCACCTAGCGATTGCGGGTATTTCAAGTGGAGACGGTGAGGAAAAATCATTACCCGATGAAGGTTAGACTAGTTGTGTTAACAGCGAATGTGAATCAAGATGCGGTTGTTTGGGAAATCTAATCCGAAAGATACAATTGAAGATTTGTCGTGTATGTTCAAAACTATTGCATGAACTTTCAAAGAAGAGGATGTGGTTATATCCTTCAATATAATCATCCACAACGAAAAAGGAGATAATGAAGAGAATGGAACACAAAAGGGAAATTAAAGCTGAATGTAGTCGAACTATGTAATTGATTAGAAGACTTCATGTTTAATTTCATGTTTATGTAATGTTCAAGTAGAATGAATTTGTTGAGTTTTATGAATCAATTAAAAGATGTGATTTTAGCTTACAGTATGATGCAATTGATTTTGCATTAATTAAATATGTTACATGTTTAGGTTGCATACCATTTTCTCTGTACCTTTTCATTTATGTGTTTGAAATGTGCCTCTTTGAATTGCCAGAACATCCATGTCCTATAAGTCAAGGACTGTAAGCTTACAACAAACAAATTTTGTCATTTCATGATAAATCAACTTTCAAACTCCAGCACTAAATCAGATACATTACATGTTTAATGAACTACCGTCGATCCAGCAAAACCAGAAACATAAACAATGTGACCACCAGAATTTTAAAAATGACACCACAAAACCAGTTTTAACATCAAAACTAAAAAACAGCATTGCTTCAACGTCACCATTTACACTACGCTTTAAGGTTCAGGCTGACTTCACAAAACTTCACATTGATGTCCCAGCAAGTCTCCTACCATCGTCTCTGGCTGCTCTTGATCTGGAAGGCTGATTGGCAATCATAGGTGCGAATTCATCATCCATTTCTTGAAGATCGATTTGTGTGTTAAATGAAATAATCTGTCCAATTTTATATCCACCCCTGCCATCCAGATAATTCTTTGTTTTTCTAGCAAAAACCCAAAAAACAAGTCTTTGCCATCAGATTACCGTGAAACCCATACCATGAAAGATCAAACAACCTAAAATCAGCATGTGTCCAGATTAACATGAATCCCACCCCACCACAATCTTGTGGGTTTACAGAAGACAAAATTACTAAAAAGAAGAAACAATGGTTTGGAATTTACCTCGTTGTGGCCACTCCATGTCAAATCCAAGCTTCGTGGTCACGCTGGAGCCTTTGATTGTGATGGAGGTTTGATTTGGGGGTTAGGGTTTACAGATTTGAGAGATGGAATTTCGTTTAGAGAGTTTGTCATTGAGTAAATTTAATCAAAATTCATTGAACTCTAGTATTGTTACTACTTATTCATCTTTAATAGGTTACCCAATACTCATTTATCTTTTCATATAATTACTCATTCATCACTCATTTAACTTCAATCTTTTCAAATGGACGGAAAATTGACGTGGTAAACAGAAATTCACACGTAGCAAGTATACGTGTTAAATCTTAACAACTCAACCCATTTTCATGACATTTCTCTTCTGAACCCAGTAATGGCAGAAAACCCCTATTTTCTTAGCTCATTTCAGCTTTCTTGTTTATTAACTCTCTCAGTTATCTACCTCAATTGATGCAAATCTTTTTCTTTTGTTTTGTGTTTTCAGGTCCAATTTATGTGGGCTTTGTATCAAATGCACAGATTTTCCTATTGAAGATTACTATGATTACATCGTCGTCAGAGATGGCATCGTTGGCTGCTCACTGGCGACCACTCCGTCGGAAATCTGGCTTTCTTTAAAAGAAAATCTCATAAGTATAGGGGACTAAAGCTAGCCCTGGCTCTTACCCTCTCAATGGTTTGTCTGCTCGTGGATTTGCTCTTTTTAGCCTGTGGATGTCGAAGAAAAACCAGAAATTGGGCAGTGAAACATAATTCTTACAAAGAAGAAAAAACTATCTCGAGACCCTTCTCATTCCATATTGATTCAACCCCTCTCAATGATTCTTACATTTGCAGACCTCTTGTCTGCAACTTGTCATTTTGATCGGGGCTCATAGCTGGTAGAAGGGAAATTTGGACCGGTTTATGGTGGACTATTACTGGGAGGAGTTCGTGTGGCAGTTAAAGTTCTAGTCCATGGTTCGATTATGTAGCGACCGAGATTTTTTAAATAATATAAGATTACTTTTTTCGAAAAACGTGTCGCTAAATTTTAAATTCTAACGTTAAAGTAAAAACATGTTCGTCTAGCCGTTATAAACGAATTTAAATTATTTCGAATCGAATTCATTTTCGAATAATTTTAAGGGAACAATACATAAGTCCTGTAGTTACTTTACTACATTTCAAAAATACGGTATATGTTTTGTAGTTTCAAATATCAGGTTCTAATTCGGAATATTATTTCTAATTTAATTATATATAGAATATATATAATTAATGAATGATTAACTAATGCCTTTAATTTAGGAATCAGTTATATTCAAACAGAATTTTCCAAAACCCAACATATCTCACTGGAAACAGGCCAGACATATCAATATGGCACAATTCTTCCCCGATTCTGACTTGCTGAAACTACAATTGGAAAAATTGTTGTTTCCAACGGTCACAACGGTAGTATCCAAAATATGTTCAATCCCCTCTCTAGAAAGAAGCCGGAAACTTGTGACTTGTGACGTCAAAATCCTGTGACCCAGTCCTCCAAAAATCAAAATCCTGTAAATCATAATGTGACTTGTGACCCAGTCACCCAAAAATCAAAAATCCTATGACCCAGACCCATGAATCGATGAATTGTGACCTGTGACCCAGCCTTCCAAAATGGAATTCGAAATAGGAACACAGATATGTGACCATGTGATGAATGTAGACAAAGTTGTGACCACAGGGCAAACCCATCGCCATAGCACCCACAAACACCATCACACCAAACTCCAACAACACCACACACTCGCCGTATACTTTCCTTTCCCCAGCCCGCATACAACCAGCTACCACCACACAACCAAGGAATGGCAGCTCCACCAACAAAAAGACTGCCAGCCAGCCAGCCACCATCACAAACAAAAAGACTGCCAGCCACCATCACAAACGCCACCAGCAAAGCACAGAGAAATCTCACTGGCGGCTTTGCGCGGCCTTGTCCGACGCTGAATCTCACTTTCTGGACAATGATTCACCCTGGCCGGCGACTCCAAATCCAGCTCACAAAGCCACCGCCAACACCACACAAAAGCCACCACCAAAGTGCACCGTCGCGCAGCAAGGGACAATTTGAGATGGCGGCGACTGTTGCTGGTTATCCAGTGGTAGAGAGAAAGTGACGAGAGAGAGATTCAATTACAAATGAATTAGGGTAAGGATCAATTTAGGATATTTAGGAAGGGGCTAGATTTAAGGTGTTTAGTGGTTAGGCGATTTACAGTTTACTTATTTTAATTTCTCTCTCCAATCTTCACGTAAAAAACGGGTTGGATATTATAAATAAAAAAATCTTTTTTTTATTCTTAAAAACCTGATTAGTGAAATATCAAAGTTAAACTTGGAATTATGAAAATGAAAATCTAAAATCAGAGCTGGGTGTAATTTTCTCTAATTTTAAAGTATCAATTTCTTATTATTTTGTTTTAAATCCGAATTTTAGTAAACTTAAGTGATATATTAAAGTCCAATTATATAAGTCCAATTAAATAAGTTCAAAATCGAAATTAATCGTTTTAGCCCAATTACCTTAGGCTCGAACTAGAATTATCCCCAAATCCCAAGTCTTGATTATTTTAGTCCAAATTCCCTTAAGTCCGATTAGGAGATTCTTAGGCCCAAATTTGAAAATGTTTACAACCCAACTTCCTGGCCCAATTAGTTTTTTAGGAATTTGTACCCTAATTTTTTTCTATTCATAGAAACTCTACCTCCCTAATCTCCTCACCATTATAGCAGCCATTTTTGTAAGTCTGTCTCTCCCTCAATCATTTCCACTGTGATTTCACCATTGATGATAGAACATCAATTTCTAGCATCAACAGGAAACCACCAACAGCACCACCTCACTACAACCAACGCCACCACCTCAAACTACCAAGCTCAAGCTATTGCAAAACACCAACAACACAACACTGCCCAACTCCATCATGAGACCAACCTCACCAACACCATTCCAAACCGTAGCCAAACTCCCAAGCCCAATGCTCAAGCTACTGCCACCACCAAGCCAACCCAAAACCACTAAACAGAGAACACCACCAAGCTCATAGCTCTAGACCGACCACCACCAAACCGAGAACACAACCCATAAAGCTGCCCAACACCACCCCATCACCACCAATACTCGACACCACCAACACCACCATCCCCTTCCCAAAAAAGCTCAAAAACCGAAACCACCAAACCGAGAACATCCACATCAAGCCACCTACTCGCCGCCCAAAAACCTCCAAAAATCGAATACAAACTGCCCCAAAATCCATCTCAAACCACCACAAAAACCAAGAAATAGGAAGACCTATTACTTTAGCCATTTCCAGTTGAATACCTATTACCTCATGTTTCGACCCATTTCCAGTTGAATACCGCCAAGACACCCAAAAATTCGAACCCTTAATATCTCGGATTAGCCATTCAATCCGCGCCAAGAACCCCTCCACTTACCTACCTGCACCGACGCTGCCACCGACCGCCGTCCTCTCTATCTCTTATGGGGAGGAAGGGAGAGAGAGAGAGAGAGAGAGAGAGAGAGAGAGAGAGAGAGAGAGAGAGAGAGAGAGGAGAAATCAAAATTTATTTTGATTTTTTTTTAAAAATTTGTCTTTTAAGCCCCAAAGATCTAAAGTTATTATTTCAGCCATTTTAGTTTTTATCTTCAGATTTAATAGATTTATAGTTTAGTCCCTAACTTCTAAAAGTCATTATTTCAACTTTTAGTTTTTATTTTCAACTTTAAGAGTCCGTTTGATTGCAAGGGTGGAAAATGGGTGGAAAGAAAATGAATTCCAAGGAAAATATTGCTTAGAACTTGTTTTTCAGGGAATTGTTAAATAAGTGTGTTTGATTGGTATAATTTTCCACCTTGAAAATTTTTAATGTTGGTGTTCGTTTGACTTTGTTTTACATAAAAATTGTCCATTAAAGTGATAATTATTTCTACCAATGGGTCTAAAATTTGTTCCAATTGTAAAAGAAAAAATTTGAAAAAAAAAAATTTGAATTTTTTTTTACCATACCGAATATCATTCGTTTGACTTTGTTTTGTATGGAAGTTGTCAATAAAAGTGAGATTTTTTTTTTACCATTGTATCTAGAATTTGTTCTCATTGCCAAAAAAGAAAAAAAAAAGTGGAAAATGTTTTCCCACCAAATAGGTGGGAAAACAAAATCAAGCTTTTGTGCATAAAAGGATTGTACCTAGAAAATGGTGGAAAACGTTTTGCCAAGAAAATAAAGCATATCAAACACCACCAAAGTTGGAAAATGGAAATTCAATTCCATTTTCCATGGAATTCCACCCTTATCAAACGGACCCTAATAGATTTACAGTTTAGTCTCTAAACTTCTAAAAGTTATTATTTCAGTTTTTAGTTTTTATTTTCAGCTTTAATAGATTTAAAGTTTAGTCCCTAACTTCTAAAAGTTATTATTTCAACTTTTAGTTTTTATTTTCAGCTTTAATAAATTTACAGTTTAGTCCCTAAACTTCAAAAAGTTATTATTTCAACTTTTAGTTTTTAGTTTCAGCTTTAATAGATTTACATTTTAGTCCCTAAACTTCTAAAAGTTATTATTTCAGTTTTAGTTTTTATTTTCAGCTTTAATAGATTTATAATTTAATCCCTAACTTCTAAAAGTTATTATTTCAGTTTTTAGTTTTTATTTTCAGCTTTAATAGATTTATAATTTAGTCCCTAACTTCTAAAAGTTATTATTTCAGTCTTTAAGTTTTTATTTTCAGTTTTAATAGATTTACAATTTAGTCCATAACTTCTAAAAGTTACTATTTCAGCCCTTAAACTTTTGTTTTCAGTTTTAATAAATTTTTAATTAAGCCACTAAACTTTATTTTATCATTTTAAGTTATTTATTTCAGTTTCAATAATTTTCAATTAAATCCCTAAACTTTATTTTATAACTTTAAAACTTTAAAATTTCGAAATACTAATTTAAAACTTATTTTCTATTTTGGCTAGACGAAACGTACGGACGATTAAGAGTTTGAGATTACTTTTCGCTCCATTTTGCACATAACTCGAGATTATTGAGGTAGACTCGCCTCCATTAATTAGTTTAAATTATAATTGCATGTCTTATATGAATTTACGTGATTTATATGCTTTAATGCATGAGAAGAGAATATGTCATATGAGATATATGATATTGTTATGCTTGCTATAACTTGTATGCTTTAATGCATGAGAAGAGACGAGAATCTCTTATGAGATAAGATGAGAATGTTATGCATAATTTATATGCTTAAATGCATGAGACGAGACTACACACACCCTATGATTTTAAAGAGCCTATGATTTTCAAGAGAATGAGCTTATGATGATGATGATGTTACGTTATATATTGCATAAGTATGTGTTCAATTATTCTGTAAATTAATTATCGGCGATGAGTCTACTGAGTATTTTTTCGAAATACTCATCCCGTTATTTTAATATATTTGTAAATTTCGGAGACGGTTGAGTGTGATGGGCAGTGGTGATATGAATTGAAAGTCGTAGTTATTTACTTATGAAATTTTCGCATTTTGAACACTACTAACGTACTTTATTGTTTCGTTTATTTCAAAAACTTAAGATTTAAATTTTAAAACGATTATTCTAAGTTATTTAAATGAGTTTTTTGCGGACGATAATTACTGTTATGAATGTGATGTGATTTTAAAAAATTAGGTTATTTCCGCAAATTTGATTATTAAAATTAGGGCAAAAACGATGACGTGGCAATTCGGGCTAACGGAACTCGGGGCGCTACAGCTTGGTATAAGAGTCGGTCTGCGTTTCTGTAGACTGGCAAATTTTCAAAAAAGAGAAAATTTTCAAAGAGATTTCTTTTTATTATTTAATTATTATTAATGAAAGTTGCCACTGCCATCATTCGATCCACCGACTTCGAAGGTAAAAGAAGTTTATGAAGTTTAATGTTATTTTATTTCGGATACCTGTTTTACAATTTACGAGACTTAGAAGAAGAGAAAGAAAGTGTATCCGAATTAGAAAGAAAGAAGGACGAGTTTGAGCATAATTTGAAGAGTTTTTAATTTATTTTCTTTACGTCCTCGTAATTTTAACTAAGAGAGATGAATAACCCTGCATAACTGGACTTTGCATAATTAGTTTAGTACATGGCACCCATTCGTAGAAATGTACCTAGTGACGCAGAACAAGCCATTAGAGATTACGACCGTTTCAGGCCTAGACTCGATTGGACAATTGCCCAACACGTAGAACAACTACACATTGTACGTGATTGGGCCATATAGCATGGCTATGTGACCAATAATTATCGATCAATCTATTACTTACTCTCGACTTTTCGGGGCGACCATGCGAAAGTAGCTTGTAGCATATACATTGATGCCCTTGTGTCACCTAATGTGGAGATTGAGTATGACACCTTCTACGTGAGATTCGTAGCATATTGGCCCATGTACTTTGACTACCGCTTTGGGGTTGCACATAAAGGGAAGCCAGAACATGAGCCAATGCTCGAGCCCGAACTTAGACAAGAAGATGGGTTAGTACTCGTGGGTGATCCCGAAGAAAAACCTGAGGAAGACCTCGAGAAGGAACCCGAAGAAGACCCGGAAGAAGAACCAGATGAAGACGCTGATCCAGCGCTCGGAGAATCTCAGAAGCCGAATCATGTTTAACCGAAGGAGAATAGAGAGATATGATCTAGAGTATGTTTGACATCTTTGTAAAAAAAATGGAAATGTTCGGCATACATGTCTTCCTACTCATGTATTCTCACCAAGAAGTTGAGCTATGAATGAAATGATGTTTGAATCTTAATTTTCGTCTTTCGAGTTATCTTTTATTGTTTACATTGTTAGTACGCCTAGTCAACTGTTACAAACTACCTTTAATTTTATGAAGGTCATGGCACCACCAACTTAAGTCGATATCATCATGGAATTACTCAGGGCTGTGTAAGAGATGAGACAAGTTCCACAGCTAGTTAACCCCATAGTACCAGTAATAGAACAGTTCAGAAGATACAGCCCACCTACGTTCGATGGCGAATATGGGCTACTGGCAGTGGAAGAATGACTCCAAGCCATCAAGAAGATTTTCAGGCACATATCCTGCCCTGAATATAAGAAAGTAGGTTATGTAGAGTTCATGTTAGTAGGAAAGGGCTAGATTTTGGTAGGAATCTGCATTCCGCACAAGGAGCGAAGATCAACAAACAGCTCTGACTTGGGACGAATTTAAGGAGGAGATCAGGGACAAATTATTTCCACAAGCCCTCAGAGATCACAAGGAGGCTGAGTTTCTGCGATTGGTATAGGGTGAAATGGATATAACTGAATATGAGAGGGAGTTTGAAGAACTGTTACGTTATGCTCCACATCTGGTGGAGACGAAGTTCAAAAAGGTACGGCATTTTGAGAGGGGTCTACGCTCTGATGTTAGACAAATTGTCAGTTCACATGAGCTGCCACTTACCGAGAGGTAGTGAAGAAGGCTCAAGCTAGCCTATGCCGGTGGGAGAACGGGAAACCAAGGAAATTATTATGAGCAGGAAATCAAGGAAAGAGAAAGTGGTAAGGTCTGAGTCGCAACCAAAATTAGAACCAGAATTAGGCATTCATTAAGAGGCCGAATCCAGGACCAACAGGGAGATAGATGACCAATTTCATCCCATCCCGCCTTAAGTGTTGAGGATGCATAAAAGAGAGTGCCTTTTGGAAAAGGTGTCTGCTACAAGTGTGGCCAGTCAAGTCACTTTACATCAGACTGTCGTACTCCGTCCGCCCAGGGTTCCAATCAGAAAACGAACTCAGACCATAACAGAAAAGGGAAAGCAATGGTGTTTGCTATGGATGCAACTGAGGATTCTGACGTGATTGCAGGTATACTAGTTACTCTGGTATTCTTGTACATGCCTTAACTGTTTTCCATACTGTATTCTCCTTCCCATCTTGAGCAAGTTAATTTGATATCAGGTATACTATCTATTTCTGGGATACTCGTATATGTCCTAATAGACTCGGGAGCCACACATTTATTTATATCTGATGCATATTTAGAAAGACTGAACCTAATAGGGGTAGAAACTAGTAGTACCCTCGAGGTTAGTCAAAGCAGTACAAATAGATTTTGATGGTCAAGTTTAGAGGCAGACTTGAATATTATTCGAATGAAAGACTTCAATATTATTCTGGGTATGGAGGCTCAACACCAATCGTGCCGCAATCATGTACCACGAGAAATAGGTTATTTTTTGCAAGGATGGTGAAAAAGTATTCAGGTTTTATGGGACGTAGATCAAGTCACTTCCTCTCCTTATCTCTGCTTTACAAGCCGAGAAGTTTTTAGCCAAGGATAATTGTCAGGGCTATTTGGTTCGTTTCCAAGACAAACTCGCAGAGGAGATTACTCTGGACTCAGTGCCAGTAGTATGTAAGTACGGTGATGTTTTCCCAGATGATCTACCCGGTACTCCGCCGGATAGACAAGTGGAATTTTCCATTGACTTGGTACCAGGAGCTGTCCCTATTTCTAAAGCTCCGTACCATATGGCATCGAAGGAGTTGTAGGAACTGAAGGTGCAATTGGAGGAATTGCTAGAGAAGGGTTTCATCATACCAAATGTATCTCCATGGGGAGCACCTGTTCTATTTGTAAAGAAGAAGGATGAAAGCATGAGGATGTGTATCGACTATCGAGAACTTAACAAGTTGACGATAAAGAATAAGTATCCTCTCCCCAGGATCGAGGACTTATTCGATCAGTTGAAATGTACAACTATTTTTCCAAGATTGACTTGAGATCTGGTTACCATCAGCTAAGGGTTTTGCCAGCTGACGTACCAAAGACGACGTTCAGGACACGATATGGGCATTACCAATTCGTAGTGATGCCTTTCGGACTCACGAATGCACCTGGAATATTTATGGACTTGATGAACAGAGTCTTCCATCAATACCTTGATAAATTCATTATTTGTTTTTATCGATGACATACTGATCTACTCCAGAGATTCGGCACAACATGCAGAACATTTGAGGATTGTATTGGAAACACTGAGAGCAGAAAAGTTGTACACCATTCAAGAAATGTGAATTTTGGCTTAAGAGAGTAGGTTTCTTGGGTCACATTGTTACAGCCAAAGGCATCGAGGTTGATCCTTCTAAAGTTGAAACTGTAACGAATTGGCTAACACCTGCAAATGTTGGAGACGTGAGAAGTTTTCTTGGATTAGTCGAATTCTATCGACAATTCATAGAGGGTTTCTCTAAAATAGCAGGTCCTATGACTCAGTTGACCAGGAAAGGAGTTAAGTTTCAGTGGATCGAACAGTATGAACAAAGCTTTCAGGAACTTAAGAAAAGACTTGTCTCAACACCAGTGTTGACTATACCAAATGGGTCTGATGGTTTCATTATTTACAGTGATGGTCTGAGAAGAATTACCCGACACATGACCTAGAGCTCGCAACGATTGTGGCTCTTAAGATTTGGTGACACTATTTGTATGGGAGTAAATGTGAGATTTACATCGATCACATGAGTCTCAAGTATTTCTTCACTCAGAAGGAACTGAACATGAGACAACGTTGATGGCTAGAGCTGGTAAAAGATTATGATTGCACCATTCTTTACCACCCCAGTAAAGAACGCTGGACAATTATCAACTTTGAGAACAACGCAGGATCAATTGATTCGAGATTTTCAGAATTTAAGGATTGAAGTGCGAGCCCCGTCAACCCAAGGATCTATTAGATTGGAAAATTTGACCCTTAAACCAGATTTGAGAGGTCGGATTTTGATGGCTCAAGCCGTAGATAAATTCTTAGAAAAGATCAGATCCGAAGTTGGGATTGGCAAGAGAATAGGTTTCGAGATTGCCTCTGATAAAACACTTATGTTCAGAGGGCGTCTCTGTGTACCGAAGGACGAACTTATCAAGAATGAGATTTTGACATAAGCTCATTCAATGCCATATGCATGCCACATAGGAGGGACAAAGATGTATTGTGAATTGTGCAATACCTTTTGATGGAGAAACATGAAGGGTTGCATTGCAAGGTTTGTCTCTCGATGCATGACCTATCGCAGGTCAAGACCAAACATCAAAGACCGTCAGGATTATTAAATCCCTTGGATATACCAGAATGGAAATGGGAGAAGATTTCCATGGATTTTGTAACAGGGTTACAGAAATCGATAAGAGGACATGACGCTATTTGGGTTATTGTAGACCGACTTACGAAGTCAGCTTATTTCTTACCAATCAGAATGACTCTCAATGTGGACCAGTTAGCCCAATTGTATGTTAGGGAGATTGTTTGACTTCATGGAGTACCAACTTCCATTGTCTCGGATAGAGACCCGAGATTCACTTCGAGATTTTGGAAGAGTTTACATGTTGCTAGGGGTACTAAATTAAATTTTAGTACTGCATACCATCCCCAAACCGATGGACAGTCTGAAAGCACTATTCAAACACCGGAGGATATGCTTATAGCTTGTGTACTAGACTTGGGTGGTAATTGGGAGACTCATCTTCTATTAGTGGAGTTTGCCTACAATAATAGTTTTTAGGCTATTATTGGTATGGCACCATATGAGCCACTTTATGGACGACGTTGTCGATCACCAGTCTACTGGGATGAAGTAGACAAGAGAAGAATTTTGGGTCCAGAATTGATTGAGAAGACCGTTAGGCTATTGAAAAGATCAGACTATGGATCAAAGCCGCACAAGACAGACAGAAAAGCTATGTTGATCGAAGGAGAAAAGACTTGGAGTTTGAGATTGGAAATAAAGTATTCTTGAAGGTAACTCTTATGAAATGAACTATCCGTTTTGGCAAGAGATGGAAGTTAAGACCTCGTTTTATCGGACCATTCGAGATATTAGAAAAAGTAGGGAATGTGGCTTATTGTTTGGCATTGCCACCCGAGCTATCGGCCGTACACAACGTTTTCCATGTTTCCTTATTGAGAAAATATATCCACGACTCAAGTCACGTGGTAAATTTTCAGACTATTTCGATTCAGAAGAATCTGTCCTATGAGGAGACACCTATGTGCATTATTGATAGAAAAGTCCATGTCTTAAGAAACAAAGAGATCCCTTTAGTCAAAGTCCAATGGGGGTAAACAGGATAGCGATGAAGCTACTTGGGAAAAAGAAAAAGAGATTCTGGCTAAGTATTCATATATTTTAAATCAAGTAAGTTTAAATTTCGAGGACGAAATTTTTTAAGGGGGTAAAGTTGTAGCGACCGAGAATTTTTAAATAAGTCCAATTTTTAAATAAGTCCAAAATCGAAATTAATCATTTTAGCCCAATTACCTTAGGCCCAAACTAGAATTATCCCTAAATCCCAATTCTTGATTATTTTAGTCCAAATTCCCTTAAGTCCAATTAGGAGATTCTTAGGCCCAAATTTGAAAATATTTACAACCCAACTTCCTGGCCCAATTAGTTTTCTAGGGATTTGTGCCTTAATTTTTTTTTTCTATTCATAGAAATACCACCTCCCCAATCTCCTCACCATTCTAGCAGCCATTTTGATTATTTTTTTTTTGAAATTTGTCTTTTAAGCTCCAAAGATCTAAACGTTATTATTTTAGCTTTTAGTTTTTATTTTCAACTTTAATATATTTACAGTTTAAACCCTAACTTCTAAAAGTTATTATTTCAACTTTTAGTTTTTATTTTCAACTTTAATAGATTTACAGTTTAGTCCCTAAACTTCTAAAAGTTATTATTTCAGCTTTTAGTTTTTATTTTCAGCTTTAATAGATTTACAGTTTAGTCCTTAAATTCTAAAAGTTATTATTTCAGCCTTTAAGTTTTTATTTTTAGTTTTAATAAATTTACAATTTAGTCCCTAACTTCTAAAAGTTACTATTTCAGCCCTTAAACTTTTATTTTCAATTTTAATAAATGTTCAATGAAGCCCATGAACTTTATTTTATCATTTTAAGTTATTTATTTCAGTTTCAATAATTTTCAATTAAGTCCCTAAACTTTATTTTATTACTTTAAAATTTTAAAGTTTCGAAATACTAATTCAAAACTTGTTTTCTATTTTGGCTAGACGAAACGTACGAACGATTAAGAGCTTGAGATTACTTCTCTCTCCATTTTGCACGTAACTCGAGATTATTGAGGTAGACTCGCCTCCATTAATTAGTTTAAATTATAATTACATGTCTTATCTGAATTTACGTGATTTATAGGCTTTAATGCATGGGGAGAGAATATGTCATATGAAATATATGATATTGTTATGCTTGTTATAACTTGTATGCTTTAATGCATGAGAAGAGACGAGTATCTCTTATGAGATAAAATGAGAATGTTATGCATAACTTATGTGCTTAAATGCATGAGATGAAACTACCAACACCCTATGATTTTAAAGAGCTTATGATTTTCAAGAAAATGAGCCTATGATGATGATGATGATGTCACGTTATCTATTGCATAAGTATGTGTTCAATTATTCTGTAAATTAATTATCGGCGATGAGTCTACTGAGTATTTTTTCGAAATACTCATCTCGTTATTTTAACATATTTGTAGATTTCGGAGACGGTCGAGTGTGATGGGCAGTGGTGGCATGAATTGAAAGTCGTAGTTATTTATTTACGAAATTTCCACATTTTGAATACTACTAACGTACTTTATTATTTCGTTTATTTCAAAAACTTGAGATTTAAATTTTAAAATGATTATTCTAAGTTATTTAAATGAGTTTTGTTGCCGACGATAATTACCGTTATGAATGAGATGTGATTTTAAAAAATTAAGTTATTTCTGCAAATTTGATTATTAAAATTAGGGCAAAGATGATGACATGGCAATGTGGGCTAATGGAACTCGAGGCGCTACAGATTATGACTGATCATGAAGTTGCAAGAGAGCCTGAGGATCTTGGTCGAATAAAACATCATAATCTTGTTTCTCTGACTGGATATTGCTTGGCCGGGGATTTTCTTTTAAAAAGATTTGCGACAATAAAGCAGTTGTTCCCAAACTCCAAAGGAATTGTCTCATCTATGGAGTTATTTGCTAATCAAATGAACCCTTCGAGACAGTAATTCCAACGGGTATACTTTCATCAAGCCTGTTAAATTTTAATTGTCAAGATTGTTGGGTTTCTGGACATCATATATCTCCACAATGGTATGATATTGTCCACTTTGAACCTAAATTCTCATGGATTTGCTTTTGGGCTTTACCCCAAAAGGCCTCATACCAATGGAGATATTGTCCTACACTTATAAACCCATCATATTTCCCATGTCTAACCGATGTGGGACTTTTTTTTGCTCCCAACAATCCTCAAATGCGGATGGTTTTTTAGTCAGGTCGTGAGGCTAATTAGGGGACCTCCACCATGCTTTCCACTGCGTTTCTCCGGCTAAGTTTTGGGCCCTGAGCTCTGATACCACTTGTTGGATTTTTGGACACCACATATCTTCACAATGGTATGATATTGTCCACTTTGGGCCTAAACTTTCATGAATTTTCTTTTGGGCTTTTTCTCAAATGCCTCATACCAAGGGAGATATTGTCCTACACTTATAAACCTATCATATTTCCCATGTCTAGCCAATGTGGGGCTTTTTTTGCTCCCAAAAATCCTCCCTTCAAACGAAGGACCATATCATTGTGGTCTCCCCTCAAACGATAATCCATTTGCCATCATCTTGTACCGTCGTTATTGAAGTTCCAAATTTTTACAAATGGTATCAGAGCTCGTGTTGTTGAGAAATATGTGATTTTTGGGGCAAAAAATAAGCTGCAAAAGACTAGAAACGAAGCTGGAAAATAGGCAAAAAATCTGTCCAATTTTTTTGCAAAAATTGCTGGAAATGTTTTTGCATTTTTCGGACAAACCAGAGGTCGGATGGAGAAACGGATACCACCGTTGGACTCAGTAGGCAGAGAAGATGTTGGGAAGGTCATATGCTGTCGGAGCGCCGCCGACGCGTAGAAACTCCAACGAGCATATGGCCAGCGATGCTGCCAGAAGACAGTTTGTTCTTGACAACAAGACGGACCCTACGGTGTTGTCGAATTTCAGTTTCGAGCAATACGATAAAAGTTGGACGATTTTGCCCTTGGACGTTCAGATGTCAGGTGCCGTTTTCATGTTGACAGAAGCTTTAGGGCGGATTGCAAAAGTCTCAAAGTGGTGAAGTCGCATCTCTTGATATTTACGGACCTTCAGACGTTGTCCGCTCGGTATCGTGTTCTTTGCCTTTTATTATTGCAGTTAAAATTATTGTATATGATAATTTATTTTTCACAATAGAAGTCATTATGTAGGGTGATGTTAGGTTTGGGGTTACCGTGAATGGATAACCATTGCCTATTGCTAGACCTAGGAATTACTTGTTAATTATTTGCCTTAAATTCTTTGTGAATTTTTTTTAATTAAACGTTTTTCACTATTAGAATTGCACGTGACCTAGGAAAATTTACTTGACTATTCTGTGTGAATTGTGTTGGTACTTTACTTGTGGTCGTTGTTGGTTGCATTTTGTGTTCTGTGTATTTTTGGATAAAATGACGACATTATGAGGTGTGCATGTTTTAATGAAAATTTTGATTTTTTAATTTGGCAAATCGAAAATGTTTTTCATTAAACTTTTTGATGGCAAATGTGGTCTAAGGCAAATGCGAAAATTAAGATTTTTTTAACTGCAGTAATGTGGACATGGTTAAAATAAACTGTCATAGGAATGATAATAAAAGGAAAGTTGATGAGAGTGCTGAGGCGAATTCTGTCTTTGGGTCGAGTGATGACATGTGTGAGGTTTATTAAGGGTAAACCTTGTTACTGCATATGCATCTGCGTGTAATCCTTATTGCATGTATGTGATTGCTCAATTCGGTTGCATGATTATATGTGCATTGTTCAATGTGTTTGATATGTGCATTGACATAAATTGAAGTGATCTTATTACTTGGTGTGATAGTTTACATGCATAGTGGGTTGAGATTTATGGCGTAATCCATTTTGCTCTGTGAGTGGTGTGAGAGTGTGTGGTAGTGAGAAGTTAGAGGTGCAACCATTTTCTCCTTCATCTTTGTAAACTTGTGTGGTTTGTAAGATTATGTGAGGTAGCCTGTTAGGGTTATCTTCGTTCTCTGTGTGAGCCTCTTTTGTGAGCATAGTGAAGTAACAAACTCTTTCTTCTATTCTCTTTGTGAGTGCCACCTTTCACCATTTCCCTTTGTGGATTTTTGAGTGTCGGTGTTGGAGTAACCTTGTGGTACATGGGTCAATTTTTAAATTGAACCCTAACCTTTGTGGTCGTTGAAAGGTATTGTTTTACCATAGTGCGTTTGTGGTGCATTTGCAGTGTGTAGTATGTTTTTTGGTAAGGTGGAGTATAGATGCCTAGGGGTGCATTGTGGTTTGTATCGTAGGATGTAGTGTGTGACATTTGGATCACGGTGGAGAGGTGATTAAATGTCTAGAATTCTTTATCTGTGAAGAGACCCTGATTAGGTGGAGTGCGAGTGAGGCACTTCTATCACTTCTATTAGGTGGAGACCTATTATCCACTTAGGTTGGAGAGGAGATGTGGTAATAGAGGATTATCCCGAGAACTTAGGATCTATAGAGACTTACCAGTTAGACATGTATTTGGTTGAGTGATTAGTCTAGTAAGCATGGTGGGCGATGAGATGAGATATGTGTGCTCGAGGAGTGAGCAACACAGAATGGGATAAGATAAGTGTTGTGAGATCTTCGTGAGGTCATTTATGCATTTATTGCGTATGTGTTGACCTGTTGATTGACTTGGTGTTAATCTGTTGTTCTATGTGAACATGTTTGAAAAGATCTATATGTTATCCTATATGACATCTCCGTCGCATGTTAGTTGCTCTTGAATGATTACTGTGATTATTTGCTTCTACTTGGGCGTTCTTGACCTTAGCCCTGGCGAGTATATGGAGCAGGTATGGTACGTGTTTCAGGTGGAGACACGAGGTAAGGTTTGCGATACCAATTTTATTGGTTACCTTGATTGTGCAAGTATAAACTGTGCGTTTTGGTTGCTTGCAAATTTATTGGGATCAATGTGGAGATTTGTTGGGTTTTGATACCCAATAAATCTGAGCGATGATGTTAAACCGGTGTTTTGTTGGATTATACTTCATAGGCCTCGGCCATGATTGAAGTGAAATGTTGACACCACAATGAATGAACCACTTCGACAACCTAAGTGTGCCATTTGAAGTAGCCCGATCTTATTAGTATTGCTCATGGCCCGACTCATTTACCTTAGACGGCTTTAAGATTAGAAGCCCATTTATCGGTACTTATTAGGCCATTTAACTTTGACCTAGAAGCCCACTACGTTTGGTTTTATAAGTGGATCGGTTTTGGTTGTCTTGCCCTAGAGTGAATTGATTATTCTTGGAGCTGTGAGTTTGAGAAAATTGGGAGAGAAGAGAGGTCTCTTGCTTTGTGCTTCCTTTTGCTTTGTGCTAACTTCACATCCTTCTTCTCTTAGCCTTAGTGGCTAGTGGGCTGCCAAATATCATTCACCTCACTCCTTTGTGGAACTTGAAGCAACCGGTTTGGGTGGTTGGTGTTTGGAGATTGGTTGTTCATTGGTGGTGTCGATCGAAGGTTTAATCTAAGCTCGGTTTGGTGTTGATTGAGGCCCCAAAATCTTACAAAGATTTAATAGAATATACTTGCAACATATGAATTTTTGTTTTCCACGTCAATTTATGTCCATTTGGAGAGATGTGAGTTAAATAAGCGGTGGATGGGTAATTATATAGAATGACCATGCTACATATGCCGAATGTTTTTACCTAATCTTTTATCGACTACTCACGAGTCACAATAGGGGGGTGGGAACCACATCTTGAATTTTTTTTTATTCCACGGGCATGTGAGATGGGGTAAACAATTCGGTATATTAAATTATGTACAAATATCTTTACTCTATATGGAAAGATGAGTGAGCAATGGGTAACCTATTAAAGATAAGTAAGTAAGTAGTAAAAATAATAAAGTTCAATGAGTGTTGATTAAATTTACTCGTTCGCCATTTACATTTCTTTTGTAGGGAGGTCACACTTTCACTGGGTTTCATCTCACGCTTTCAATTTCTTAATTCACTAAGGCGTGTTTGGGAGGTGGAGTTAATGATGTGGCATTTAATTTCTAAGTTGGAAATATTTAACCCGCCACGTGTGAATTCCATTTTCCACATAGGTACAGGTTATAGACGAAAGTTTCTTAGTGAATAATCGAGTGCAACTTTATAAAATTCAACGAGTAATGAGGTGCAAACTAAAGTACAATGAGTGAAACGTGATCTTACACAAAGTTTGGTGTGTTTAAATATTTAACTCGGTTTTGGGTACTAAATAAAGTGTGAGCCTAAATATATGTAGAGATCAGATCCATTAGGATTTTATTTCTTGATGGGCTGAAAAACATATGGAAATAAATAAATAGGATTATGGTATCTAATTCATGTGTAATTCTCATTCTTTGTGTCATCACATCAATATAAGAATATTAAGAGAAAGATATCGAAGAAGAAGATTCAAAACCTACAATCAAGAATAAAAAACAAACAAACAAGATTAAGAAATTGTAATCAAGAACACACAGTGACTGTGTTCGATAGAGATTAAAATTGGAAAAGTAATCGTTATTGTTGACTTTTATTAGACGAGTGGGACCCAATAACGACTGTATTTTCAATTTTAATTGGATTTTAAGCCGTACCGAACATGCCCAATATAAGATATATAATCAAATTTGAGATTAAAGAATAATTTCCAATGAATCAAAGTATGTTCCGCACTTTATAATTCTCTTGGTGATTTAATTGAAGGATCTTGTCAATAAAGTATTTAGGCTTTTAAGTTTTAATAAAATCTAACAAGTAGTATTAGAGCTAAGTCCATGTTAAACCATTGAGATTAAAAGAAGATTTTTTAGGTTTGGAATTCATACTTTGGATTTTTAAATTTTGGGATGTGAATTTCAAACCCTAAATTTTGAAAATTTGATTTTTTTTGGAAATGAAATAAAAATAAAAATATAAAGAAAGAACAATCTATTTTAAATCTCGATACTTAAAGTTTCTTTCGAATTAATAATTTTAAAAATAGATTAATTGAAATAACATATTACCAAAATAACCTCTTGTCTAATTTTTTTTTTTTTTCAATATTACGAATGTTGTCTATACATAATTCATGTAGATATTCACGGCTCAAAGGAAGGTAAATATTTGATCGAATTACTTGCATACATGTTGTAATAAATATGTGACAATTATAACATTCTTTTATGTGAATAGAAAGTCAGGTCAAAGATAGATTTACTGTTTGACATAGTTTATTGTTAATATTTGATTACTACACCAATAGTGCCACTTACAAGTTTATATTTTTATCCAAAGACTAAATATCAATGTTGTGCTCAATCTCTTGCGATGAAGCTCACCATTATTTGAATCTATTGATTATCAAATACGAATTCGCATGTGAACATGTTTAGGTTTAAGTTCTCTATTCAATTAATCAATCCACTTCTGCAATATCTGCCAATAACAACTCAATTCCTATGCTTGAATCAAATTTTAAGGATTGAAAAGAGAACGTTCATATCGTTCTTGGCTACATGAATCTAAATCTTGCGTTAAGGACTGAACAACCTACTACTTTTACGGATAAGAGTTTCGCTGATGAAAAATAGACTCAGATAAATGGAATCATTCAAACCGTATAGGTCTTATGATCATGAAGCATGAAGTTCTAATAACATTCAGTGGCACTATGCCCAATAAGATAACTACCATAAAGAAATCTCTTAAATAAATTGAAAATCGCTTTGCAAAATGTGATAAAACCAAAACTAGTATGCTTATGGCGAACTTGGTTTTACTAAAGTATAAGACTAAGAAAACATAAGGGAGTACCTCATGGAGATATTTTATATTACTTCAAAACTAAAGGCATTACAGTTTGAGTTGTCTAATGACTTGTTCGTGTATCTAGTTTTGATTTCTCTTCGTGCACAATTCAATTAATCTAAGTTCAATTATGACATCAAAAGGGAAAGTGAACTATTGATGAGCTCGTTTCATATCTCGTGCAAGAAGAAGAAAGGTTAAAGCAAGAGAGAGAACAAAAAGTGTTCACTTTGAAAGTATCTCTAATGACAAGTTAAAGAATAAGGAAGCTGAATCAGTTTAGCTCAAAAGAAACAACAAAAACCTAAAAATGATAAATCATCTAGCTGTTACTTTTGTGGAAATCTTGGACACATTAAGAGAGATTGTACTAAATACTATGTTTTGCTTGTAAAGAAAAGTACAATTTAGTTTGTGCTAAGATTAATTTAGTTTCAGTACCTAAACATACTTGGTGGATAAATTTTAGTGCTACTACTCACATATATGTATCTACTTGGGGTTGTGTGAATAGTCGAAAGTCAATTGATGCTGAAAGATTAATCTATATGGACAATGGAAAATTAGTTAAAGATGAGGCCATATAAACTTTTAAGTTATTATTAAAAACTGGTTATTATTAGGATTTGAGACATACATTTGTGGTACCGTCTTTTAAACGGAATTTGCTTTCTATTTCTATATTAGACAAATTCGATTACTCTTACTTTATTTGAAAATAGTCAGTTTAGTCTATTTCTTAATTCAAATATTCAAATATCGTAGGTACCGTTCTTTATCTGGTTATGATTCCTTATATTTGGTTAATACAGTTGCCTCTTATAATGACACCTTACATGTGAATTCATGTGATACTAAAGGTAAATTAATCAATGAGAATTCCTCTTTGATATGGCACAAGCAATCGTGTCACATATCTCAAAAGAGGAAAAAAAACTTGTGTCTAAAGAATTCTTGATCTCCTTGATTTTTTAGTCTCAGATGTTTGTGTTAATTGCATTAAAGGAAAATGAACAAATATAAGGAGATTATGTGCAAATATGATTTCAGACATCTAAGAACTAATTCATAAAAATATTTGTGGGTCATTTTCTATGACTTCTTGGAATGATCAACAATCATTTATTACGTTCATAGACAAATTTTCTCATTATGACTACTTGTATCTCATTTATGAAAATCCCAATCACGAACATGTTCAAGGCTTGTAAGGCTGAGGTCGAAAATCAACTCAATAAAAGAATAAAACTTGTCAGATCTGACCATGTGGTGAATGCTATGACATATATGACGGATCAAAAGAACAATATTTAGGATCTATATTAAATATAGTGAGACTCGCAAATAGAGATATTTAGGAGTGAGCCTTTTAAGATCCAGTCTAACATATTATAACCCCTTACTTTTGATATAATGAATTCTGCACATCTACCTGTGGTTTTACATGTCTTGGATTTTCACTTAAATCTTGTGTTCTTATGATTGTTATTTACGTCTTATCCATTATATCATTTTTCATAACAAACTAGTAGCATAACAAATTTTTTTAGTTTATTTTATAACAAGTGAGTTGGTATTAAGTCATGAAGAAGTCTTGAAAAAGTCAAAGACATATTTTACCTTTTTGGATCCTATTTCAATTCAAATGATCCTTCATTTATTTTACTTATTGTAATAGGACTTCACCTTTTGTTATACACTTGTTTGTATTAATCATCCAAACATGTCAAGAAATCTTGTATTATAAATATGTGGTTTATTACACATTTATTTGATCGATTCAGAGAGTGATCCAGGTAATTCTTAATTAATAGAGAGAGACTCGCAGATAGAGATATCCAGGAAAGAGTCTTGTAAGATTCGGTCCAACATATTGTAATCCTTACTTTGATATATTGAATTATCCTCCTCTGTCCGCGGTTTTTTCCATCTTAGGTTTCTAAGTTAATTCCGTGTTCTTATGATTGTTATTTTCATCTTGCATATATCTCATCTAAAATACTCACAACAAGTGGTACAGATCTATCATCGGGTTATATCAATTGGTTTATTTTCAACAAAGTGGTATTAGAGCCAATATTTGATAGATCCTGAGAGAGACAATTTGATTTTGAGTTATAGCGAAGTTTAATCAACTCAGAACGAGGTTTGATTGTTTCTAAATGGTAAGTATGAAGTTTAATATTTCGCTTTAGGATCACAACACAATATTTTTTGTTATGGACGCTGGAGGAGAAGCAATGTAAGGATCGAGTTGTGATAATGAGGTAAGGAAGGTCCTAGTTATATGTCTGGAAGGTTCAATGATGATGCAATTGTCACCAAATTGAAGATAAGACCTCAAGAGAAGGTTGATTTTGTTGCTTATGGTATGATATGCATTGACTCAGGTGGACTTGGTTGTGATCGAATTGCTCGTGGTAAACATTCGAGCAAAAATTTATTAAGAACTAGCCACTAGCTAAGGTAGAGTTAGTTGTGATTTTGGTAAATGTGTTGCTCGTGGGGATAATTCGAGCAAATTTTTGACCTATGATTCAATATAGCTCCACTTATTTTGATTATAACAAACAATACACTTATGTTTCTAACAAGTCTTGTTTCTTGAGTTTTTCATTAATAAATCTTCTTAAGCATTCAAATGCTCAAATCGTCGTCTGTTGAAGAACAAGTAATCAAAAGAGACTCAAAGAGAACAAGAGCTTTGAATATTAGAGTTTAGGAAGTTGTTTATCGAAACTTCAATTTATATGTAAAGGTATTAACTCATCAATTTTTAGCAAGCGCATAAAGCTCAAACTATTTTTCATAATTTATCATTTGCATAAAAATGTTTTTGATATAAAAATGATTTTCGAAAAATGAACACTTTGTTATAGAAAAATAAATTTCAAAATCTATATACTTCGGTCGATCGAAGTATAAACCGGTCGACCAATCTGCTCGACCGAAGTGTCAATCGAAATTTAAATTTTACAACGGCTATGTTCACACTTTCAATCTTTTGATCTATAAATAGTCATCTATTTTACGTTCAATTCCAACAACCTACAAGAACAATTAAGAGAGTATTTTTATTAAAAATCATTGAGCTTACTTGATTATATATTATATTTCATTTATTACAAAGAATCTCTTGATTGATTAAAACTAGTTTCATCTATTTCATCAAGAATTTTACTTTGCAAGAAAACTTCTCAATCTCATCTATTTTCTATTCTTGATAAAAGTTTTCTTTGCCACCACTTATATTGAAGTGAAAATCTCTCTTCATACTTAACTTGTATTATTTGTTTAGAGAGATTATATATTGAAAACTTTGATACAAAGATATAAACTATTTCATTATACATCATTCATCAAAGTTACAACATAAACACTTGATATTTATTTTTTGCTATCTATTGAAGTGTTATCCTAACTCTCTAAACACTTGACTTGATTATATTATTTGTTAAGAGAGTTCTTTCAATTGTAAAATTATCACTTGCATTTTGGTGGTTTCGAGAGCCTTGTGAAAACTCGATTGTTGTTAAGGATAGATGCTTCTTATCATAAGTCACATAAGGATAAGTGCTCCTTGTTGTAAGTCATTTTTTTAGTTCAAATGAGTAATTTTATTGAGATGCCTCACACATGGCGGAGGAAAACCAAGATTACAAAAGAAGGAATTCAAGTCGATACAAATCAAACTCTAAGGTAATGTAACTCCCAACTATCCGTATACAAAATCCATTTAAATAGTGTCGGAATCTCATCACCAAAAAATAGGTTAGTAGGCGAACCTTCACAACCATTTTTTGCAAGGAAATCAGTCGCCATATTTGCTTCTCGAAACACATGATGCACCTGGACATTTGTAAGTCACTTAAAGATAAGTGCTCTTTGTTGTAAGTCACTTGAGGATCGGTACTCCTTGTTTGTAAGTTACCATTATAGTGCATTTGACATTACTCGTGACGGAGAGCTTGGTAACGGGGATGTAGAATACATTGTGTATCAAACCCCATTAAATTCACTTGTTATCTTTACATTATTGCACTTTACTTTAAATTGCTATTTATATTATACTATATCCATACTTGAATTAAGTTATCCAATTTGCATATTTACTTCTCGTATTATACTTTGCATTTGTATCTTGTGTATTAAATAAGTTTGAGACTAATTGTGGAAAAAGTTTCAATAACCAATTCACTCCCATTTTGGTTAGTTATTCTTGGGTTATTAATTGGTATCAGAGCCTAGGTGAACATTTTAAGAGATTTTACTATCTTGTGTTATGGATAATCTTAATATTGAGGGACATTTTACAAATCGTCATCCTTTGTTTGATGGTACACTATATTTATTAGAAAACTAGAAAGATGATTTATATCCCATCAATTAATTATATTGTTTGGGAGGTTATTGAATTTGGTCCTCATAAGCTTACTAAGGTGATCAAAGTTGATGAAAAATCCGACCAAATTATTTCAAAACCTAGAGAAGAGTATGATGAGGATGATAAAAGAAAATTATTTTTGAATGCAAAAGCCAGAAATCTTCTTTATTGTGCTTTATATATAAATGAATTTAATCGTATTAGCACATGTGATTCTGCATATGATATTTGGCATGCATTAAAAATTACACACATGAGAACAAATAAAGTGAAAGAAACTAAGATAAATATCTTGTTTAAAAACTTTGAAAACTCTTTATGAAACAAGATGAACCCATGGCTAGCTTGATTACTCGATTCACTGCTATTGTTAACGACCTTAAATGTTTTGATCGAAAATTTACTAATGGTGAACTTTTTAGCAAAGTGCTTATGTCTCTCTCAGAAGATTGGGACTTAGTAAGGATGTTGATGGAGAACACCAAAGATGTCAACACATATCCTTTGGAAGAGCTCTATGGAATTTTGATGATTTATGAGCTAAATTATGTCGAAACAAAGGAGAAATCTAGAAAAGCAAAAGAGGAAGAAAAGAAGGATTCTCCTAGAAGACAAATTGCTTTGAAATCATCAAATGATGAAGAAACATCAAACTCAAACAAGAGTGATGAAGAACTTGATGGTCTTGTTCTCCTTGTCAAAAAGTGGAGAGACTTTCACAATAACTGTCGATTCCAAAAGAAAGAAGACAAATGTAAGGAAAAGAACAAGAATGTTGTATGCTATGATCGTGACAAACCCGGTCACAAGAGAACCGAATATCCCAATAAGAGAAAATTCTTCAAGAAAAAAGTTCTACAAGTCACTTGAGATGAAAGTGATGATGAGCAAGAAGAAAATGAAAGTCAAGATGAAGTTGCAAACATGTGCTTCATGGTCATTGAGGATAAGGTAAACACAAATGACATTATCTCTTGTGATGAACTATTTACTTCATATGATGAAATCATTGGAGCTTTTGAAAAACTTGCTCTCAAATCTCAAACATTCTACTCTAAAAAACCAACACATTTTATTAAAAAATGAATCCAAAAAGATTTTAGAGACTCAAAAGGATTTTGAGAAAGAAAAAGATGATCATGAATCCGTAATCAAAGAAAATGTTTCTCTAAAAGAAAATGTCCTAAATTTAACCAACATTGTGCACAAATTCACTCAAGGAAAGAAAAATTTTGAGTTAATGCTTGGGAAACAAAAATGTGTCTTTGATAGAGGATGAATTGGATACAAACCTTCTCTAAAGCAAAAATCTCTTGAAAACATATTTGTCAAAGCTTCTAACACAATGTGTAACTTTTGTAACAAATTTGGACATGTAGCTTTTAATTACTTAATCAAAAAGAAATTACACTTTCAAATAAATAAGTGGGTTCAGGGGTCCACTAGCACTAATTATCAAGGACCCAAAGTTAAATGAGTATAAAGATAAAAAAAAAAATTTGAATCAATTCTTCCAGGTATCTTCAAGGATAAAGAGCAACTGGTTCTTGGATAGTGGTTGCTCAAAACACATGACCGGAGATAAAACATTATTGTCAAACTTCAAAAGGAAATATGGGAGTCATGTCACATTTGGAGATAATGTTAAAGGAAGAATCATGGGCATTGGAAATATCGGTAATCATTCCTCTCCTTCTATTGAAAACGTTTTGTTAGTAGATAATCTCAAACATAATTTGCTAAATATTAGTCAACTATGTGATAAAGGTTATCATATGAAATTTGATTCTTCAAAATGCCTTATTAAGGATGCTACATCGAAAGATGTATTGTTCATAGGAAACCTAAGTAAAGATGTTTATGTCATTAACATTGAATTTGAAAAAGAATTAAAATGTTTATCAAGTTTTAAATATGATACTTGGTTATGGCATAGAAGATTATGCTATGTTAGTATGGACTTAATTTCAAAAATCTCAAAAAATTGCTTTGTTAAAGGTCTACCAAATTTGATATTTGTGATGCTTGCCAATTTGGAAAACAAACAAAAAGTTCATTCAAAACTAAGTAATTTTCTTCAACCACAAAACCTTTACAATTTCATCACATTGATCTCTTTGGACCTTCTAAAATCGCAAGTTTAAGTGGTAAGTATTATGCATTGGTCATCGTTGATGACTTCTCAATATTTACTTGAGTTTTGTTTTTGAACTTGAAAAATGAAGTTAAGTATTCAAACATTTTTGTAAAAAGGTTCAAAATAAAAAAGGATATTTTATCACAACCATTAGAAGTGATCACGGTGGAGAATTTGATAAGATTGTTTTTGATGATTTTTGTAAAGAAAATGGATATGAACATAATTTTTTCGGTTCCTAGAACTCCTCAACAAAATGGTGTAGTAGAAAGAATTACACATTGCAAGAAATGGCTAGGACCATGTTAAATGAAAACAATTTACCCAAATATTTTTGGGAAAGTCATTAACACCACTTGCTACATTATGAATAGAGTTTTGTTAAGTCGAAAGAACAAAAAAACTTCATCTGAGCTTTGGAAAAATAGAGTTCCCAACATTAGTTATTTTAAAGTTTTTGGTTGCAAATGTTTTATACTAAATACAAAAGAAAATTTGGGAAAATTTGATTCAAATCCGATGTTGGAATCTTCCTTAGATATTCACCTACTAGCAAAACTTATCGAGTTTTCAACAAAAGAACTCTAGTAATAGAAGAATCCATGCGTGTTACATTTGATGAAACCAATTCTGTTGATCAAGAGAAATGAACATTCAAGATCAAAATAAGGAAGATCCTAAAGATGTTGAAGTTAAAGATTTGGAATAACAAATTTCTCAACAAGAAGAAGAAGAATCTTCCAAAAATCAAGATGATCCAACACTTCCCATTGAATGGAAGTTTGTTCCCACTCATCCAAAGGAGCTCATAATTGGTGATCTTTTCAAATGTGTAAGTATTAGAAATTCTACCAAAAGTTTTCTAAATAATTGCGCTTTCATTTCTCAAATTGAACCAAAGAATTTCAAAAGAAGCCGAATTTGATGAGTTTTGAATTCTAGCTATGCAAGAAGAACTAAATCAATTTGAAAGAAATCATGTTTGGAATTTAGTTGATAGACCAAATGATCAAACCGTTATTGGTACGAAATGGGTTTTTCGAAACAAACGAGATGAAAATAGTATAGTTGTGCATAACAAGGCTAGATTAGGGGCCCAAAGTTACAATCAAGAAGAATGTATAGATCTTAAAGAAACCTTTGCACCGACTGTTAGATTAGAATCTATTCACATGCTTCTTGCTTTTGGTTGCTATAAATGTTTTACTCTATCAAATGGATATAAAAAGTGCATTTTTAAACGGTTTTATTCAAGAAGAAGCTTATGTTGAGCAACTTCTCGATTTCAAAAATCACAAATTTTCAAAAAAAGCGTTTAAATTTAGAAAAACTCTATATGGTTTGAAACAAGCTCCTAGAGCTTGGTATGAAAGATTAAGCAAAATTCTTATCTCAAATGGTTTTCAAACAGGAAATGCGGATACTACACTTTTTATCAAAATAAAAAAGGATGACATGATTGCTGTACAAATTTACATTGATGATATTATTTTTGGTACAACTAATATTTTCCTTTGTGAAGAGTTTTCAAAGTATATGCACAAAGAATTCGAAATGAGTATGATGGGAGAACTAAAGTCTTCCTTAGACTTCAAATCAAACAAACTCATGAAGACATCTTCATCTTCATTAGTCAAATAAAGTACATCATAGACATGCTCAAGAAATTTGATTTTGAAGACTTGAAGCCGATGAATACTCCAATGAGTTCATCAATCAAATTGGATAAAGATGAGCACAACACTTTAATCGATATAACAAAATATCAAGGTATGATCAAATCTCTTCTTTATTTTACAATAGTTCGGTCGACCCATTGATTGACCGAAACAATGATTCGGTCGACCATATGATCGACCGGTAATCTTTTGCAAAGTCCGATAAGTTAGCACTAAACCGGAAAGCCTATATAAAATCCGGTAAGTTGTGATTCGGTCAACCCACTGGTCAACCGAAACAATTGTTCGGTCGACAGTTGTACGATCGAAACTTATATTTCGATCGACCATTAGTTAGCTGAAACTTACTACGGCCCCCTGTCTAAAAATTCTGCAGACCATCAATCGATCAAAATTGTCACGGCTCAGCTCTTTTAAAACATAGATTTATCCTCAAATCCTCACTTAAACCCTAATTTTACGATTTTCTCTCATTTTTCCACCCTTCAAATCATGCAAATCTCACCATTTTCATTCAAATAACTTCAAGATTTCAACAAATCAACAACACTCATCAAACACTCATATCAAATTTGAAGGTTTTTCTTCCATTTTTATCAAAAATTCGAAAACCTAGGTTTTTGCTTCAACACTTGAAAATCCTAATTTTTTCTTCAAAAACTCCTTGCCAATCCTCTCAAATCACTTACCCACTTCAAACATTTGCATCCCATCAATTCACACTTGTTTTTTTTTCTCACCAAATTTTTTGAAAAACTAAAAATCTCTCTCACTCGTGTTGATATCATCTGAATCAACTATGCCACCAAAGAAGAAATCGAAGAAGGGAGAAGAAAGCTCGTCTAATATAGAAGTTGACACGCCCTTACTTGACCGTTTCACCAATTGTCCTATTCTAATTGGTAAGTTTATTGATTTATTTGAATTCTATATCCAAGCTCCATCATTTAGGATAGAAAAATATTTTGAGGGTATTTGGTGGAAAAATGTAATCTCTATCTCTGAAAATGCCTACCCTAGGTTATTTCATGAATTTTATCGAAATCTCTCTTTTTATTCACACCACGTTACTTGCACTATCAAAGAAAAATGAATTACCCTCAATAGGGCTACAATTCGGAAAATCCTTGAGTTAGAAGAATGTGAAAACTATGCTTACGTCCAAAACTATCTCATTCGGTTTAAGAACTATAATGAACTTGAAGCTTGTTTTCTTGTCATCGACCGACCATTGACCACCAAAAATGACCTTAAACTTAAACCATCTTACTATCTCATGCAAAGTTCTTCATCGTGCAATTGCACATATCATCGTCCCTAGAAGTGGTTACTTCGAAGAAGTTTATCTCTTGACTTATTTATTTTTGATTCACTTCTTATTGGTCGTCAATTTGATTTATCCTACATCTTTTTGAAACACATTCAACATGTCCACTCGTCTCCTAGTCTTAGGCCTATCTTATGGTATGCTTCTTACTAAAAATTTTCCAACACTTCAATGTGTCATTAGACGATGAGCATATTCTTAAACCAAAACACACTAATGTCATTAACCTTTAACACCCTTAGACGCATGAAATCGTTAAAGGTGACGGGCAATGGGTGTGTCATACTCAAGGCTTCAACAATACCTCGAGACCTACTACTTGGCCATTTATCGAAGAAGAGGCGGAAGAGGAAATGAGTGTTGGTGATGATGGTGGTGATGGTAATGATTTACCGCGATCGAGACATAGGCCTACCACTCCACAAGTTGCACCTACCCCCGGCCTATATATGTTAGAAGATCAACTCAACATCCTACAAGGTCGAATTGATTTCCTTGCTACTATCGTCAATAGCCGAATGAATGTACTTGAACAAAGGATGGAGCAAATGAGCTTATCACAAGAGGCCTTCTTTGCACACGTGTACTCCATTTATCCTCAAGGCCCTCCTCCATTGGCGGAAGATTGAATCATCATTTTTTTGGTCCTCTTTTCATTCTTAAACTTATATTTAGTTTCATGTCATGACCTATAATTAATTATTTTTCTTCTTTCCTTGCACTTATGCTTTGATTATGGGGGAAGTTTCTTTTCACTTAATAGTCCTCATTCTTTTTTATGATGACAAAAGGGGAAAAAGAATGTGATTTATTTTAATGAATTGTGGAGATGTATGTCTTTAAATATTATGCCACAAACTCGGTTCCCATTAATGTGTAAAAGATAGAGGGAATATCTTGTATATTTTTACAAATCACTACAAATCACATATTGCTTGTCATAATCAAAAATGGGGAAATTGTTGACCTATGAGATTCAATATACCTCCACTTTTTTTTATTATAACAAACAATACACTTATTTTTCTAACAAGTCTTGTTTCTTGAGTTTTTCATGAATAAATTTTCTAAAACATTCAAAGGCTCAAATCGTCATCCATTGAAGAACAAGCAATCAAAATAGACTCGAAGAGAACACGAACTTTGAAGATTAGAGTTTAGAAGTTGTTTATCGAATCTTCAATTTATATGTAAAGGTATTAACTCATCGATTTTTAGCAAGTGCATAAAGTTCAAACTATTTTTCATAATTCATCACTTGCATAAAAATGATTTGGAAAAATGAACACTTTGTTATAGAAAATTAAATTTCGAAATCTATATATACTTCGGTTGATCGTCGAAGTATAAACTGGTCGACCAATCTGCTCGATCGAAGTGTCACCAAAACTCCAATGATTTGAATTTTACAACAGCTATATTCACTCTTCGGTCAACCGAAATTGATCAACTGAAACTTCCTGATTTTTTTATCTTTTCATCTATAAATAGTCATCTCTTTTACATTCAATTCCAATAACCTACAAGAATAATTAAGAGATTATATTTATTGAAAATCATTGAACTTACTTGATTTTATATTCTATTTCATTTATTACAAAGAATCTCTAAATTGATTAAAACCAGTTTCATCTATTTAATCAAAAATTCTACTTTGCAAAAAAAAAAAAAAAAGCCTTCTCAATCTCATCTATTTTCTATTCTTGATAAAAAAATTATTTGCCAACACTTGTATTAAAGTGTAAATTTCTCTTCATACTTAACTTGTGTTATTTGTTAAGAGAGATAATATATTGAAGATTTTGATACAAATATATAAATTATTTCATTATCCATCATTCATCAAAGTTTACAACATAAACACTTTGAACTTTATTTTTTGCTATCTATTGAAGTGTTATCATAACTCTCTAAATAATTGAATTAATTATATCATTTGTTAATAGAGTTCTTTCAATTGTAAAATTATCACTTACATTTTGGTGGTTTCGAGAGCCTTATGAAAATTCGATTGTTGTTAAGGATATGTGCTCCTTGTCGTAAGTCATCTAAGGATAAGTGCTCCTTGTTGTAAATCATTTAAGGATAAGTGCTCCTTATGTAAGTCACTTAAGGATCGGTATTCCTTGTTTGTAAGTTACCATTATAGTGTATTTGACATTACTCATGACAGAGAGCTTGGTAACAGGGACGTAGAACACATTGTGTATCGAATCTCATTAAATTCGCTTGTTATCTTTACATTATTGCATTTTACTTTAAATTGTCATTTATATTGTGATATATCGATAATTGAATTAGGTATAGAATTTGCATATTTACTTCTCCTATTATACTTTGCATTTGTATCTCGTGTATTAAGAGTCCGTTTGGTACCGATTAAAATCCAATTAGAATTGAAAATATAGTCATTATTGGGTTTCATTCGTCTAATAAAAGTCAACAATAACGACTAGTTTTTCAATTTTAATTCGATTTTAATATCTACCAAATGGGCTCTAAATAAGTTTGAGACTAATTGTCGAAAAAACTTTAATAACCAATTTACCCCGTCTTGATAAGTTATTTTTGGATTATCACAAATTTGGTAACTATGGTAGAGTTAGTTATGATTTTGGTAATCGTGTTGCTCCTAGGGATAATTCAAGCAATTTTGGTGCTCAAGGTAATTATGTTGGTGAGTAGTATTTAGATTCAGTTCAAAGTTGTTGAGTTTTCCTAGTTGGACTTTGTGGAGGAAGTTGATTAATTTGTTTGGAATGTTTTGTTTGGAGATTTTTTGGAGTTTGTTGAAGAGTTAAGTTTTATTCCTTACAGTGGAATTCGTGTTACGGTGCAGATTTGTTATAGCTCGGTTGTGACCCGAATTCTATTGAGAGTTGGTAGTATGCCTTGAAGAAGACTTGAAGAAGTCAAAGACATATTTGACCGTTTTTGGACTCATATTTTAACTCAAATACTTTGTTATTAGTTTTACCTATTATAATATGACTGTATCTTGTATTAGAATCTTATTTGTTTTAATTCTCCTAGTATACTTTTTTTGGTATTATAAATAGTGGTGTATTACACATTTATTTAATCAACTTAAAAAGTGAATTGGTGGATTTGGATTAATAAATAAAGACTCGCAGATAGAGATATTCAAGAGCGAGACTTGTAAGATCTTAGTTTAACATATTGACTTTTAATATAATGAATTCTCTGCCTCTACTCGTAGTTTTTCCCGTCTTGGGTTTAACATAAATCTTGTTTTTTGTGATTGTTTTTTCATCTTGTCGATGTCTCATCTTTAATATTCATAACAAATGGTATGAAATCTATCACAACAATTGGCTCAATTTCTAAGAGATCTTTTAAAAAGTAGCTATGTTCACTTTCTGTAAGCAAAAACAAGATTAAAGAGAGCCGACTTCAAGAGAGCTAAAGACTAGATCATGTTAATCAACGGGTAAATAGCATTCTCACAAAGGAGTTCATTCTAATGTCAATTAAACAAGATATTACACTAAATATATTTTCAATCGAAAAATTACACTTTAAATTGATTTTAACCCAATGCCCACACCTTTCATTGTTATTGTGGGAAACGTCCATATACCCCTCTTTAAATTATGAAATGATGAATATACCCCTCTTTAAATTAAAAAAAAAAAAAAAACCATTCCCATTTTCTTCAAAAAAAGCGCAAATAAGTCACAAATAAATTATGAAAAGGTAATTAGTACATAAGGTCCCCATCTTTAACCGTTATTGTGAAAAACATTCATACACTTTTTTTTTTTTTTTGCATTTTCACCCTTAATTACACATTTGCTTGTGCAAACCACTATTTTATCCATTTTCATCCAATTCTCTCAGTAAAAAGTTGTGAAATAAGGAATATAACATCTTATTTAAATAAAAAGCTAAGGAATTAAATTGCAATCATAGTCCCATTTTTAAAGAATTGCAAACAAGTCCCCAATAAATTATTAAAAAATGATTTTTAAAAAAAAAGCGCAAATGAGTCCCAATTAGATTTATTAAAAAAAATTGAAAATGCAAACGAGTCTCAAATAAATTATTAAAAAAATAGAAATTAAAAATATATATATTTTTTTATTTGAATATGAGGTTATATTCGTTATTTTACAACTTTTTATTGATATATTGGATGAAACTGGATAGAAATGGTGGTTTGCACAAATAAATATGTAATTAAGGGTAAAAATGTCAAAAAAATTGAAAGGTATGGATATTTTTCATAATAACGTGAAAGATAGGAACATTATGTACTAATTATCATTTTAATAATTTATTTGTGATTTATTTGCGCTTTTTAAAAAAATTTGAGAATGTGGTTGTAATTAATTTTTTTGTTTTTGTTTTTGTTTTTGTTCTATTTAAAGAGGGGGTGTATTCGTCATTTCATAATTTTTAATTGAGAAAATATGTGAAAATGACATTTTGCACAATAAAAGGTGGAAATAAAGATGAAAATGCCAAACATAAAATGTATGGACGTTTTCCACAATATAACAATAAAATGTGAGGACGTTATGTGATAATTACTCTTGATTTTAATTAATATAACTTCGTCCAACTTTGACAAATGGAATTGATAACACAATAGTCATTAATGATAGTTATCACACATATTACCCTTGGTTGCTGATGTGAAATATGCACAATTCAATGAAATAAATGAACATTGTTTTTTGAGTCTCACGCCATCGATTTCCATCACACCAAGCAAAGGAATTGGATGAAATTACCCAACTGAAAGTAAATTAAAGTGTAATTGCTCATTGAACAAAATTGAAGTATAATTACCTAATTAACATTAAAGTAAATTAGAGTTACTACTACTAAAATTAACCGATTAACTTTTCTTTTTTAGCCTCTGTTTGATTTTCATTATTGTAGAATGAGAAAGAAAAATATAGCCTTTATTGGACGCCACACAAAAGATAGAAATTCAAAATTGATGGCTTGATGTGATGGATAACGATCATATTTTTCATTTTTATTGATGAAAAATGAGAAACAAATGGAGGCATAACACCATTCAGTATTATTAAACATACAAACAATGTATTAGCATATAAATTCGATCACTACAGGGATATAAACTGATAAAAAACTATTATGTAACCTTTACATATTACTTCTGTACCTATACAAATTTTCTTCTACCATAAAACCAAGGTTTACAGCACTTTCACACAGCTAGCTTACAAGGCAAAAAAAATTTAACATGAACTAAATGATTCGTATATTCACAGTATATGGCCATTCGTGCCTACTACTTGTGGGAGTATAGGAGAGAATACAGGCATCCACTTAATGTATTCACAAAACATTACAGTTTTTCCTCCCTTAAGACGTACATACTACATAGTATGCACTAGAGTAAGAATTTATCAATCTGAAATTTCAAGCTTTGAAGAAGCTCCCGAAAAGGTAGCTAAATGTATTCTCATTTTGTGGTTTTGCTGAAGAACTTGAGTTCCATTTGACATGCAAAATACCTTGTCCAATCTGTCTGCGAATCGAGTCGACTATCTTAGGGTCAACCGGGTTACCTGTCACATCCGTGACGTAGAAAGTATCTCTGGCTTTGCCACCCTTTGTCGATATTTCTGCTCGTCTGATACACAAACTGTTTTCCCTGAATATCCTCGTAATATCTGATAGAAGTCCAAATCTATCCTCTGTGCACAATTCTAATTCCAGCCCCTGATGAAACGAACGTTTTTAGACCATAACCATCATTTAACTGCTATGCATTACACCTAAACCTTACTTTCAAGAGCAATGACAAATAAAAAGCAATTGAAATGAGCAAAGCACACACGGATTAATGTGGTTCACCCTCAATGTGAGGGCTACATTTATTCGCTGCTCCATATTTTCACCATAATGAAGAATTCAAGTTTTTTTCACACTAGTAATGCACAAAAATTGCTCCCTACTAAATCCTTTACATAGTAAGAATATTAGAATGACCTAATACATGTACGAGTGCTCTATATATTACTATAATAATAATAATAATAAAAATTGCTGTCAAAGGGATATGTGTCCAGTGTCCATGGTTATTAGGCACCACTGAGTCTAACGTACTCAGAATACAAATTTGTGACAATCAGCATACCTCATAAGCTCGCCTTTCAATGGCTGCCTCTAGACACTGCATGACACGTTCTCTCTCAGCTTCTGAGCTTATAGGAACTCCATCAACATGTCGAATGTAGTACTCCTACATATTTAAAGGAAAACATATAGTTCACATGTCAAGCCGATTCTACAACGTATAAGCATATGCAGATCAATCAACTAGTTCAACACATGATCCAGTTTCTTCGAAAACGAAAGTCCAATTCCAACATGCAGATTTGTATTTTTTGAGAAGAAATTGTACCTGATATGCTTCCATTCTCCCGGTGTGTACTACTCCATGAAAAACAACATACTGCATGTCTGTTAGAGTGCAGACAATATCAAACAACAGCTTGGGTCGATCTTTTGACCTCATAGTAATGACCGTGTAATCTCTTTCAGCACAATCGGACACGATTACATGAGGTCTAGAACTTTTATCATCAACACTGGTTCCTTTGTGTCTTTCAACCTTATCATAATCCCGATCAGCAAACATAATCTGATGTAATCTTCTTTCCCTGTGGGTTATCCCGGGAGGAGAAAGTGACATTTTTGCAGTCTTGAGATCATTATTTCCTTTAAGCACATTGCAAAGCATCTCCTTTATTATTGCAAGACGTTTTCGGTCTTCAATTGCACAACCCGTAGTGTCATCAGTCACGCGAACCACTGCTGCGGCTCTATCGTTATGCGTCCATATCTCAGCATTCACCACATTGCAATGAAGATCAGAGAGAACAGCACTCACTTCAGACAATAAACCTGGCCTGTCAGTTCCTGTTAGTTCAATGGATGTGCTCTCTTCAGAAGGAACTAAACCAACAGACCCACTCAGTGAAGGTACTGAGCCATCATCATTTTCAAGTCTCTGAAAATTAGTAAATTGATGAGGAAATTAATAAGATTAAAATACTGGAAAGACATCAACTACAACAACATTAAACAAATAAAGTATACATGTAACATGCAACAAGAGAATCAAAAAAATAATATAAATAAATAAATGAAAGGGAAATGTCAAAAGATTTCACAGGGATCAAAAGTAATTCAGCCATGTCTATGAAAAAGAAAAAGCATTATTTCCCAAAAGGATAACTCAATTTCCCTTTTCCCTCAGCCCTAAAGACATCCATCTACAAATTCAAGCACTCCATTAGTCATCTTTCTGCACTCCCTATTTTAGAAAACCAACATATTGTATCGTATGCTTCATCATGACAATAGAAGAAAAGAATCTGAAGAGGTGTTATACCTTCTGGATATAGTTGATAACCTCTTCATCTCTTATTTTCTTCCCTTCAAGATCAATCACATTGAACACTGTTTAATTTCAAAGAAGCTGATTTAAGAAACAAACATAAAAAACCTACAAAAACTGTACAATGAAATCCAACCCTCCCTGTCTACAATGTATATATGCTTCCAAACTGATGCTATACGTACACCTAGCAAATCCAATAGATCCATACCATCCATGAACCACCCCCCATCAGATGAGATGTA
Source organism: Fraxinus excelsior (assembly GCA_019097785.1). Taxonomy (NCBI): domain Eukaryota; kingdom Viridiplantae; phylum Streptophyta; class Magnoliopsida; order Lamiales; family Oleaceae; genus Fraxinus; species Fraxinus excelsior. The sequence goes on along the minus strand of CM032638.1, from coordinate 13,350,242 downwards.
TGCTTTCGTAATAACAAGGTTCAAATCTGTTAGCACTTGAACAACTTCAAGGAGGATTCCGTGCTTATTTACACAGTCAACCTGGACAAGAAAAATCATATAACAATTAAAATACCGAAATAATTGGCCAGGAAAGAAGAACCTTATCCTAATCTCCAAGCCAGACGCTACTAAAAATCACTTTAAATCAGTTGGCGAGTCTAGGATTATATACCTGGATTACAGTTGCATCCTCACAAGAATCGTTGTCAATTACAACCCTGATATAAGAACAGATAGCTCATAAAACTCCATAGAAAATCAAATTACAATTAAAATTAATCAATTTCTTCTGACTTCATAAACACTCAGAAATTACTTTCAGCATAAAATTAACTTACTCATTCAGTTAGCAAAATTCCACAAAGGTAAAAAATTGATTAAAGAAAAATCATGAAGAGCACATTAAACAACATTGGTGAACAAGAGGCGTTTGAATTTCTTCTTTTTTCAAACAAGGGGGAAAATTAGAGATTAACAAACCCTTAACCTCTATATCACTGCCTAAATTAGGGATTTGAGTTAAAGTTAGATAACTTTATTATTTAAAAATATCCCTCTAAATAGAACTCGAATAATTTAACCAGGAAAAAAAGAGTTACCTTAGAAATAAATCTGATAAAATTACGAATAAATTGATAATCACACAGTGCCGATAGAGCTTATATGTTGATAAAGAGACAAATATGTAATAATAATAAAAAGTGCTAATTAAAGAAAAAATCAGTGAACTCAATTAAAAGAACAGGCCAACAGACGGAATCATGAGGGAAAAAAAAAAAATACCTGGGTGGATTAACCCTCCTAATAAGCTTCGCGAATTCATCATCCATTTCTTCATTCATCTCAAACATTTGGCAGTAACAAGAATAAAATAATGCAAAATTGCTTAATTTACAAAAAAGAAAAAAAGGAAAAGAATAGTGAATGATTGAAAAGAATTCACCAAAACAAAAAAAAATTGTTATTCATGCCCTAATAGCAGTCTCCAATATATGAGGAATATGGAAAGAATAACAGATCAGAGGAATTTTTATTTGTGTTGAGTGGGTGACGTACTGTTGATTAAGTAGGATCCAAGTGGTTTTCATCCATTGCTACGCGGCTGTAGAAATGACGGCTATGTAATGCGAGTTGATGTCTAATTTCTGCTGTCCAATTTACCGTGGATACAATTAATTATTGACACGTTATTTTAAATTAACATGTAATTAATTTGGTGGGTGAAATTAATGAGGATAAATTTGAGATGATATATTAATTTAAAAATGACGTGTCAATAATTAATTGAATGAACAATAAATTAGACAGTAAAAATTGAACGGCAGATTTCACCATCTAGTATTAGCTGCTCTATCAAACTGACCTTTTTTTTTAAATAATATTTTTTGAAGAATATATTATTAAGGACGTTTTTGGTGGAGATTAAAATTTAATTAAAATTAAAAATATAGTCGTTAATGGATCCACTCGACAATAACGGCTAGTTTTTCAATTTTAATCTCTACCAAACACACTCTAAGAAATATTATTTTTATGAAAGAATACATGGTTAAAAATGAATTATGAAAAAAAAAATTATTTTTGAAAAAGGAGACCAAACAGGGATTAGTTTTATGGTACACACATTTATTCTGTTGTTAGTTAGGTAAAATAAAATGATTTATTAGCATTAATTATTATTTAGTGGAAAAGTCGGCTATTAACAGATGTGAATCCTAAAAGTGTGTGAATAAAAAATGAGTTAAAAGAGTCTATAAATATGAACCAAACATACAGTAAAAAATAAAATAAATGTGTATTTTATTCACACGAGAAAAGAATTATTTAAGAAATAGTATCTCATTTATTTATTTCTCTGGATGAAAACAAAATTTCGAGGCGATGATAAATGAGACTTCATATCATAACGTTCTGGTACTATATTAAGCCCTTGTTTGTTTGCCATGTACAGAAAAACTCTCACCGTTTGCACAGTGGATGAGCCATGTTTTTTGACCATCTTGTGTCATGGTGGGTTTCAGCTTGTTGAAAATAACAGTCAAATTATTCATTTTAACGGGCACTAAATCAACTTCTCCAAAAGTTTTAAGTTGAAAGAAATCGAATATATTCATTTGTTAAATGTTTTTTTTTCAATGCACTCTTCAGACGAAGATCAATCTCATTTTCTATTAAAAAATTGACTAATTTTTATTGCTTTGAAATCATGTTAAACTTGATGACGTGATTACAGTTTAAATCCGTACTAATCCGTATGGATAGATTTTTAATTAATTTACTGAAATTACTCTTTGATGCCTACTAAAGCCAGATAATTTAGGGACAAAAAATCTGGCGCAAATTGCTCTTTTTTGTATCAATTATAGCTGGAATAAAATGTCTATTCTCCAACTATAAAAGATCCTCTTTTAAAAAAAAAAAAAAAAAAAAAACGGCACCCACATCTCAAAATATAGAAGAATATGTTCTCCAAAGATAAGCACATGAATGAAAACTATTATTCCCTCAAAGGAGATTTTTCAGATTCCAACGTGTCCATATAGAAATAACAACTGAACGAGTCCGACTTTAATTTAAAAAGATTTAGAGTCTGGGATCATATTCTTCATTCTCGCTCTGTTCGTTCTAATAAATCTTATCATTTCCTATCGAGATATTTGTTATCGTACTCTATGAATCCAATAAAGTTATTATTCCTAACAGGGAGCCGCCTCTGGTGTCCAAATTTAATATTAATGGGCACTTGTTAACGTGGACCCACTTCTTAACATTCGAATACCAACCAAATTGTCAAATTCTGATAGAGACAACAGTTTGTACGCTTTATTTAGATATTTAAAATATTGCTGTAATTGTAATTTATCCACTGAACCAGTCTGTGACATTATTTATATTAATATTTATAATACGTTAAATTAATTATGAGATACCCTCATTCATTTTTTATTCGACCATATTTTTCATCGTGCATTTCTAACGTGATTGATTATTATTATTATATGTATTTCTATTCGAAACTTAGTCATCTGTTCAATAACTTGGACTATGTTTGGTGTACATCTTCCTTGACAATTTCCTCGATAGAATTGGTCAGTTAAAATATAAGCCATTTTTTCTTCCAATAACTTTTTTTGTTGACACACCACCCTCTATCAACAAGGGTGGCAAGAAGTGACGTAGAAATGACAAAATCCAACTTATAATGCTAGTCACTATTTTCCCATGTGAAAAGTAAGTCCTCTTCAATTGTTAATGAGTAATTATAATTCTTAAATTAGAATATACGTGATAAGGCATCAAATAAAAATTTAAAACGTGTCAGTTCTTAATTCTTATTGTGCTAAGACAAACGACGTGGTGAGTAATGTGAACGGAAAAATTATTTTTCCTAAAATATTTTTAAAAGGTTGGTAAAAAACTTTTCTGGTCAAAAACAAAAAAATAAATAACTTTTAGGCACATGATTCAAGTTCGATATTCTGAAGTTCGAGGTTTACTAATTAAGTTTGATCTTACGCGTGGAATTAATCTACTAAAAGCAACAAGTCAGTTTTTAATAGTTTCTAAATGATTAAGCATACAATTCAAGTATCCTATGTTTGAATACCACAGTTTGTAATATAGAAAGCAGTAAACAATGAACACTGATATGATGACGGAGAAACTTAACTGGGTAAAATCTTCGGGACCAAACTGTTACCTCTACTATAGACAATATGGATTACAGTCCGTTTCCAACCTAATAAATTTCACTAGTTCCTGCTATTGTAATTTCTGTAATCTCCAAGATCTGCTGTTCCTCTAGACTCACGATCTACTACCGTAGATACAATCTAATCAACTTGTTAGATTTTCCGATCTACCTTCTGTAGCTTCCAAGATATGCTGTAAATTTCAGACTTGCAATCTTCTACAATTGTCTCTTCCAAATGGATACCTATGAATTACCTATTCCCGTTCTTCTTCCTGGGCTTGTAGTCCAACCTATCTCAACTTCCAGAAATTTCTGAAGTCTAACTAAGAAAGTACCTTCCTCGAAATGTTAAGGAAGTAATGTGTTTAGGACTTTTCAATTTGATATTTTTTCAAAACTTGGTTGCTGGATCTCAAGAATGAATAATCTCACCAATGAATTGTGCTCTTGGATCTCTCAAAAGATGATATGAATATGAGGCACAATAAGACAACCACCAATTTTCGTGCAAGAGCATCTGTATTTATAGTTGGAGGTATATGAGTAGTTTTGGCCATGTAAAACAAGAGCATCTGTTGTTGGCAGTATCAGAATTGACTGATTGTGGTGGGGGTGTGTGTATTTGGAAAGTTTATTGTTTACAATGATGACGTCATTGCTGGTGGTGTAACATGGCATGGTACATGTGGTGATGGCGAAGGCAAAAGGGAAAAAATGACAAAATGTTGGGATCACTTTAAATCGATTTCAACGGGTCACACAGTCGATGAAGTCACAGAGTATAAAGTTGTATATAAATACTGTCAAACACTATTAATAAGGCAATAGGGCATCGGTACCAACGACCTCAATCCTCACTACAATAAATGTGCGGGCCAAACATGGGTTTGTTGGTTAATTTCAAATGTAACTGCAATTTGGTAGTCCATTCGTCGATAATGCTACATGAGACTTAGCACGTGGATGTTTTAGAAGAACAAAGCTCGAATGGGAACAATGAAGTTCGTCGTCGGTGTTGAATTCTTTAGCAATAGTGGACAACCAACATTTCATCTCCTACGTTAAAGAATATCTTCAATCGAGATATATGGGATAAGTAGAAACACTCTTTGTTTCAATACAATTGAATATTTTATTAATACAAATAAACAACTAATTTGCAAAAATATGGAGGTGTTATATCTATAACTTCGAATTTATGGGGAGAGATTAATAAAATAATATATATAGTTACAACCGTACACTACATAGGCCCACTTTGTTGTATGCATAAAAAAATATTACTTTTAAAATAATTGAGTTCTCTTACAACGCTAACAATATATTTAACATTATTATGGACTTTATTAGAGAATATTGTTGTGAGAGTAAAATTCATTCATTTACATTCACAATACTAGTGTTAATGGGCCATTTGTTAATAAGTTGTGTACGGTACTGCAACCTGATATTGGTGGTTATTTATTTTATGTTCATTGTGTGTGTGTGTGTGTGTGTGTGTGTCATATTTTTAATTTAATTGTGCAAGATGGTTTGGAATATATTAATAATGAAATTCAAAGAATTCATAATACACTAATATATATCACGACTTCACTCAGTAGAAAATAAGCATTTGAAGAATTTTGTACCGATCTTGGAGTAATGAATTTGAAAACATTTGTTAGTGACATATGACATAGATGGAACTTGACTTACTTATTATTGAAATCATGCGGAGGATATGAAAATTTAATAATAGAATCTTATAACAATATACATATTAGAAATGATAATGAAACTATTTTGAATGAATCTGATTGAAATTTAGCTTTTAAAATTAAAATCTTTTTGTTAAGTTTTTATGATTCTACAAATATTTTATCTTTAGTATACTATCTCACTAGGTGTATGGTGCTTGAACGTCTTTATATCATCGTAATGGCTTTTGATAAATACAAAAATGACTCCGATTTTAGTGAAATTATATTTTCTATGGAATTAAAGTTTAGAAAATATTAGGAAGTCTTGCCTATGTTATTTTCTTTGGCATGTGTCATGGACCATCGATTCAGTTTATCAGGTACAAAATATGCAATCGACCAAGTTTCAAAAGCTTTAACTTTTGACAAACATATTACTTATAGAAATTTAGAGCAAAATTTATGCGAAATATATGAATTATATGCACGACTAAATGGTTCCAAATATAAGTCAGGCATCCTTTGAACCTACTACTTATACTAATCTTGGAGAACACGATGTTGAAATGCTAAATTTATTTGAAGGCATTAACACTTATCGATATGATGTAGTAAGTTCTTCTAGTATGTTTACTGCATGTAATCAGACATTGTCTAAATCCATTGCCTACTAAATTACTTGATTACTTTAATCACCATATGCCTAGTAGTGCAGTAATTAAAAAAAGTTCAAAAGAATTAATTGACTTTTGGTTAAAGTACAAACGACATGGCCAGTAGTATTTGCGATTGCAAAAGACTTACTAACACCTACAAGTTAGCAATGTAGCTTTAGAATCTACTTTTAGTGCATGTAAGAGGGTTGTCCGAGGTCAAGAGCCGACCGAAAAGAAAATGTATTGGAAGCATTAATGTGTGTGAAGGATTGACAAGACGCCCATTTCCGACTATAAGATAAGTATGCCGAAATTGCGTGTCCTTAAGTAAGTGATATTTAACTTAATCATATTAATAAATTTTTTTATTTTATATTACTATTAATCTTTTTTAAAAAAAAAATTATACACGTAACAAGTTGGTCGTGTATAATTTTTAACTTTGTTTACTCGAAATTTAAGTAGCCGGTTCTAAATTCGAATAAAGGAGTAGGGTTTTATCTTTAAAAAAAGAAATAAAAATCAATGGCTCGTGGGCCAAGCTCCACTCAGCCACGAGCTCGAGGGCCAAGCTCGGATATTTTGATTAGTCGTGCCATTTTCTGATTTAGAGGATCCTCAAAGAGGCAACTACATAACATACTTATGATTCTACTTAGATCTTATTCTTACTACTTATCCTAAGATTATCATAGTCATCCAAAAACTAAGGAATAACAAAGAAAAGCTGAGAAACTTATGGAGATAAGAAACAAACTTCTATGTTTAATAACAAAGTTGGGTTCAAGATTATTTACAATGAAAGAATGAAGCTCAGACAATCCTAATAATACAACTGACACATGGTACAATAATTTTACAAGAAGACAAATAACTCGCCATACTTTTAATAATGTAGGGTAATAATTTGACTAACATAGTTACAATAATTTTATATGACTGCAAATTTAAAAAATATCTTTTGAAAAACAAAGAATCTGATTTTTAAAAGTGCAATTATTACATATGGAAAACACTTTATGTAAAATCGATTTTTCGCGTGGGTTGAGTAGTGTGTCTCAGTCATCTAAATCAAAGGGAAGCCTGTGTTGTTTCCACCATAGCTAGTTTTAAGATCAAGTTTTTCTTCTAATTTTCCAAGATTATCCGGATCTGTTGGATCAAATTCATATGGCTATGTTTCATACTCATAGGTCTTGAGAGTCCTAGAAAACACTATCATTGTAAGTTATTTCAATGTCTGAATAACTTGATTTTGGATTGTTTAGATTACTTGGTCTTGGTTTATCTATGTCCACTAATTTAGCATTATTTTTCAATTTTTCTTCAGATTCATTCCAAAGTTTTTCACAAAGTTGTTGCACTTCTAGTGTTATCTCTAGGTATCTGGATGTTTCTCTAAGGCAGTGATGTGGTTACCCAAGAAAAAACTAATTCCAATATGTCACATCAATTTCCAAGAATCAGAAGGATAGTATCCAAATAGCTGTCCAAATAGTTAGCGTGTGCTTTCTTTGAATGTTTTCATATCTTATTGAATTTTGAAAGCATAATTTATGGTCAGGATTACGAAAATATTTTGTAGGAAGTTCTGAGGTCTTTAAATTTTAAAGAGAATGCTTCAATCATTTTATCCAATAAGAAATAGGATAAAGCCAATCGAATAATTTCTTTGCCTCAAAAAGTGCTTCTTGAAATGGATCTCTTTTATTGAAACTTTGAAAACCGATTTCTTTAAACCATTCAAGAAAAGCGTTGACATTAAAACAAATTCCAATTTGATAAAGTCCCAACAGATATTACAACAAACAAAGTAGTTCTTTAGAAAATTTTGAAACTGCTTGACGTGGAATCATATAGAACAAACTAAAAAGAGTATAGCGTGGATGAATTCCAAGACCACCAAGTAATTCAATCCATGATTGTCTTATGACTATGGACTAGAATTTGAACATGGTGGCTCTGGGTAAAGGATTTTGTCTTTGATGAAGGTATTGAGTTCTGGAGGGATAGACTCAATTTGTGGAAAGGAGTTCGGAAGTGATTAGGTGGAAGGACTCATCATGTACATTATGTGAATGTGTTGGACATTAGAAATGTTTGGTCTAGCGAGTAAATATGGAAGAAGATTGGCTTTGCCCCTTATATGTCTAACACCAAAATCAAAATTTGAACACAATTCTGCACACCTAAGCAATTGAGAATTTGGGGCTTGTTTTTGTTTAAATGAGAGCATTTTTGGCAATGCTGACATGTCCACTTCAACCAAAAATTTATGACCAATGAAGTGGAACTAGAATTTCTTGATACCACGCTTGATAGCCAAAATTTCTTGAAAGTGGAATGGTAATACTTTTCTATTTTTGAGCATGAGCCACTTTTGTATCCACAAATATTTATTTTTCCATCTTTTCCTCCAAGAGAACAACTGCCCAATATGGATCACTGGCATTAGTTTGCAAAATTCACTTTCCGTCGGTGGGAATAGACAGAGCTGAGAGTCTTTGAACTGTTTCTGTTTGTTCTGAGGACAACAGTGGTACATCTTTCTTTAGCATGTTTTGCAACGGTTTGATAATGGGAGTTAGATGATTAACAAAGTCTACCATATAGTTTATAATTCCAAGGTCTTTTTAGATAGATCCGTGTTTGGAATTTTTAATAGTTCTTTACCAAGATGTGGTTGTAGAGAATACATGCCATCTTTAATATGCATTCCCAAGAAATCAATTTCAGAAACTCCAGTAAACATTTTCTTTCGGGAAACCATAACTCTGAATTGTTTTGTTAGATCTGTGAACTGAGATAATAATCGGGAATGAGAATCTGCATCTTTTGAGAACATGAGAATATCATCAATATAGATTAATGTTGACTATATTATTGGATAATACATTCTTTTAATCGCCTTTTGAAATACTAAAGAGGTTGTCTTTAACCCAAATGGCATAACCGTCCTTTGGTAGTGATGGTTTGGAATACAAAATCCTATCTTATGTTTCTTTTCTAATTTGATTCTAAGTTGCCAAAACCCTGCATTTAGATCAAACTCTTGAGAATATCGTTGCTTTGGATAAACTGACAAATAAGGCTTTCGTGTTTGGAAGAGGAACATTGTCATCAGCGAGGAAGTGATTCAGCGGTTTATAATCAATAACATGTCTCGTTTTTTCACGAACTTGTTCACTCCTTTTGTTGATATAAAAGGCTTGGCATGTCCACTGGAAAGTGGATGAGACCTTCAGCTGGTAACTGGGCTTACTCTTTGGTTGCTAACTGGAGGTGTTCTAGACTTATTCCAATATGGCTGGCTTTGGTAGGAGTTGATATCTTCATTTCTTCTGAAGGGTAAAGTTATGAAGTATTCTGGGTTTTTTCACGAAGGGTGAGTGCATTTAGTGAGGAAATCTGTATGAGAATCTCCACAACGTTCTCGGATTAATAAGCTTGTTATATTGTTAAGATTGGTTATAGAGAAGTAGGTGGTCGGCTGTATATATGGTAAGAAGTAGGACTTGTATCTCAGACTATTTGGAAGAGGAATAACTCATTTTACCCACAGGGATGGATCTAGCTGCTCGAGTGAGCTAAGGCGGAGCATCAAATGAACATTGAGAAAACGTCCAAGAGATTGTTTATTAATATTTAATTAATTTATATTAAAAGAATCTTCAATCAATATATAAATGCACTAAAATGTAATATATATATATATATATATAAGAACTTAAGCGAGACAAGATGAGATTTATACGTAAAGCATGATTCAATGACAAAGATAAGCTTCGAGCTTGGACGAAGCCAATGCAAAGTTTTTAAAACGATGAATTGTAGAGCTATTTCTTACCCTAAAAAGAAAAGTGTTTTTCAAACTCTTAAAAGAATAAAAATAGTACTTAGATTGTCCAAATTTGAATTTCACAAAATAAACTGATAAAATATAACAATAAAAGTATATATTACGAAGTAACAATTTGAGTCAATAATTTTTAAAAGGGTGATTTTAGAGCTATTTTCTACCCAAAAAATAAAAGTGTATTTCGAACTCCTAAAAGAATAAAGACGAGTACTTAAATTGTTCAAATTTGAATTTCACAATATAAATTGATAAAATCTAAAAATAAAAAATATATATTATGAAGTAATAATTTGAGTCAACAAATATCTTAAAGAACTTATTTTAGAAATAAAAACTAATAAAATAGAATTGTTTAATTATTATTTATTGTGTTCAAAATTAAAAGAAAAAATGGAGGTGAGAGCAATTTATCATATGAACTAAAACACGTCTGTTGAAGTAAATGAAAACTATATAATATAGAATATTTAATAATTTGCTCTTGTTTGATCTCCATTATTTTCAAAATACATTTTTTCCTTTTTTTTTTTTTTTTTTCAACAACACATTTTTCAATAAAATAATATTACATAGAAATCCAACAAATTTTCTTATTTTTTAACTACAAATTTTTCATCAATCTACTATTCTAAAATGCAGTCTTACAATAAATGGAAAACAAACATGCTCTATATATTATGGTAAAAATTTAAAATAAGAAATGAAGGTGAGAGAAATTGAACCGAATGCCTCTCACATGCAAAACAAGCGCTTTACTATTTGAGCTACAACGAGTTTCGTTTTAAACAGGTACACTTATTTCAAAACTTCATTAATATGCAATTTTTGTTTTCTGACGGAGCCAGCATAGGCGACCACGCTGGTTTGTCGTGTGCTGGCTCCATCCCAGTTTGCCCATAACTGCTGAATGATGTCAAATCATATCACAATATCTTTTCCTAGTAGGGATGAACCAAGTAACTTGTGAGAGATATTGCATTTAGGGAAAATTGGGGTGTTACTGACTTACCGATCAATTCTATTGAAAAATATTCATTGTTGGCCCCCTAGAAGATATACTGATGTTCTTTCCATATATCTTTAGGAAGAATAGATGGATTTAGAATTAAACTAGTTGCTCCTATATCAAACAATCTCACGACAGTTATTGCCCTTTCATATTTTCCTAGGATTATTTGTACTTCAATCATCGGAATTGGAAGACTAAGATTGATGAACTGCATTCCATAGCATTCTTCTATGTTGTCATCGTCAGAGTTAAATTCCAGTACAAAGACAGTTTCAGTGGACTGTCCATTTTCCTCATAAATATCGATTCAAGATCTGCTTAATCAATATCTATTTTTGTTGCTACATAGATTTGGTGAAGTTTTTCCCCTTTTATTGGTTGGTATAGTTCTTTGCAAAGTGGCCATTTTTCCCCACAGATAAAACATTTGTCTCCCTTTTTCTTTTTGAACTCTTTATTAAAGTATCGTCTCCTTCGAGGTAAAGGTTTGGAAGATTTTTTATTGTGGAACCTAAATTTCTGTATATGGTACCTTTTCTTTCTTGGACAACCACAACTCATATTGTTATGCTGGCACTTGATTTTCAAATGTTGTTGATTATAAGCCTTTTCAAGCTTCCGGCCTGTGGCATTGATATCCTTGAAAAATTTTCTTTTATTGCAGAATTTTTTCAAGGTTTTTATGACCCAGTTATGAAGTTCTCCAAATGAAGTGGTTCCCAATGATTGTCTTTTTTTTTTTTCAATCATTTTGAATGCCTCATGGCCAAAAGGTTGCGGTATGGACTCCAAATAAGCTTTTTTATTTTGGTATCATCCATTCTTCTAATGAGATAATAAAGCCTGGCAACATTGTGGAAGACTTTTTCTAGATCTTTAAGGTTATATGAACAACATTTCAACTTAAAAATTCTTCCCTTGCAGCATCTTTTGAATGATCAAGTTTTCCACAAAATTCCCATTACAATAATTCTATAAAATTAAGCATCGTCTAGGCACACCCGAATATTGGATTTGATGATATTCACCAAAAGAATCATACCAATCTTTGAAAAAGCCAGTAATCCTTGCCAAAAAAAAAAAGATTTTATGACAGAGGCATGCGTCATGTTAGGCCTATGTAATTCTGCTGAGCACCATGCTTTCATCTCTTGGAATATTGCCTTCCATAATGATGGAGTAATATCATCAAATGTAAATTTTATTGAGGAAGTGTTGCTTTGCGAATAATAGTTATTGACAACATGGCTATCATAATCATCAACAATATCTAAATCAGTAGTTTCTCTTGGTTCATCAATAACAGGATTTCCTTGTTGGATTTGAATTGTTTGTGGATTGTTAACCATATCTAAATTGTTACAAAACAAGCCAATACCAGAATTGTTCTGATACCACTTGTTAGGATTGATACCACTTGTTGTGACACCAATCAATGGATTGAGATGTTGAAGTTATATGGTAAAATAATAAAGTATGTGATCAAGAACAAAAGAAGACAAGAATATGAAAGAGGAATTAGGAGATTTTATTGCATCAAGAATAATGGGCAAGAAAGAAAAATATTACAATGATCCTAAAGACTAGTAATCATAAATCTCACACTATCAAATTGTATAGAAAAGCCTAGTATTTATAGGAAACATATAGGGGACGTCCAAGACCTCTTAGTAGAGTTGTTGATGAAGTAGGATGCCAAAAACTGAGTTTAAAACGAAGTAGAAGAGAAAAACGCGAACAGTTACTGTAGCAGCGCTCAAGCACTAGGTTTCAGGTTAATATTCCAAAACATACATTTTGTCATCCAAAAGCCCTCCATCAAGTCAAATTCTTAATTATCATTGAAATTTGAACTTCATAACTTGACATAGGACTCCAAAAGCATTCCAAATTTGAATTCTTCATGACGTGCACTTCAATTAGAATTCTTCAATTACTTCAAATACCTCAAAAAAAAAATTCGGGTCACACCCAAATTCTAACATAAATGAGGATGATCTTCTAGAGAATCATCCGAGGACTCTTCAAGTTCGGAACTGGTTTCGTTTTTAATAGATAGAACTTGAGGTATATAAGAGGCATGGTTTTGGGTTTTTTGTAGGAAAGTGCTAATTGGGTTTTTTATCATCATTTGTGGCTATTTTTCTGGGTTTGGCGGAGGTAAGGCCTATAGATTTTGTGAAGTTGTAGGTTTTTTTTAAACAGCATTTCTAAATAGTAAAACGTTAGTTATAAAAAGGATTAGGAAGATGTTTTAACTTCTTTCAAAAGCTCCAGTTGAATAAGTAGAGCCCGAGGTTTGCAAAATAGGGATATATGAGGTAGGATGGTATGCAGTAGAGGGTGGAATCATAGCTTTGTTTTCTAGAGAGACAAGTTGAGTTTTGAGACTCCTTATTTCTTTTTCTTTATCAGCTATCGGTAAATGATTTTGTTGGAGGATCATAATTTCATTGCAGAGGGTCTCAATTTTTTGTTTATAGGTTTGGTTTGCTGTTTTAGAATCCTTTCAATTCTTTATTGACTTTAATCATTTTTTCTCAATAGTGAATTTTGATGAACTGCATTTTCTGACTGCCATTCAAAACTACCTCAGTTGCTAATGTTAAAGAGTAGAATAGTAGTTTTATTTACTCGATTAGGGTAGTTTAGTCTTTTTGCCTTTTTGCTACTTATTCCTTTGTAATCTCCCATTTCCAATTGATCGATTAATCTTATGGGACCCTAACTTCTATTTTTGCTTTCTTCTTCATCAACTTCCACATGGTATCAGAGCCTATACAAATGACAAACCAATCCAGATTGTTGACATGACTGAGAGCTGTGCGGATGGCAGCAGTGATATTTTTGGACTAGACATTCAGCTTCCGTTTTCCGATTCTCAGCACTCAGTGCTCTCTGTTTTGCTGCTTCAATTGTCAGAGTAGAGGTTACTTTACATTAAAGTTTATTGCGGTGCATATGTTTTAGGCTTTTGAAGAAAATCATTTAGGTTATTAAATCACTGAGACTGAAGAAGGATATATTCTGAAACTAAAATGAATGAAACCATTTCATTTCTAGATAAAATAGAGGATTCATAGCAAGCTTATTAATGTACAGTTAAATTGGAGGAAGTTTCGGTTTTGTTTCTCTTTTGAAATAATTTTTGATTGGCTATGATCTTGAGGTGTGCTTTAAATTTGTGGATGCTCTTAATGTTCTCAACCTTGTTCTGTTGTTTGGTTGTCTGATTTGGAGGGGGAGGTTCCTGGTAAAACCTTGGCATTGTTGGTTGAATCCTTTGTGATGGAGGGTGTAAGTGATGATTCGCTTCAGTCGATTAATGTGAGACTAGATGGAAAAAATTATTCATATTGGAGCATTGTCATGAAATTTTTTTTGAAAGGAAAATCTTTGTGGGATTATGTAACTGGTATTGAGATCAAACCTCAACTCGATGAAAATGAAAATGATAAGTTTGTTGAAATGCTTCACACTTGGGACAGGAACAATGCTAAAATTACAACTTGGATATTTAATTATGTTGAACACTCTATTGGTATACAATTAGCAAAATATGAGACAACTAAAGAAATTTGGGATCATTTAGTAAGGTTGTTCACACAATCTAATTTTGCAATGGAATACCAATTGGAGGTAGATATTCGAGCAATAGAGCAGAAAAATATGAGTGTTCAAGAATTTTATTCCATAATGACCAACCCTTGGGATTAGCTGACTCTTACAGAGAACGATGAACTTCGAGCTTATAAACCATATATTAAGCGCAGAGAACGACGACGTTTATTCAATTTTTGATGGGTCTCCATGATGATTTTGAAGGACTCCGTGGGTCAATTTTGCATCGTAATCCACTTCCTTCCGTTGATTCTATTGTCAGTGAACTTTTAGTAGAGGAAATACGTTTGAAGTCTCATAAAGAAAAAATATCTCTCTCTCATCCACTACTTCAGTTTTGGCAGTCCTTTCTCGACCACGCACACAGAATCAGACGAGGTCTTATTTGAGAGTTGCTAGTGATGAGTGTAGCTTTTGGAAGCAGAAGGGACATTGGAAGGCTCAATGTCCTATGTTATTAGATAGACAACAACCTCCAAAGAGTCAACAACGGTCTTCACAATGGTGGCAATATCAGTCGTCTGGAAATTTAGGAGGTCAATCACTACATCTATCTTATAGACCCAGTACAAATATAGCAGCAGTTGTACCTCATTTTGATTCATCTTGTACTATACTTCACAACCTTCTGCTCCTACTTTATCTGATCTCACTGAGCAGTTTCAGAAGTTCCTTGCCACACAGCCACACTCTTTGTCTGCATCTTCGCGTGTAGGTTTGTCGTCCCAGAATCCTTTAAGTACAAGCTCCTCTATATGGGTTTTAGACTCGGGTGCGTCTAATCATATGTCACCTGACTCGACATCCTTTGTTTCTCTGTATCCTTCTAAGTTATCTGTATCTGTCATGACCGCTGATGGCACTCCAATGCCCTTGGCAGGTGTCGGTTCTATTAGCACACAAAATTTATCACTTTCAAATGTTTATTGCATTCCTGCTCTTTCTATGAATCTTGTCTTTGTTAGCCAATTATGTGATGCTGGATACTTAGTTCAGTTTTCTTCTACTGCTTGTTATGTACATGATCCTCGTTCTCAGAAGCTGATTGGGATAGGCCATAGACACGGGAGATTATATGTTTTGGACAGTCTGAAAGGACCAGTGTTGCAGCCACTGGTGTTGATTTATCATCTTTTTGTTGAAGTCCTTCTTCTTCTAAGTTTTATTTATGGCATTCTTGTCTTGGTCATGTTTCTGGTAATCGTTTGAAATATTTAGTTTCCAAAGGAGTTTTAGGAAATTACAGACTCATGATATTTCTGATTGTAGTGGTTGTAAACTTGCCAAATTTTCTACTTTACCTTTCAATCGAAGTACTTCTTCTTTAGTTACGCCATTTGATATTATATATTCTGATGTGTGGGGACCTTCTCCTATTGCTACAAAGGGAGGGTCAAGATATTATGTTTCTTTTATTGATGATTATAGTCGTTATTGTTGGGTTTATCTTATGAAACGTCGTTCTGATTTTTTGTCCATCTATAAATCTTTTAGATCACTTGTCAAAACTCAACATTCGGCTGTCATTAAGTGTTTTAGATGTGACTTAGGCGGAGAGTATACTTCTACTGAATTCTCTGAATTACTTGCCTCTGAGGGCACTCTGTATCAAACCTCTTGTACTGATACCCCACAACAAAATGGTGTCGCTGAAAGAAAACATAGACATCTAGTTGAAACTGATCGTTCTCTCCTGTTATTTGCCAAAGTTCCTAGAGAATTCTGGGGTGAAGCCATCCTTACTACTGTTTATTTAATCAATAGAGTTCCATTGTCTTACACTTCCGGTTTGTCACCCTTTGAAACATTATATGGACATCTTCCTGATTATTCTTTTTAGAAAGTTTTTGGTTGTACATGTTTTGTTCTTCGTCCTAAAGTAGAGTATACCAAGTTAACTTTACGCTCTGCTATTTGTGTGTTTTTAGGTTACGGCGAGGGACAAAAGGGTTATCATTGTTTTGATCCTATTAGTTAAAAAATTGTACGTGTCTCGTCATGTTGTGTTCTTTGAGCATATTCCATTCTTTTCTATTCTTGATCACTTTCATAACATGACTAAGTCTGAAATCATTTGTATTGATCCATTCTCTGATATATAATCCACTCTCTCATACTCCATGCATTATAGATACTCAATGCACCACAGGTACAAATGCAATGGATCAAGAAGTCCTTGATGTTCCCACTCCATCTATTGCTTCCCAAGCACCTTTTGAGATTGTAGATCCCCCTCCGCCCCCTCGATATCCTCAGCGTTCTCGTAAGTCTACCCAGTTATCAGATTTTAGTTATTCATGCTATTCAGATCCCCTTACTTGTTTCTTAACCTCTATTCACAAACTATTTGAGCCTTTTTCCTATAAAGAGGCTATTCTTGATCCTCTTTGGCAGGAGGCTACGGCTGAGGAACTCTCTGCACTTCATAAGACCGATACTTGGGATTTGGTTCCATTGCCACTTGGTAAACGTGCCATTGGTTCTCGTTGGGTCTATAAGATCAAAATAAAAGCTAATGGCTCAGTTGAGCGATATAAAGCTAGGTTAGTTGCTAAGGGATTCAATCAACAGTATGGTATGGATTATGAAGAGACCTTTGCTCCTGTTGCAAAGATGACTACTGTTCGTACACTGATTGTTATTGTATCTGTTTGTCAATGGAGTATTTTTCAGATGGATATTAAAAATGCCTTCTTGAATAGAACTCTGAACGAGGATGTTTATATGGTGCCCCCTCCCGGTGTTTCTCATAATCCTGGAGATGTTTGTAAACTTAAGAAGACACTTTATGGTTTAAAACAAGCACATCGTGCTTGGTTTGAAAAGTTTTCTACTGTTATTACCTCTCTTGATTTTTCATCTAGTCATCATGATTCTGCTTTCTCTGTTCGGTGCACACCAGCAGGCCGTATTATCCTTTCTTTATATATTGATGACATGATTATTACTGGTGATGATATTGACGACATTGTTATCTTGTAGTCAAAATTAGCTCGTCAATTTGAAATGAAGGACTTGGGTCCTCTACGTTACTTCTTAGGTATTGAGGTTGCTTATTCTCCTACAGGTTATCTTTTATCTTAGTCTAAGTATACATTTGACGTCATTGAACGTGCTCGTCTTACTGATACTCGAACTATTGATACTCATCTTGAGACTAACGTTCGGTATTCCCCATGTGATGGTAGACCTTTGACAGATCCTACTTTATATCGTACGATTGTTGGTTGCTTGGTATATTTTACTATTATTCGTCTAGATATTGTATATGATGTTCATATTGTTAGTCAGTTTGTTGCATCTCCTACTACAGTTCATTGGGCTACTGTTGTTCGTATTTTGTGCTATCTTCGTGGCACTTGTTTTCAGAGTCTCTTATTTCCATCAACATCGTCTTTAGAGCTACATGCGTACTCGGATGCTGAATGGGCTAGTGATCCCACTGATCGTAAATCTACCACTGGTTTTTGTGTATTTTTGGGTGATTCTCTTATCTCCTGGAAAAGTAAGAAGCAAACTGTTGTTTCTCGATCTTCTACTGAGGCTGAGTATCGTGCTATGGCATCTACTACCACTGAAATTATTTGGCTACATTGGTTACTTGTAGATATGAGTGTTATTCTTTCTACTCCGACTTCTATGTACTGTGATAATAAGAGCGTTATTCAAATATCTCACAACTCCGTATTTCATGAGAGGACAAAGCACATTGAGATTGATTGCCATCTCATTCGTCACCATCTTCTACATGGCACTCTTAATCTACCTTTTGTTTTCTTCTTCGATGCAACTAGCTGATTTTTTCACGAAACCACATCCTATTCAGCGTTTTCGTGTTTTGATTAACAAACTCTCGATGCTTATTGCTGTCACATCGTAAGTTTGAAGGGGGATGTTAAAAGGTAGAATGGTAGTTTTATTTACTTGATTAGGGTAGTTTAGTCTTTTTGCTACTTATTCCTTTGTAATCTCCCTTTTCCAATTGATCAATTAATCTCATGGAACCATAGCTTCCATTTTTGCTTTCTTCTTCATCAACTTCCACAGCTAAAATTTGGTCAACCGAATCATCTTACTTTCTGGATGAGGGATTCTTGATTTTCTAGGAATGAGTAGACTGCTCTTTGTCAAAATAAACAAGTGGAGTAAAATCTTCCTGCTAGGGAGGATGAAACATAGATATAGGTATAGATATTTGTAGAGATGGAAGGTAGACTATTATCCCAATCCCATTCTTTATTTAGTTGGTTACAATCATTATCATTATCATCATCATTATCCCAACCCGTTAAAATAATAGGTTCATCATTTGTCGGGGATGAACTAAGTTTGACATAGTAGTAAAACTTTCCACAAGGTTCACCTAACAAACCAACTCTTCGAGATTTGTTTTCGTAGGCCATATGCAACTTTTGTTGGTTCATCATCATCATCTTCTTCTTTTTCTTCTTCTATTTTTCCCATTCAGGGGGGACAATCATCGAATAAAATCTTCTTCATTTATACATTTTGAACAAAAACACATCATCCCACTAAATATGCCTAGAATCATCGGATCTACGATAGATAGGTCTACATGCTGTACTGAAATCGAAAATAGGGATGTCTCTATTGAAAAAAGAAAATTGTGTTGAGAAGCAAGGAGGCTTCTTGGTTGCCTTTTGAACATAATTTCAACTTCACCACTTGATTTTGCATCTAAAATGATGGGTCGATGATTGGATAGGCATAAAGCTCTTGATGCCTGGTGATGTTGCTAGTAATCCATGTGTGTGGGATTATTTTAATGAGCTCATAATTGGGAATTTGTCTAGGGACATATGTACAGCTTGACTGGTCTATTCCCATTTGGATAAGAAGGGCATCGTCTGTACCATGAGGAGTGGTGGAATCCAGAGAATAGTTTTTAATTTTGCAAACCATTTGGTAATGAAGAGTTGCTCCATATGTTACTGTAGATGGAGCTACTCCTACTATTTAGACCTGGAGGCTGATAATAACAGTTGATCTGCTGTTGGCATGTTAAATTTTGGAAAAATAGTAACTAGTACTGTTCACGTACCAAGTGTGGTTTCAACAGTGCCAATATATACATGTTGGTAATTAGTAAATCATGTGTTTAGAAGAGCAATTCTACTACTGTCGGGAGCCCTTTTCTCCCATGAAGAGAGAGTGAAATTCTCATGGCTCCTAAATGAATATGGGTAAAAAACCTCATATAACCATACTTTTGGAAGATGGGATGGTATATCCAATGTAACAATATTCCTGTTCAGTGGAAAGTAAAAGATGTTGATCAGGCTTTGATGCCTGAACATACTATTTGATTTAGGATTTTGAAAGTGAAATAAGGCTTCCAACAATTTCAGTGAAGAAGTGTCGTGGTTTGTTATATGGAAGATATGGATTTACAAGCAGTAGATCTGTAATAGGATTTTTTTCAGAATTAGGGAGACATGAGATTTCATAAAGGGAATCTATTTTAGCGCATTTGATTTTTGACAAGAAGTGGAAGGAGATAATACAGAGACACTAGAAGATTCAACGAACATGAGTAACAAGTCATTCTTCCCAATATCTATCGGACTGGAAACCAAAAATTAAAGATAGTAAGACCAAGATAACAACGTGGTTCTGATACCAATAGTGCGGCGATGTGACAACCTTATGTAATACTTAGTATTCTAGCCTTGAACAGCATATTTTGGGAATTACCGCAAGCCTTACTTTCGATATTGCAAAGATCTTCATGCCTCAACAAACTCATTTTGGATTAATAATAGGAATAAAAGGACTTCACTAAGAAAATCTAGGAGCCATTGTATTAGTATGTTTATATGATAGTAGATTCACAGACATAGAACAATGACTATTAGGAAGCATAGAATTAGGCATGAATAATAAAGGCGGAATAGTATACTTACACCAGATTATTTAGTTAAAAAAAGGTTTTTATAAAGAACTTAAATTGGAATATAAAGTAAAGGATATCAAATGAAAAAAGATGAAGACAATTTGTTAATTTGTAAAAGATTCATAGGAAGACTTAGTGAAAATAGGACTACCAATTATAAATTAGAAAATAATCAAATAATTATTTTATTAGGACAAAAAGGCATAGAATTTGTCCCAACAAAGAAATTCTCTTCAAAAACAAATGCATGATACGATTGGAACCTAGGGAACTTTTTATAAAGATCGATATTGGTACCAGAAGATAATATTATATACAAAAATAGTAATGAAACTCTAATTATTATATTTGAAAATTATAATTATCAAGCACAATAGATCAAACAAACTGAAAATGAGGATGAAGAAGTATGTAAATATATTGAAATAGAATATTATGAAAGCAACGAAGAAATTAAAGCATTAGACGAAGATAACGAAGAAGACGAAGGTGAAGACGATGAAAAAGAATTTGGATATATAGATGTGGAATATTATAGAAATCTTAGAAAAACTACAGAAATAGAAATTAGAATGTTATTAGTAAAAGATCAAACAATTATAGAAGCCGAGATGGAAAAAAGCAGCGAAGGTAATAAAAGAACTAAATTAGTAACATACCTAGAATTTGAAAAAAGAAAATAACCCATGCATACAAACCATGACATAGGAGGAAAATATCCTTTTCTCCTTGCAAAAGTATATGAGTGGAAGACAAAAAATATAAAAGCTCAAGAAAAAGACAGTTAAAAGAAGGATATAGTTTATCAACAAGTGCTATAGGATTAGTTTTAGAATTAAATAATTGTAAACCTCAAAACAAACCTAGTACTATAACCACATGGGAAAATTCTACAATTAGAGCATATAATAGCGTACATATAAAGATAGTTGTAGAAGAAATGTGGGCTTATTTAAAAACATATTTAAGAAAGACAACATTAGACATTTATGTCACAGCTAAAAGATTAAAACTAGAAGAAATTAAAAAAAGAATGGCCGGAAGAAACAATCCCAGAAATTTTACAAGCTTTATTAGAGAAATAATTTTAGGATCTAACCCAGTAGAGACAATACTTATGAACAAAATAGAGTTTTAGAAGAATTAGAAAAATTAAGTATTAGTAATATAAAGTACATCAACCATTTTTATTAGATTTAGAAAGCTTAGGGGCCGTTCTCTTCGTGTTTCAATTTTGTGTTTTGAGTTTTGAATTCGTTTTGTATTTTGTGTTTTGAGTGTCTGTTTTGAAATTTCTGAAAATGCGTTCTTTTTGCCATTCTGAAAAACTATTTCCGAAAACATAAAAATGGAAAACGCGTTTACTTTGAAATTTTGAGAATTTTTTTTATAATATTTTATTCAAAAAAATCTGATTATTCAATAAAATTTAATAGTTTAATGTTAATATAGTATTAAATAACATATAAATCTTGAAATTGGTGAAACGTCAATTTTGTTTTTAAAGATATTAAAAACACAACTTAAATTACATTTGATGAAATATCAATCGATACAATTAGAAGTTTACGTGTTATGACAAAATAAACAGATATTGTACAACATACAAAATAAATCCACGAAGTCATATGTCTTTTGTTTTATTTTAGTTTTAAGTTTTACAATATTTAAAGTTGAAATAGATTAAGTCCATGTTTGATTGTTATTATTTGAAATTTTTTTTCTACGTACTCATTTTCAATTACATTAACGCAATAAAATATTTTATATGTAAACTCAAAATTTTCTTCATCTCTCAACCACATATTCTCCAAAAAATCATTATTCAAAACATTGTTTATTTATTTTTTCAAAATAATGGGGCTAATTAAATAAAAGTTATTATTCTTAACAATAAGTAAACGCATCCGTGCCTTGAAAATTCATTCACATGAAACAGGGAGAATTTCTTTCCTATATACGAGACGGGAAAAATTTCATGTAAAATTTCGTTCTCACTTCACGAGGTAATTTTTTTCACAATGACTCGGAATAAATCGACAAGCTAACCTCTAGCTGCAGTACAGGTGCATCTAGACTTTATTCAACATCAGCTAAAACAACTACAACCTCAAGAGGCTAGAAAGGAAAAACATAGGATTTAACGAAAACTGCATTCTTTTAACATTCATAATTCTTGTGACTAAAGTGTCAATCCTTCCTTTTTATCATTCTAGAAAATGACTATATCAAACAAGACTATATTTACTCTAGAAAATGTGACTCTTATACTCAAGATAGTTTTTTCGAAATAAATCTAAAGTCCTCATATAGACTTTTTAATAATTGTAAAATGATTCTAAATTTTACACAAACTTAAATTTGTAAAATTACTAAGTATATACTAGTTACTATATCAAAATCAATAATCATATCAAAATCATAAGTTTACAGTAGTGCAATATAAATAATATTTGATAGGAAAAAGAGAAACACTTAATGACACTTTAAAGTAATAATAGTATGTTAAAATTTAAAGTTAGGAAGTAATATCAAGATGCCTTATATTATGAAAATGCCAGAATGATGAAAGACAAGTAAACAAAATTTGTATTAAAGAAATTAACTAAACCCCTATACTAATCAAGTTGGGAATAACCAGATATCATTGCACTTCATGACACGAGATCCCTCTCAGGCATTGTATCAAATAATTCTCTAGCCTTCTTGATCAAACCACATTTAAGGTATCAAGAGATCATAGAATTCCAAGATATCAGGTCCAAGCAAAAACCTGTATCGAACAATTTTTCTGCAGCCAATACATCACCACATCGTAAGTACATGAAGATCAAAGCATTCTAAAGATTTACATAGGATTCCAAACCAACTCTTGTGAACAAACCATGAATAGATTCTCCCATTCTAAGATTCAATAAATTTGCATAGGTAGAAAGCACACTGACAGCCACTACCTTATCTACCTTCATTCCATTATGATACATATTCACAAGCAAATCCAAAGCCTCTTCGTACATGCCATTCTTCTCATAACAAGAAATCAATGCAGTCCAAGAAACCAAATCTTTTTCTTCCATTTCATTAAACAACTGATAAGACTCACTCACCCTACCTTTCTTACCCAACAGCACAATCATAGAATTCGATGAGATCACATTCTTTTTCGACATCTTATTGTACATTAGCATAGCCTCCTTAACACTCTTTGTTAAAACATACCCCGCCAACATCGAGTCCCATGAAACTGAGTCCAAAACAGGACTTTCATCAAACATCCTTCTGGCATCACTTAGTTTACTACAAACACTATACATATAAATCAAATTGTTCACCACATAGACATCACAGTCAAAACCCATTTTCACCACATGATCATGCAACTCTCTGCCCTCAAATTCAGCAAATTCAGCAAATTCAGCAGAGCAGCCCTGAATCAAGATTGGATAAGTATAATTATCAATGCATGAAAAACTCTTTTCTAACATTGATTTATATAGAAAGATTGAATCTTGGGCCAGGTTTCTTTGCACGAAAGCCCTCAACATAAAGTTCCAAATGAAACCATTTGTATTCTGAACATGACACAAGATGTTATGGGAATAATTAATGTGGATAAAGTTTGAGTCAGTGGAAAATTTGAGGATTCTGCTTGTGGCATAAGTATAAACCCAGTTGAGACCATCTGTCCCAAAATCTAACTGAATTGCTTGAATTTTCGGCATCTAATAAAAAAGGTATCTAAAATTGAGAAATTAATTGTTGTTCTTGATATGGGATTTGTGTTAAAAGACGACTTTATGGCTGAAATGCACTTCGTTTTGCTAAATCGACAATCAATAAATTATGAAGGGCTAAAAATCATACCTTCTTGAAGAAACCTTCACAATTTGAGTGCTCCACGATCGAGAGGGTGGCCGGATGTGGAAGTAACTGGAGTGAAATCGTGACTGCGCTCGGGATTTTGGATGGAAATTGGAGCTGTTTCCGACGGACGGCGGGAGGCGATGGTCGGAGGATGTAGAGGGAGATGAGGGGGTGCCGGTGGTGCGGAGGTCCGACGGCTTAGATGGCGGGCAGTGGAAGTCATTGATGGAAGATCTGTAGCGATGGAAGATGGATAGCTCAAGAGGAAGAGGAAGAATTTTGGGGAAATAGAAAACGAGTCGTTTCCCGTGTTTTCATTTAATTGCCTTTTTGGGAAGAAAACGTTCAAAACGGCTAAAAAGCCGTTTTGAGTTTTCAATACAATTTTTTTTTATGTTTTTAAAAATTCATTTTCGAAAATGGGAAAGAGAACGAGTTTTCACCATTTTGAAAAATTAAAAACAGAAAATGGCCTGAAAACACCAAAGAGAACAGACCCTTAGTGAGTGCAATAGGATTAGCATTAGATAAAATTATTTCACAGAGAAAATTTAAGAGCCAAAGTATTATTATGTTTGTACGATAGTAGATTCACAGACATAGAACAAAGGACTATTAGGAAGCATAAAATTAGACATGAATAATAAATGCGGTATAGTATACTTACACCAGATTATTTAGTTAAAACAAAAAGTTTTTATAAAGAACTTAAATAGGAATAAAAAGTTAAGGATATAAAATAAATTAAAAAAGATGAGGTCAATTTGTTAATTTGTATATATAAGATTCATGGGAAGACTTAGTGAAAACAATACTACCAATTATAACTTTTATGATGTAGAACCAACACCAATAAGAGAAGTAAATATTAGCGCCACTATAAAATCTAAAGGAATACTATATAGAAGAAGCAACTAGAAAACAAATAAAGAAACTAAATTATTCTTTTTGTTCATATTTGTGTGCACCATAGACTTATGATTATAAAAGACGAAAGAGCAAATTGTATAAACAATATAAAAGACAATACCAAGATAGGAAAATACATAATATTTGACCAAGCAGGTCAAATTATAAAAATAAAAGACCATAGTATAATAGATATGTTAAAAAGCCAAGAAATAGAAAAGATTGTAAATGTTATATATAGTTGGCGTGATCCTAGACATTTTACAAATAAATGCCCCAATAAAAATAAAAAGTAGAGAAAATATAACTACATCTATGATAATTGAAGACGTATAGCATAATATTATAGAGATATCTAATAATAAATTTTGTAGTTCAGTATATATTATTTACATAGATGAAGAATTAGAAAACTTAGAAATAAAAAGTAGCTCCAAAGACAGTAACATTTTAGAAGAATTATATTTTTCAATACTCGACATAAAAATGATGAACATATAACAAAAATGTGTCCATGAATGGATTAGAGGACAAGAATCAATGATGGATAAATGTAAAATATGTAAAATACACACACAACATAAAAATAGAAATCAATGCAAAAATTGTTTAGAAATCAAATGTAATAAATGTTTAGGAATTAAACAAAAGTTCATAATAAAACTAAAGATTATAGTGAAATCATAGAGAGGTTAGAATATAGGATAATAAATACAAATAATAGAATAGATAAAATATATGAAACATTAAGAGAAATACAATATAAGATTAGAAATTTAGAAACAAAATGAAAACAACCTATAGATAATTATGCAGAAAATAATTATTTAGAAACAGAAAATCAAGAAGAAATAATTTGTCAAATATCTAGAATAAAGCCAACCAAAAGTCTTAGAATATCCATAGAAGTACAAGTAAATAAAATGATCAAAATAAATTTAGTAGCTTTAATAGATACATGATGTACATTTAACATAATTAGGAAAGATTTAGTTCCAGAAGATTGTAGACAAAAATTAAAATATGAAATAAGAGGTAGTCAAATGGACGACAGTAAAATGGGATTCGAAGAAAGACTTTTCAATGATTGTAAGATTAAATTTTAAGAAAGGCACTAGTTAGCAAATTAATTGAAATGAAATTCTTACCAAGTAGAAATGGAAGTTTAACAATTACTCTTGATATTATAGTTTTTGGAAAAAACACTTCTATTATTAATACGATAGACTCGTCAGAGTTGCGAACGAAGCATGGTAAACCCTTAAAATTTAAAAAACAAAACCAGAAAATTTAGATAATTTCGATGAAAGTTTAGATAATTTAGAATGTTTAGAATGTTTAAAGCATTTATCTCTAGAAACCTTAAACATTGATTTTGCACAAGGAACCATATAATAAATAATTTTCAATAAAACATCATCTAAGGTAGATAGTATAGATAGAATTTTAGAATTAATTGAAAAAATTCAAATAATAAGAGGATAAAAGTAAAATAGAAGCTAAATTAGAAATCATAATCGAAAAAATAAATTTAGAACAACAGAAATCAAATATACAAATCATGACATAAAAAACTTTAATGTACAGTCAACATAGATTAGCAGTTTTAATGGTTAGAAATCATAGTAAAATAAAAAGAGGAAAAATGAGAATGGTCATAAACTACAGAAGGCTAAATGATAATACTATTGAAGATGTATATAAAATACTGGATAAATGCATTTTAATATATAAAATACAAAACAGTAAAATATTTTCAAAGTTTGATTGTAAATCTAGATTTTGGCAAATAAGAATGGCAAAAGGCTCTATTCCTTTGTCAGCTTTTAGTACACCACTAGAACATTTTAAATGATTAGTCATGTCTTTTGAATTAAAAAATGCACCATCTATGTTTCAAAAAAAGATGGATTATATATTTAATTCTTTTCATTTGTTTGTGTATATAGATGATATTTTAGTACATAATAAAATTCAGAAAGAACATATGAAACATTTAGAGATAGTTTTAAATAAATTCATAGAAAATGGTTTAATTATAAGTAAAAAGAAAATAAAAATAAATAAATAAATAATTGAATTTTTAGGAATAATTTTAGGAGAAGGAAAAATCCAATTTCAATCACACATAGTACAATTTCTAGATTAAATTGAAGAAACTAAAAAATTACACGCTTTTTAGGAATTCTGAATTATGCTCGATAATATTGTATTAAATATTTAAGAAAGAAAGTAGGACCATTGTGTAATAAGTTATCTAGCAAAGGACAAAGTGTTAGTCAGATATAGAATTAGTTCAAATGATAAAAGAAGTTAGAAATTTCCCACCTTAGAATTTCCTTTAGATATTGAATATAAAATAACAGAAACAGATGAATGTGAACTAGGATGGAGAGGAATTTTATATTCTAAAACAAATAAATATAGTAATAAAAAAAATAAAAATTGTAGATATGCTAGGGGAAAATATAAGATAAAATGAAAATACTTGACCAGTTTAGATTATGAGATAATGATTATTATACATAATATAGAAAGCTTTAAATTATTTTTAAATACTGATTTTACTATTAGAATAAATTGTAAAGCCATAGTAAAATTTATTAAAAAAATAATTTTTGATAAAATAAGACATAAAAGATAGTTAAAACTATATGAAATATTAAATAGCTATAAAATCAATATAGAGCACATAGATGGAAAAATAATGTTTTAGCAGATAATCTAAGTAGACAAGTAATTAAATTTCTAACAAATTATTTTCATATTGCACATGGATCAGATGATGATGTACTTTGGGAATAATACTTTTAGAGTGACATGTGACTCAACGGAAAGACTTCCAAAAAGGGAGCATTATCTACTAGATAATCTCTAGATGACACGCAACTCAATAGAAATTAGATAGCATTAGCACTTTGGCTAATAATTTTAGACAGATTCATAGAAAGCCAAAATTTTAGTTTATTTGCAGTAATTAAAAGTAGAAAGCCCGGCATATATAACTATTGGCCAAAAGTATTACAATAGGTACAAAGATTTCTAGAGCCTTTATTCAAGGGACTTTATACTTTAGAAGAAGTTTTAAATTTTTGTAGAGAAATTGAAGGAATTAATTTTCATATATCTGAAAGAGTTAGACACACCATGCAAACCTCCACTTCTCAATCATTATCTTCATCTATACAACTGTGATAGTTGTGAAACTATGAGATTTAAATCGTAGAAAGCATATGTTAGAAGAATGACTGGAACTTTTAGAAGACCGCGTTTCTTTTTCTCAACAGACCATTACTAAATATCAAAATGAAATTATTTAATTTTACAAAAAATTAGAAAGATTTCATTCTAGAGATATTGTTGAAAACCCCATTTCTAAAGATCTTAATGCTTCCACCAGTAGAAGTTATTATGATAAAATAGAAAAACTCGTTGAACTAACAGATACAACAGCTGCAAGACAAGAAAAGACTAATGAATTAGAACAAAAAAATTGGTGATTGCGCTAGTATTATTCAAAATTCTATAAAGAAATCAATAGTACAAGAAATAATAAATTTCTCAATTTATATTAATTTATGCTTTGTTTTTTATGTTTTACAATGACTTTTTCTTAGACGATGTTGGTAAATGAAGTGTTTAAAAGGAGGCAAAAAGTGATAAGAAACATGTATATAGTATCTCATTGTCTCGTTACATCACTTCAATTTTTGTGTCTATAAATAGAAAAATCCAAAATATTAAATTTTTTCTTAAAAAAAATCTCAAACAATGTTATAGTTGTGTTGTAGTATAGTTAGATACAGCCTCGTGTGATGAAAACTAGTGTATAGGTTTAAATTCTTGAGATTAAAGAGTTCTTCCATATTATGCATTTTATTGTGTACATCTTGCGCCATGTGAAACAAATTCTAGGACGTAGCCACACCCTAGTCGTTACTTGTGAACTTAGAGAAGTTTGTATGAAATGGTAACTCTCGGAAACTTTAGATTTCTACTAGCTACATGACATCTCCCCACCTTGGCTTGAACATTGATTTAACCATTGAAATTGGAGAAGTAATAGCCTCTAGTCAGGGGCGGAGGCAGCGGGGTCCTGGGGGGACTTGGACCCCCTCAATTTTTTGAGATATTTTTTATTTATTTAAATTTTTATTTTGTATTTTAACATTTGAGAAGCTTAGCTGGGTACAATGAGTGATGAAATTTGAGAATTCTCAATACGATTTACTGCTCAAATTACAGAATGTTTTTCACACACTAATAACAGAATATTACATGGAAATATATACAGGAGTATAGACTCTATTCTAGGAAGAAAAGCTAAATGTAAGCCTTGACTAATACAAGAGATTTGGCCGTGATTTGCAAGGCTGTTAAGGCAAGTCTGCTTCCTAAAATCAGGTTCCATGATTTTGTACTGGAGTTAAGGAATCTTCTTTTATAATGAGAACATCTTCTAACATGTTGGTGTACTTAGTACAGTATTCAACTTCAACATGAGCTCTATTTCTGCCATTAATCTTATCAATATCTTCAATGGAACCTGCAATTTTGGAACATTGTTTGGTGCATTTCTCTTCGATACTTATCTTGGTCGATATAAGACCCTCGGAATTGCTTCAATTTCCTCTTTCCTGGTACAATTTCTGTTCATAATCCTTCATCCTATAAAGTAGAATCAATATAAATTTGTTCGAAGTCAAATAATTTTTATGTTAATTGCAGGGGATGCTACTTCACCTTCACCTTCACCTTCTTTGTTTTTTTTGTTAATAAGGTATATATAAAAAAAAAATTCGGGGGCAAACCCCCGTGACCCCACCCCTTCACCTCTATATCTTCAATTCTAGGACCCCCCAACGTCAATCGGCTGGCTCCGCCCCTGCCTCTAGTCCTATTTTAGAATTCGAGATATAAGAAGTTTGTTGACCACAAATGGATAAAGCCACTTCGTTGGACTAAAGAGGCAACAATCTTCTCCATTGCAGCAATTGTTGACTTGGCATATTTCATGTGAAAATTGAATCTCTCTTCTAGTCTAGCCATGTATTATACAGGAAAGGGCAGTCATTTGATTGACTTTTTAAAAGTGAATTTAATGAAGTGTGTGGCTAAATTCACTATAAATACGGGGTGAAACTAAAGTAAAAAAATTGTAGTGCAGTAGTAACAAAACGTAGGGAGGAATTGAAAGAGTAGAGAGAAAATAGTGAGTAGATAGATAAAATTATAGAGAAAAAAAATATTATTTTCTTGTGAATATTTCCTATATAGCTCCTACTATATTGAAACCCTATTATACTTGCCCATAGATGTAGCCTAAATTTGGTGAACCACGTAAATATTTGTGTTCATTTTTCGCTGCATTTTTGTCAACTCCACTTTCAACCTCGACCCACATTTTCCTGACAGTGATATCAGAGCGAGGTTTTGTGTAGGGTCATTGTTGTTCACTATTTACATGCAGGGTAGTATATCGATCATGAACAAAATGATGGCAAAGTATGAGATTGAAAAGTTCAATGAGAACAATTTCTTATTATGGAAAATGAGAATGAAAGCAGTTTTGAGAAAAGATAACTATTTGGTGGCAGTTGGACAGAGGCCCGCGGAGAACACTAACAATGGCAAGTGGAACGAGGTGGATGGTAATGTAATTGCTAATGTGCACCTAGCACTAGTCGATGGAGTATTGTCAAGTGTAGCAGAGAAAAAGACGACCAAAGAGATATGGGATACACTGACAAAGTTGTAATAGGCCAAATCGTTACACAATAAAATCTTTACACTCTTGGGATGGTAGAGCCAACTACGGTGATCGACAACATCAACATCTTCAACACTTTATTTTCATAACTCACATCAATGGGGCATAATATAGAGGCGAGTGAACGTGGTGAGATCTTACTTCAAAGTCTACTAGATTTGTATGATCAACTTATCATCAACTTAACCAACCTTGAAACTCTAGTCTTCGATGATGTCATAGCTGCGGTTATTGAAGAAGAAAGTTGATGCAAGAACAATGAGGACAAATTGAGAAGTTCACATCAAGTTTGACGATGATGAAAGGGAGATCAACAAGATGTGGCTCCAATAGGAGTCATAATCAAAGTAGATCAAAATCCAGGAGTACGAAGAATGCCAAATGTCATTATTGTGGCAAGAAATGATACTTAAAAAAAGGGATTGCTGGAGTCTCATGAAGAATGAAAAAGGCAAACGAAAACGTCATGAGATGTCAAAAGCTTAGGGTTGTTTAGCAAGTACCTCACATGATGGTGAAATTTTATATAGCGAGGTAACAACAGTTGTTGAAGGCAGAAATCAATTTTCTGATGTCTAGATTTTGGACTCAAGAG
This sequence comes from Fraxinus excelsior, assembly GCA_019097785.1. Classification (NCBI taxonomy): domain Eukaryota; kingdom Viridiplantae; phylum Streptophyta; class Magnoliopsida; order Lamiales; family Oleaceae; genus Fraxinus; species Fraxinus excelsior. The sequence continues at coordinate 13,318,627 of CM032638.1, read as the reverse complement.
CTACATGCACTACATCAAAAAAGAGATTTTGCAACGGCCAAAAAATGTTGCAAAAATTTTTTTGCAGCATTTTTCCAAGTGTTGCAGGGTCGGTGTTGTCGTTGAGGAAAGACTTTTTGCAGCGTTTATTCACCGTTGCGAAAAAGTCTTTTGCAACGTTTTTTCAACGTTGCGGTAGAACCTTTTACAGCGTTTTTTAAACGTTGCGGTAAACCCTTTTACAGCGTTTTTTCAACTTGCGGTAGACTTTTTGCAGTGTTTTTTCAACGTTGCCATAGACCTTTTTTTTTTTTTTTTTTTTTTTTATATGGTAATTGACCCACATAATAGAAAATGACACTTTATGAACAAATTTTGAAATTGTATAAAAATTGATAATTTCATTACAAATTTTTGAATCAATACAACATTAGAATGTAATACAACACAACCTATCTAAAAAGGAGTAAGGATTAAAAAGTTCATATTGCATCATCTATAAAGCTTGAAACTATAATAAACTATCCAAACTACAAATTGCACAGAAACAATGACATAAAAACGGACTAATAGACCGCAACATGGAATAGAATGAAGAGCGCAAAGCAAAGCTGGATCACAACCTCCAGGTTCAGCTTCTTGTCCAATAGGTCAGCCACACTCCAATCCTATACCAATGTTAAAACCACCACGGGATGGTGAAGAATATTGTTTACTAAAAACTTCACTTGAAATCGTAAGCTTACTATTAGATGAAGTGAACGAATTGAAAATGGGTCCGTCTCTTCTAAACTTAGACAGTGTCCTTTTCAAAGCCAAAAAATTATTACCAGAGACATTTTTTGATTTTGAAGGCAAGATATTGAAAGTGCCAACCATGTTATCCATTACCAACCAATTTTCGATAACCCTCAGGCATTCAAATGTTAACCATAAAGCAGATGATGGAATAGGAATACTGTCAGCAGCATTGGATGCATGATCAAATGCATTCTTCCCTATAACACTACCGATGGAGCTTTCATGCGATAGCCTTCCCACTTTTGCATGTCTTAGGCTATCTTGATCTTCAAAATCTAGTTTATAAGTGCTGAAGAAAGTATCTTCATTAGTCTCCTCGCTAGTATTTAGAGAAAATGCTCCAGCGAATAAGAGATAAAGAATGTTGGATATGGAGTGACATAAAACAAAAGGCAGATGGATACTGTCATTTTCTTCTTCTATGTGACTTCCAGTTTCTTGCTTTTGAGGGTTCATTCCTTGCACAAAAGCTAATAATCTCATCCATGTTCTAACTAAATCTCACCCACCATGGCATAAGTATTTGGATACAACAGAGTGGCTCATGACAAATCTTATATGTTCAACCACATGGACAGTAGTTTCAAACAAGTTTGACCATTGAGCAACCTGCAAAGAAACTAAATTCAACCTTCTATTATGCAAAAAGAACTTAGAGAACATAAAAGTAGACTCCAAGAGTAAAAAACGAATCATAACACAACCAAATTAATCAGAGCTAGCGGCCACTGGCAAACAAAGGAAAAGCAATATGACATTCATAGAGTTCATAATTAACACATTGCATATCTAGATGTATTATACAAACCAAGCAGTTGATATCAAAAGCCTCCAAAAACAAGAACAGAACAGAACCATGAATGAACAATTACGTTAAATTATCAGTGCCTAAGAAAATCTCACACGTGTCATCACCTACAATTGAAATATGCCACAAACATTTTAAGAATTCCCTCTGAATCCTTATGAAAAAAATCTAAGGCACTTCAGATAGCTCTGAGGAAGAGCTCCATGAAATATTATAATAGTAATATTATTCAATCGATTAAGAAGTCTGCACATTCAATAAATTTAAAACGGGAACTTAAAAAAGAGGTGTTCAGATCTTGCATTATCTAAAACCATGGTCAGACTCTTTGTAGCTTTTGATGTGGCTTAAACCTCTGCAAAAGACCTATACTCATGCCAATGAGTACTAGATACAGACACAAACATAGACAATTATTTTCAAGGGTAAAGCTCAAAAACTTAATTCCAACCAGAAGATCTACCTAAAGTAACGTTTGAATTAAAAAAATACTGAGAATCCCAGGCAACACCCAACAATAAAAGTAAAAATGAAGGATAATGATTTCATTCAACTGGTCACGTAATAGTATTAATTTGTCACATGGTCATCACCTTTACAATTATCTTCCTTGGAAATAGTCAGTAGAATAAATTTTCTTTCAATCACTGCACTGGAGGGTTCATTCCTTCCAGTTTCTGTGCGCCATCTCTCTGATTTGTTCCCATCAAACCATTGCAACCTTTTTTTCTCCTCTCTTTATCACTAAATGAAAAACTGATCTATTCAGTTCCCAAAGTAGTAAGTCAGGAAGATAATTGGCTTCTTTCTAATACCCAAGTTAAAGCCTTTAATTAGAGTTTTTCCAGATACCTGTGTGATCTGCCTAGGTAGAAGAATCTAATTTACGAAATTGACTTTTGTCATACTTCATTTGCATATTTTCTCCTTAGCCACAACCACTGTGTAATAAACTATTTGTGGCTTATGCACTAAAATTTTGCCTCACATAGGCTTTCATAAAACTCCTTCAATCCTGCCCCTTAAGTTCCATTACTGAGGCTTACGCCTCAAAGGCTAAACCTCGAGACAACTAAGATGTTTGAGGACTTTCTTGCATTTTCCAGACATTCTATTAAAGTATTACTGGCCTTAGTTTTGTGGGCTATTTTCCTTTCGATTATTGATTTATTTTATGTTCACTTCTAGATTTGTTAATTTTCTTCATTATATATTTTTTAAGATGATGTATATAGTACATTATGAGCATCTTTATGCACTTCTCTATCCTTTTGTATTAATTATTACTCTATCTTGAGACTTACGCTTCAAAGCGGCTCGAGGTTGACACCCCGGCTCACAGAGGTAAAATGCAAAGCTGTTTTAAGCATTGCCGCAACTTTCACTTAGCTATAAAAGATGCCGCATCATGGAGTTTATTGATTTTCTAAGATATTATTTCCAAGTCTTGACTTTGTTACTCAGTCAAGCCTGGCCAAGTTATCAAGTATAGTCAACAACATCACCAAGCTGAAGCTGCGCAAATACAAAGTTTAATGGAATCTGTACAGCTGTGATCTGCTAATTACTCACTGGGACACAACAAGAACTGGAGTTGATTTTTCCAGCTTACAGTTAAAACATATCTTATACCTAAATAAGATATTTTTGTCCATTAAATCAAGACTATGATTTTTACTCCACAACTAAGAACAATTTCATTGGGACTATAAATCAAACACTTTCCTAGCAAACATCAAATAACATAAAATAAAAACAATAGACAGCAGAATTCACTTACCAGGGCAATGGAAGGCAGCCCAATTTTAAAACAAAAAATAAAAAACAAAAAAGGAAGGCAGTCCAATTTCAAAACAAAAAAACAAAAAAAGGAAGAAGACGAACCAGACACAAGCAGCTATTGAGAGAGAGGAGCAGGGGCTGGGAGGGAGCGAATGGCTAGAGAGATGAGAATCGGTACCGCGACGCTATTCGAGCAGCTTGTGAGAGGTCCGGTGACGGCGAGAGGAAAAAATGTGGTTTTGTCGATTTCAGCCGGTGGAGGAAGTCGAGGCCTGCCAGTTTTGAGGCCATGATGGTCTTGGTGGAGCTTCCGGGAGAATAACAGAGAAAAAGAAATTATCACAGCGTTTTACAGAGAACGGGGGAAGAAGAGAGGAGAGGCAGAGACGAGAGGGGAAAAGTTAGGGCTAATTGGTTTGATTCAAAGGAAACTTTTTTAATTGTAAAAAGAAAAAAAAGAAAAATATAAAAAATTGTGAAAAACGTCTTTCGTAATGTTTAAAAAAGTTGCGAAAGATGTTTTTCGCAACATTTTTTAAACTTTGCGAAAAGTTGTCTTCCGTTGCGTTTAAAAAATGCTTTGAAAAACAAAAAATTTTGCAACATTTAAAAAACGTCGCGAAAAGGCAATATCAACAACATTCATTTAAAAAATATTGCCAAAATTTGATTTTGTTAAGTAATGGTAACATTCCCGTATCAAAATGGTACGATAGATCCCTTTAACAACATTTAACTACCAAATGTTACATTTTATGTGTTGCAAATGGTGTTTTTTGGTGTAGTGATGACACATGATACTAAGGAGGGAATGGTTCCATCATTATGAACCTATCTTTGAAGGATCTATGTTTATGGAGAATGATCATGCCTTGGAGATCGGCTGGTATTGGTACCATCAAATTAAAAATGTATGATGGTATAGTTTGCACTATCTAGGAGGTACGACACATAAAAGGCTTGAAGAAAAATCTATTGTCTTTAGGACAATTAGATAACATTGGATGTAAGACCCATGTACAAGAAGGGGTCATGAAAATAATCGAAGGCGTGTTTGTTGTGATGAAAGCGGAAAAGATAGCTGCGCATTTATACATGATTAAAGGAGAGACACTACAAAAAGAAGAAGTATTTGTCGCATCAACAAGTTCAGCAGAAAAATTAACAATGATGTGGCATTGCAAGCTTGGACACGTCGGAATGTGGTTTGAAAATTCTCTCAGAATAAAAGCTTCTTCTAGGGCTTAAAAAGGTTTCATTATCCTTTTGTGAGCATTGTGTTACTAGTAAGCAGCATAGATTGAAGTAAAGCTATTTTGGAGCTGGTTCATTTTGCTATTTGGCAATCACCAGTATTGTCCCTAAGATGAACATGATACTTTGTATCTTTAATTGATGATTACTCCATGAGATGTTGGGTATATCCAATCAAGATTAAGGGAGACGTGTTTGCAGTCTTTAAAATATTCAAAGTGCGGGTAGAGCTTGAATCTGAAAAAAAGGTCAAGTGTTTGAGAATTGACGATGGATGAAAATATATTGGTGATGAGTTTGATAACTTTTGTCAATAAGAAGGTATCAAGAGACAATTCATGACGCCATATACTCCACAATAAAATGGAGTGGCAGAGCGGAAGAATAGAACATTGCTAGAAAGAACAAGAGCAATGTTGAGAATTGCAGGGCTAGCAAAGTCATATCGAGCGAAGTAGTCAAAATCACATGTTTTGTGATCAATCGGTCACCATCAACTGCAATTGATCTGAAGACGCCAATGGAAATGTGGACTGGTAAACCAATCAATTATTCTTGCTTACATGTATTTGGAAGTCCTGCGTACGTTATGTACACACCCAAGAAACATCAAAACGGGATCCAAAATCCAGAAAATGTATTTTCTTTTGTATGCTGATGGAGTTAAGGGGTACCACCTATGGGATCCCATTGTTCACAAGGTGATAATCAGTAGATATGTGATATTTACGGAAGGAAAGGTGCAAAAGAAAGAAAATAATAACACTTCAAAAGAGAAATTAGAGATTGCTATAGTCGAAGTTGGAGATGAACGAGAAGTGATGGAAGCAGCACTAGAGATGAAGAACGAGAACAAACTGAGTCTAGTGCTGCAGAAGTTCGATGATCAACGCGGGAGAGAATATAACAAGCTTGGTACTCAGAGTACATTATGGAGGGCAATGTTGTGAATTGCTTATTGACAAAAGACGTAGATCCATTAACTTTTCATAAGGCTATACATAGCCAAGAGTTTTTTTTTGTGGATGACATCAATGTAAGAAGAAATTGAAGCTCTTCATAAGAACAAGACATGTGATCTTATTCCACTACCATAAGGAATGACGACCATTGGAAATAAATGGGTCTACAAGATTAAATGAGATGACAATGACCAAGTGGAGCGGTATCATATGAGACTGGTTATGAAGGGACATGCTTAGAAAGAAGGCATTAACTTTAATGAATTTTTTTCCCTTGTGGTTCGACTTACAACAATTCGAGTAGTTTTGGCGATGTGTACTACATTCGACTTACACCTGGAGTAGTTAGATGTGAAAACTACATTTCTTCATGGAGAACTTGAAGAAAAGATTTATATGCTCCAACCAGAAGGTTTTGAAGAGAAACTTGGTTTGTAGGTTGAACAAATCTCTATACGATCTTAAATAGACGCCGAAATGTTGGTATAAGAGATTTGATTCCTTCATCATGAGCCCTGGATACAGTTCAGATCCGAGTGCTTATTACATGAGATTTAGAGATAGCGATTTTATTATTCTGCTGTTGTATGGTGAGAAGATGTTGGTAGTAGGCCCCAACAAAGATTGTATTAAAGACTTGAAGGCACATTGGCTAGGGAGTTCGAAATGAAGGACTTGGGACTAGCAAGAAAGATTCTAGGGATGCAAATTTACTGAGACATAAATAATAGGAAGGTTTGGCTAAGTTAAAAGAAATACTTGAAGAAAATCTTGTGATATTTAAGCCAATATCTACCCATTTTCCTATTAATTTCAAGTTATCCTCAAATATGGGTCCTAGCAACGAAACAAAGAGGATGGCAATGTCTTGAGTACTGTACACATTAGTAATGGGTACAAAATCAGACATGCACAAGCTATAGGAACGATTAATCGTTACATGGCAAATCTTAGTAAATAGCATTGGAGCACTGTAAGGAGGATCATGAGATATGTCAAGGGTACCTTTATGCTACATTATTTTATAGAAGATCAGATTTTATTGTTAGAGGCTATGTTGATTCAGATTATGCATGTGATCTTGACAAAAGTAAATCCACCACAGGTTGTGTTTACTTTTGCCGGAGGAATTGTAAGCTGGGTTTTGAAACTATAGTCTATTGTGACGACTTCTACTACAAAAACAGAATACGTGGCAGCTACACAAGCTAGCAAAGAAGCAATTTGGTTGCAAATGTTAATGGAAGATATCGAACACAAACAAGAAAAGATTACTCCATTTTGTAATAGTTAGAGCGCTTTGCACTTGGTAAAGAAACCAACATTTCACCAAAAGACAAAGCACATTAAAGTTCAATATCATTTTATTCGAGAAAACGTGGAAGAAGGAAGTGTGGATATATAAAAGATTCATACAGATGACAACCTAGCAGATATGTTAACAAAACAAATCAGTATTGACAAGTTTACATGGTGTCGATCATCTATCGGCCTAGCAGAAACATAAGTATAATGGAAATTTCAAGTGTAGTGACTTTAAGGCCTTGTTTGAGCCATATTCTTCTCTCCTTAAAATGAAAAATATGACCGTTATCCATCACATCAACATTTAAATTCAAATTTTCTATCTCTTGTGTGAGCCCCAATAACGGCTATATTTTTCATTCTCATTTTCAAAAAAGTTGGCTCAAACAAGGGCTAAGTGTGAGAAATGTTGATCACAAATGGATAAAGCCACTTTTTTGGACTAAAAATGCAACAATCTTCTCCATTGCAACAATTGTTGACTTGGCATATTGCATGCATTTAATGCAAAGTGTGAAATTTGAATTTCTTTTGTACTCTAGCCGTGTATTATACAGGAAGTGGCAGTTATTTTGTTTACTTTTTTGAAGTGAATTTAATGAAGTGTGTGGCCAAATCCACTAAAAATACGGGATGAAACTAAAGGAAAAAAATTGTAGTGTAGTAGCTACAATGCGTAGAGAGGAATTTAAAGAGTGGAGAGAAAATAGTAAGTAGAGAGATAAAATTATAGAGAGAAAAGAATATTGTTTTCTTCTTAATATTTCTTACTTAGTTTCTCCTATTACAAAATATATTAATTGTTATTATCTCCTTGTAATTAGATAGTGTTATTGTAATTCTCCTACTATAGTGAAATCCTCTTATAATTGCCCGTGGATGCAACCTAAATTGGGTGAACCATGCAAATATTTTGTGTCCATTTTTTGGTGAATTTTTCTCAATTCGACTTTCATTGCAAGCCAACCTTGAGCCACGTTTTACTAACAAGATTTTGGCTGAAAGGTTTGAATTGGGTATTATTACCTGTTGACTCAGATTTTGCCTTCTTTGAATAAGAAAAGATAGTTATGAGAAGAAATAGTAGGAAGAAGCGGCATAGCATTGAATTCACCAATATATGAGCAAAATAGCTACCTAATAGTAAAAATGTGAATGAAAATAAATTCATTATACTTTAGCCAGAAAAAAAAATTAACTGTTGCAATGCTTGACAATGTTTGGGACACTTATACGAGGATCTAAATGATGAAATAGTTTCACTTGCTTAATTTAAGCTAGATGTCATTCGTTTTTAGAAGTCGAGTAAAATTACGAGATTTGACCCAAACTACACCTATAGGGGATGAATAGGTATAAATGCAGAATTAAAAATTGTAATTAACCAGCAACAAGTCACTAATTAATTATCTCTAGATATGCGAAATGTTTACGGATAGACCCCAACTGGGTAAAAACTCCGGGCACTTTGCTAGTTAAAATTCATAAACGATCGAACTTACAGTCTGTTAAACAAGACACGACATGAACTTTCTGACCTCTTAACTAAAGTTAATGCAGTCCTTCTATATTGCGTGCCTCGTAACAACTCCTGATTGAGATTCTAACAGCCTTCTTGGATTACGTGCCCTTACACCAACTCTTGACTGCAATCTGACAGCCCTTCTGGATTGCACGCTCCTACACCAAATCCTTAACTGCAATATCAAAGCTCTCTTGGATTCTCTAACCCCCCGACTTTGTAGATTTATCTATCTCTTGTGGATTCTTGAAGAATTCTGTGTTCCTCAGTAAGCTTGGTATTTGGATTAACTGGAACTCATGTTTTCTCTGCCAAATATAATCAAATCAATGAAGGTTGAAGTTTTTCAATGAATTGGAAGATGAAAATATGGAGCTCTCAAGTTCTCTCTATGTTTCAACCTCCAAATTTACGTTACGTGGTGTTCTAGTATTTATATGATAGGGTTAGGGTTGAATGGGCCAGATAAAAAGCCTCAAAATTGCGATTAAAAAATTTCTGGCTAAACCTGTCGCTCGAGCGAAAGCTCAGCGACGTCGAGCAACGGCTTGTCATTCGAGCAAGGACCCGACAACAGTCTAGCGAAAATGTTTCTGTTTCTGTCGCTCGAGCGAAGTACTGGTGACAGCCTAGCGAAATTGCGACGCCATTTTTTGTCCTCTTTTGAAGCTCGAACCCTAGAACCTATACAACTCAAATACGAAAATTAAAACCTACTCCTTGACTTTTATAACCTATCCAATTTAGTCCCTTTTGTTCACAGACTTACCAATTACATCATAAAGTTTCAAAACCTAACAAACTCTCCATTTGGCATTCTGTGACAAAACTACAATATAAAGTCAATGTAGTAGTGAAAGAATTATAGACTCAATGACTAAAACTAGCAACACTAACTGTCTTTATTGAATTCTACTTTTCCTTTATCAAAACTTGTTTCCTAAAATAGATAACTCAAATACCCAGTGTAAAATGTATATAAAACAGAAATATTTGTAAAAGCAAATCAATCAGTTATAACACATAACACATCATTTCAGTTTCATACCATAAGCTAAATTAAGATGTAATATCAATGCAACCCAACATAAAAAAACAAAACATTGATACGACAAAACATCAAAACTTAATCTAACAATACTAAAATTAATTATCATTTAATGCCTTTGAGTCAAAGTTTTTTAGATACATCAAGTCATGTCAAAAAATCATATACATCAAAAATAAATCTACTTCGTATAAAAAATAAATATACTCCATTGATACTACTCTCCCTTTTTGTCACAAAATGACAAGTGACTAAGAAATAACATGCAATAACCCAAAAATACAAATGTTAGCATGCATAAGTATGAGCAATGGACAATAACCTTTCCCACACACGTGACTCAAGTTAATCATGGAGTAAATTGTATAAGTGACACATGTGTGTAAAATGTCACTAATCTTCTAGTAGTAGGACTTCAAACCTTAATTTTATGAGAAAGGACTTGCGAAACACCACTGCCAATAAGAGTATTCATTTACTTATGAAAGTCAAACCAAGTAAAGCACCCAAGAGCCTATACACAAAATCTCTATTTTATATAGATAATTTATTTTCTCCCCCTAACTTTTAGCATATTTTATTTTCACCACTTTCAATATTTTAAGCTCCTAATTAATTTTCACATCTTAAGTGCAGACTCTTCTCCATTAAGTGACTAAAATGACCCATGTAGTGAGCTTTAGGTCGGTTAACCCAAGTCAATTGACAATAGATACCAGGTTACGAAAAACCCTGCATACTTAATTGCTCGAGTCAAATAGACTCTGAAAAAGAACATAAGATATTAAACTTTTTATTACGGGGGATATACCTGAGTTTAGGTCTAATAAATAAAGTCAATTCATGTTCAAAGTCACATTACTAACATGTGATTGTCATCCCAAATCTCACACACGCGGTAGAGTCCCACTAACAATATGAAGACATTTATACTAAGTACTCCATAAATAACCTAAGCTAGTAATGGAAACTTTGTTACAACTCATTGATTAAATCCATGTTTGATCACAATCAACAAAATCGAGTACATTGTATATTATGCCGTAAAAACAATGTCCTACATTTTTATTTTTTCAATTTTTTGTTGTTTTTAATTTAAATCATGAATGCACTAACTGAGCACACAAAAAAATGTCAAACACACAAAATTAAAAGTAAATAATAAATATAAATATAAAAAAATATGGTACGAGCATACACCAAAAATACCTAATCAATAACGTACACTGACACTCTTACCCTTAAGAGCGCGATCAGGCTCATGACCTCTCATGTCACTCTTTTTAACCCAAATTTTTTAAGATGTAGAGGTAATTTTAGTCAACTAAGTAATCATCTTAGTTAGGTGGCTAACTTGATTTGCGAGAAAGTTAACATTGCTAGTGATATCCTGACTTTTACCTCTTGGCTTACGTTTACGGCATTCAACCCTTATGTGTTCCAACTCACCGCAATGAAAACATGTAGGGATAAAACTAGAATCAAAGTTATGAGATCGTTGATATCTATTCCTAGATGGCGGGTCCTACGCTGTCTAGTAGGCCTCTGTCCTACATATCCCTTATTCTTAGGTTCAGGGTTAGGCATATGTTTAAGTTGGTCAGTATCAGGGACAAATATGGTCTTCGACGTATTAGCAACATTATGATCATTTTTATTATATCCTAGATCTCCCTTATTACCAACAGGCTTACCCATTCCTAGAATATCATCTAGCTTTAGAGAACAACTAGAAAAAGCAAGAAGTTGAGACTTGGAATGCTCTAGGCCGCACAGAAGATTTTTAATCAGTATTTCTAAGATTCCCTTTTCAACTGTCAGCTTATTAGCTCTCATAGATGTTTTCTCAAGCTTACTAGTGAGATTCCCAACCTGAGTATCTAAAGATTCATTCATAGATTTCAACTCACTCAGGGTAGAGGTAGATTCCTGAATGTACGCTATGAGTTTCTCGTTTTCCAACTCAAGTTCCGTAACTCTCGTAGTTAATGTTTTATTTTTTGTTATAATCTTATTGCTCTCCTCATAGATACCATAAGCCTCATGAATATATCCCTCATTATCAGAATCTTCCTCATTATCAGAATCCTCACTGCAACTAACGCTCTCAATTTTTTCACTCCCCTCATCAGATTCAATCTTAACTTAGACGTGAACGCCATATATTTTTGCTCATCCTTACCACCAGAGGTATCACTTTGATCGCTCGAATCCAACTTTTCATCACTGAGAGTCACTGCTAATGCCTTATTCCTTCATTTTCTGAATTATTCTTAAGATTATGACATTCAATCCTATAGTGACTAAACCCCTTGCACTCATGGCATATCACAGATTGGGTTTTTTTTAATGTAAGTCATAGAAGAATTTTTATCACGTTTCTTACGCAAGAATTTACTAGGATCAACAATTTTCCTCTCTTTAGGTTTTCTCATATTCCGCATGGCCTTTTGGAATTGTTTAATGAAATAAGTTATTTCGTCGTCCCTAAGGGTCTCAACATCAATCAACTCACTCTCTTCTTTCCTAATAGTGTTCATGGCTATAGTTTTAACCTTTTTCGGTTGAGATATGGTGAGTTCATAGGTTTGGAATGATCCAACGAGTTCCTCTATCTTAACTGCATGTAAGTCCTCACTTCTTTCAATCGTCGTGATCTTAGGTCTAAACATATCCGGTAAGGATCTAAAGACTTTTCCAACGATTTTGAACTTGGGATCTTTTCACCTAGGTTAAAACTCGAATTTACTAAATTATTTAATTCCGCATAGAATTCATCGAACGATTTATCGTCCGCCATTCTAATCTTTTCAAACCTAGAGTTCAACATCTGCAGTTTAGAACTTTTAACCGTTTAATTCTCTTCTTGTGTGGTTTCTAAGATGTCCCACACTTTTTAGCAGTCTCACACATCGACACTCTTCTAAACTCTTCTGCAGACACAGCTATAAACAGTGCATGTAAAGCTTTGTTATTCCAGTTATACTCATCTAAGTTCACTCTAGTCCAATTAGCAATGAGAATGAGAATAACTTAATTATTAATTGTAGAACTATGTGCAGCTCAACAATTTACTACACTAAGCCAGATACGTTCATATAGAGATTTTAAAAAGGCTCTTATCCTAACTTTCTAGTAGGCATAGTTGCTTCCGTAAAAAATGGAGGTACAAATAGAGACTGACTCATCTAGATAAATTTAAGGGCCAAGAATCGAAATGAGGCTCTGATACCAATTGAAATTACGATATTCGACCTAAACTACACCTAGATGAGGATGAATATGTGTAAATGCGAAATTAAAATTATAATCAACCAACAACAAGTCACTAATTAATTATCTCTAGACGGTTAAGTATACAGTCCAATTACCCCATGTTTGAATACCATATAATATGAAAATAATAAATAAAACAGTAAAAAACATGCGAAATGTTCACGGAGAAACCCCAACTGGGTAAAATTTTTAGGTGCTTTGCCAGTTAAAATCCACTATAAACAATCGAACTTACAGTCCGCTAGCCAAGATGACGACATGAAATTTATTACCTGCTGATTGAATTTAATACAATCCTCCTGGATTGCGTGCCTCGCAACAACTCCTGACTGAGATTTTGACATCATTCTTAGATTTCATGTCCCTACAGCAACTCGTGACTGCAATTTGATAGCCCTTCTGGATTGCGCGCTTCTGTACCAACTCCTTAACTCCAATATCAAATCCCATAGGCTTAATTACTCAAGTCAAGTAGGCTTCGAAAAGAAGCATTAAGATATTGAGACCCTTATGATTATTTTTCCAGACAAATATTGATTCATGCAGGAATAATATCGAGCTTAGGTCTAATAAAAATGATGAATTCATGTTCAAAGTCACCCTATTAACATGTGACTGCCATCCCAAAACTCACATGCATGGTAGAGTCACACTATCGAGATCATAGTGTGTGTAGTACGAATGGTATATGAAGAGACATATATTAAATACTCCATAAGTATCCTAAGCTGGTCATGGAAATTATATTACAGCTTACTAAATAAACTCATTCTTGATTACAACCAACAAAATCAAGTGTAATGGAAATCGTGCTGTAAAACAAATGTCAAAATCAACATCACTGTCTTTTTTTTTTGTTAAACTTTAAACCGAAGCAAAAAAAGAAAATGTTTTTGTTTGATTTTCGTATAAAACATGAATGTACCAAGCACATAAAATATATAAAAATTCAAACAAAACACGAGAACATAAAATAAAATGCATGAAAAATAAGTAAATAAATATGATGCATGCATAACACAATGTCACACAATAGTAGAATACCAGCATGCATCAAATATACTCAGTCAATAAGGTAAAGAAATATCAATAGCTGTTCTAAGAGATTCAAACCGAAGACCATTCAAGGGCTTAGTAAATAAATCAGCTAATTGGTTCTCAGTAGAAATATGTTCAAGATTCACAATTTAAGTTTCCACAAGCTCTTGAATAAAATGATGTCTGATGTCAATACGCTTAGTTCGAGAGTGTTGAACGAGATTTTTAGAAATATTAATAACACTGGCGTTATCACAAAATACAGTCATAGTACCCTGTTTAATCCCATAATCACTCAACATCTGCTTCATCCAAAACAATTGAGTACATCAACTTCCTAATGCAATGTACTCAGCCTCGGCTTGGATAATAATATATCGCACGGCGCTCAGGTGTGATTCCTTAGGATCAACCCGAAATCACGCACAGACGCCTACACTAAATGCTATGTCAGGTCTACTAGCAGTGAGGTAAAGCAGACTACCTATCATACTTCTATATAGTGTTTGATCAACACTCATGCATGTAGGATCTAAACCTAACTTGATACCGGTGCTCATAGGGGTTCTAGTGTGTTTCTTGCTGTCTAACCCAAACCGCTTGACAAGATTCTTGGCATATTTTGATTTAGATATGAACAATCTCTCATTAGTCTGCTTGACTTGAAGACCAAGAAAGTACATTAATTCACCAATCATGCTCATCTCAAATTCTTACTTCATACACTCAGTGAACTCATGAGTAAGTGAATCAACGGGAGAATCAAAGACGATGTCATCCACATAGATCTGAGCTATGGTGATGGTATCCTCAATCCGTCTTATAAACAAGGTCCTGTTTGCACCACCTCTCGCGAAACCATGTTCCAAGAGGTATGCAGTAACCCAATCATACCAAGCTCTATGAGCTTGTTTCAGCCCATACAAGGTTTCATTCAGCTATACACATAGTGAGGATATTTCGGATCAACAAACCCTTTAGGTTGTTCCACGTAGGCTTCTTCTGGAAGAATACCATCAGGAAAGTACTCTTGACATCCATTTGGTACAGTTTGAAACCCGAAGTATAGGCAACCACAAGAAGAATTCTAATGGATTCAAACCTAGCTACCGGGGCAAAAGTTTCAAAAATCACGACCTTCAACCTGAGTGTATCCCTGAGCAACCAACCTAGCCATATTCCTCATAATGGTACCTTGATCATCCGTCTTATTCTTGAATATCCACTTAGTACCAATAATATTGTAATTATTAAGCCTAGGCACTAAGTCCCAAACTTTGTTTCTAACAAACTGATTTAACTCATCATGCTAGCATTAACCCAACATTCATCCCTAAGGGCTTCCTCAACCTTCTTCGGTTCAATCTGAGACACATAGCTCGCATATGACACGTTGTTCAAAATGCTCTTGCGAAGTCTCATTCCTTCTTCTATATCTCCAATCACATTATCCTTAAGGTGATTCAATTTGACTCTGGACGAAGGTTCTTTAGGTGGTTTAGCTTCATTATCAGAAGTAGAATCATTAGTTGAAACAACCAACTCATTTAATGTTTGTGGGGACCAACATCCAACTGTTCTAGGTCAACACACTCTCCGCCAATATCTTCCTCACTACAAGCATCATCAACCACCACATTGATAGATTTCATGACAACACGTGTGCGATTATTGTCCACTCGATAAGCCTGACTATTTTTGGAATATCCTAAGAATATATCATCATCACTCTTGGAATCAAACTTTTCAAAGTTCTCTCTGTCTCTCAGAATGTAGCATTTGCTGCCAAACACACGAAAGTACTTGAAAGTATGTTGTTTACCCTTCCAAATCGCATACGGTGTCATGTCAACTTTTGGTCTAAGATAAACTCTATTGATAATGTGACATGCAGTATTTATGGCTTCGTCCCAAAATGAATAGCTAAATCTTTACCATGAAGCATAGCTCTCGTCATTTCTTGAAGCACACGATTTTTTCTCTCAACTACCCCATTCTGTTGTGAAATGATTGTTAAGGAGAACTCATGTTGGATTCTCTTCTCCAGAAAGAAGTTCTCAAGATTTGTGTTTTTGAACTCTTTACCAAGATCACTACGAATTCTGGACACAGAATAACCTTTCTCATTTCTAAGTTTCTTACACAAGGAGATGACAAGACTAAATACTTCAATTTTATCTCTTAGCAATTCAATCCAAGTGAAATGAGAAAAGTCATCAACAACAACCAAGATATATCTTTTACCACCAAGACTTTCGGTGGAGTAATTCAAGAGGCTTGCTCGTCAAGATCTTAGAAGTTTGTTTGTGGGGGTACCTTAAGCTGTTTACCTTGTTGAACAAACAGTGATATCAGAATTATCCAGCTTAGGTAGGCCATTGACAATCTCCTTTTTGGTGAGTTTAGACAGATTGTTATGGTTTAGTGGCCCAGTCGTTGATGCCATAACTCAGTTATGTTGATCTTGGCACTACTACACTTGTAATTAGAATTAGGTAAGACTTCGTAGCAATTTTTAGATGTTCTCACACCTTCAAGAACAATGTTACCAATTGAGTCATATACAGAACATATTTTCTGGACAAAGGTAACCTCAAAATTAGCATCACAAATTTGATTGATACTCAACAAATTGGACTATCATCTAACCATTCAATTAGTGACCAATTAATTGAAAGCATTAAATCAACAACACAAATAAATGGAATTGGAAACTTTTATAGAAATAACTAAAATAAAATAAAATCATATCCTAAAGTTTTAGCTAGATAAATTATTTAGTTCATGATATAAGACATGAAATCTATATAATTCATAAAGAATAACATGAAGAGAAGAAAGATAAAAATATTTCTTGGACGGCTGAATCAATCTACTTCGCCAAGTTGTCTTTGCCTTCTTAATTTCTTCAATCTTGTCCTCTTGAATTGTTGTTCTTCACTGGATGAATTGTATTTGAAAAGTGGTCTTTAGGATTATATTTATATCATCATGAAGTCTTGCAAGAGTTAGGGTTGGATTGGGATTTTAAAAGAGACCAAAATATTCAAAATCCTTCTCTCGATCGGGGGCACCTTGGCGCCACAAGTGTGGCACTGCAGCGCAGCAATGCCGTTGTTATTCAGCAATAGTGGTGATGTGGCGTCCATTTTCGAGTAAAAATTCAGCACCGCACATCTTCAGTATTTTTATCATAATGTTTTCTCCTGATATCCGCTTGAGGTGATTCAAAATGCGTTGAAAAGTTAACTCAAAGGGATACAACTTTACTTTAGATAACTTTCTCCAACTCAAATGTTAACTATGTCAAAAATGAATCTCATTCCCTGGATAAAAATTTAGAACATACTTGTGCGATTGAGAATTATTTCACTCATTTTTGGTTTCTAACTGCATCCTGATAATTCCTAAAAATCTTCAATTATGGTTTTGTGGTCTGAATCAACTATTGAAAAGTTTCAATTAGGTTGTCAAAATTTGGATTTTACCATTTTCATCGTTATTCACTTATTTCTTTCATTTAACCCCCAATCATCAAGTTTCACCAAACCAACATCAACGTTTCCTTGATTCATACTAACATCACTCTTTTCTCCAAGTTTTACACGATTCACACCAATTCACCTAACTTATAAAACAACATTAAAATGCACATTAAAACTCTGAAAGACAATCAAAATAACAAGTTTAATAGGCAACAAAACAATGAATGAACCACACTCATCAAACACCCCCAAACTTAATACGATGCTAGTCCTCGAGCAAACCCACAAGAAAAGGAAAAGAAACTAATGAAAGCACACAAACAAAACTAACAAACTAACTTACCTAAGACAAGTTTAGTTAGATAGCTTGCCTTTAGCTCACGATTGAAACCATGATTTTAAATTCATGAACTACTTCAAAGTTATAATGCAAAAATCAAATTTTTACCTATTCAATACAAAATGGGTGTGTATGTGTGAAGAATCGATTGCAATGCTATCCATTCACAAGTTGGTTCAACTCCTGACCTTAAAAGTCAAATATATCATTTCTTCACTCGTGGGATTCACATACCCCCTAAACTTGTTTTCTTTTATTATCTTCCCATGGTGTATTCTAAGGTTGATTTTCTATTATTAACTTCTTACACCGCTTTAATTTGGTTTAGTCTAACTGACAATGTCAACAATTTATGCATGTGATGATTCTCCCAGATTATGAGTGCTTCGACAATCGAACTTATAGTAAACATCAAACTCAATAGTTATATAAGCCCCTCCCCCCCCCTCAAACAATTATTTTACAATTATTCTGATATTCTTAGCTCGAGATCAACCTCACCATTTCTTCTATTCTTGACCCATGTATCAAGATTTTAGCAATGGACTTACTAACTCGAGTCAAAAAGGTGCTGGCGTGAGGCATAGAATTAACAAGTGCAATGCTCTTTTTCTTTAAAAGAAAAGCGGAATTAAAAAGGGTTAGATCCCTAGCATACGGTCATCAACTTATTCATACTTGAAAGTTAAAGACACTTTACACCAATTTTTTTTTCAACATGCACGGAATCACCACAGGTCTAAATCATATCTTGCACCGGGTCGAACACCTCGAAATTATGCTATATAAGATTAGAGATGTAATGAACAATATGTTTTAAGATTAAGCATCTAAGTCTTTTATTTCAACATATATCACGTGAATCAACATATTTTTGTACAACACTATAAGCAATTCATGTGCATAAAAATGTTTCATATGAATAAGCAAAAATTTAACCCAAAACACAATTTATTCATAATTCATGAACTAATACATGTTCTCAAGTATATACATCTTTGCTTGCAAGGCTATCTAAAGTAATTAAAAACAACTAACAATTAAGCAATAAGACAACTAATATTTCACCAAACACCCCCAAACTTAAACTAAGCATTGTCCTACTTGTGAAATTAAAGAAAAAAGGAAAACTTCCATGAGTAAAAATATTGGTTGTCTTCATTTCTTTCGGCGGCATGGTGATGTGATGGCGGATTGATGGATGATGAATGTTGATATAGTTTCTCCCTCAAACTAGAGATTTAACCTATAAGAAAAGCAAACTCATTAATAAACTAAAAACATAAAAAACATAAACTAAAATATAAAGATAAGAGATAGAAAGCTTGGGTTGTCTCCCAAAAAACAGTTCTTTAAAGTCATTAGCGTGACATTGTCAGAATTCCTTATGTTGGATCTTCAAGATGCATTCCTCCCTCTATGTTTACAAGCTTTTTCATTGGCTTTGATTTTTTCTTCAGAATAGCATGGCCACTAGGATTAAGAGGTAGCTTCAACTATGACACATCCTTCAAAATCTCTTATGATTTGATAATGTTGGGAGATTTCAAAGGTTCTACAATGTAGTTCTTCTTTGTGTCAGGTGGATCGGCTTCTTTGACTAAGATGAAATACTCCACTTCCTTGATCCATATGTAGCTTCCAATAGCAAATGTATCAATCTTTGAGTAACTAGGGTCATAGAATAATTCTCTTTTGAAATTTTTACTCTTCATTGTGTCAATTGATTGTACCATGTGGCAAGCGTTGAGTTTTTCTAAGGATTTCTTCGTTTGATAAATATTGAACATGGCTTACTCTTCATTAATCCGCAATGTCAATTTTCTCTTTGGATATCAATAGGAGCTCTTCCAGTTTCCAAGAAGGGCTAATCAAGAATTAATGATAATTCTTGATCTTCTTTCATATCCAAAACCACAAAGTCCACTAGGAAGATGAACTTGTCAACTTTAACCAACACATCTTCAATGATCCGTCTGGGGTATGTGATGGATCTATCAGCTAGTTGCAAAGTGACTGTGGTTAGTATCACTTCTCCAAGGCCCAACTTCTTAAATACGAATAGTGGCATCAAATTGATGCTAGCTCCCAGGTTATACAATGCCTTATCAAATGTAGAAGTGCCTAGAATAATGAAGCTACCTAGATTGTTTAGTTTCTAAGGAAGCTTCTTCTGCGAAATAGCACTACATTTTTTGTCAGCTTAACTATCTCAAATTTCAACAACTTTCTTTTCTTTGACATCACTTCCTTTAGGAACGTGGCATAATTCGGCAGTTTAGCTTCAAGATCGATGGAGATCTTCTTGAAAACATCCTGAAATTTTGCAAACTACTCAACAAAATTTTTCTTCAGGAATCTCTATAGATATGGCAGTTTAGCTTCAAGATCGATGGATTATCTGGGAATGAAATTAAGTTAGGCTTAGAAGTCTTCTTTGTTGCCTCTGCTTCAAATGTCTGCTCTTCAGCCAATTATTCTTCAACATGATAAAAAGAAAGTGTAGGAATCAAGCTTCTGTAGGCTTGTTCTCTTCAACTACTTTTCCACTCCTCAATGTGATGGCATTGCAGTGCTCCCTTGGTTTGACCTCGGTGTCACTGGAAACTTCCCTTGCTACTGGGAATTTATTGTAGTTGCTAGCTAACCAATTTGTTGTTGACCTATGGTTGATTTCATCCTCAATATTTTGATTATAACAAACAAAATTAATATTGTTTCTAACAATTGATTTTGAGCGATGATAGTTCAATGTTAAAATCTATCAAGTATTGCCAAAATCAACACATCATAAATCGGATTCGAAATGAATAGCAAAGTGAAAGTTAAGCATTCAAGTCAAATCATTCGAGACAAGAGCTTAAAAGATCAAAATCAAGACTATTAAATCGGGCTTATGAAGAAGGTTAAGATCGAAGACAAGCATTAAAGTCAAACAATGAAAGAGATTTTGAAGCAAGATCAAAGACTAGGCTTTCGAGATCATGTGTAAAGGAATAACACTTTGATCTTTAGTAATGAATGACAATAGCTCAAAAATCATTTGGTGTACAAATTTATTTTCATATCACTTGCATAAAATATTTTTGATCAAAAGTAATATTGATTTTTCAAAGTGATACTTGAACTTAAATCACATCTCTTTAAAAAAAAGATCAATGGTCCGATTGACCAGGTGGACGTCCGGTATGGCAGTAACGATCAGTCTTTTGACCGTTTTGACGCAACGGCTAGTTAATCGTCTGATAGGTAGCGGACGTCTGGTATGATAGATTTTTGCACGTTGCATTGCTATAAATACCACCTCTTCTAGCATTCAAAACATACACTTCTAAGAGCATTATAGAAAGGTTCATTTGAGATAAAATAATTGATCTTTACTCTTTATTTTATCCTTATCAATTTATTCGCTTTGGAAAAACTTTCGATTAATTTTATCTTTGAAAATCATTTCGAAAATCAAATTTCTCTTTGTACTTAACTTATTTATATCTATCTTAAAAGAGAAATATATTTTTGAAGAAGTTCTTGGCATTTACATTATATAAATTCTTCTATTTCTTCATATTGAAACTTTGATTTATTGAATCAAACTTGGAAAATCAATCTTATTCATCAAAGTTTCTCATTTTTCTCTTATCACTTAATTTATTATAGTTATTCATTAAAAAAGAGATTTTTAACGTACATTGTACTTATTTCTTCATCTTCTCATTGAAACAATTTAATTGATTGAATCTAAGTTTTAATTATCATATTCATCAAAGTTGTTCTAATATAACACTTGAGCTTCATTCATTGCTATCTATTAAAGTGTTTGCCTTATTCTTTTCTTATTCTCAACTTTGAATTTATCATTCATTAAGAAAAAAAGATTTTATTTGTAAAATTTATTTGAATTGTGGTCGTGTTGAAGTCTCTTAAGATCAACATTGTATAATGATTGGTGCTCTTTGTTGTAAGTCACCGTGTGGATCATATTGAGGTCCCATAAAGCTCAATGTGCAAGTCATATTGAGGTCCTATAAAGCTCAATAGTGTGGGTCGTGTTGAAGTCCCTTAAAAATCAATATTGTATAAGGATTCCTGGCTTGTAAGTCACCGAAAGCGTTTTAAAGGGTTGGATTATACCATAAATCAATCAACATAGTGAAACCGGCCTTACTTGTACAGGAGAGCTTGGTAATAGGGGACGTAGATCATTGCATTGGATCGAACCTCCATAACTATATCGTTTGCACTCTCTATCCCGTTTGCTTATACTTTTACTTTGGGCAAATTACATTATTTTACTTACTTGATTACTTTTTATTTATTTGTACTTATAATTTGATTGATCTACTTGCTTGAACTAGCTTAGGATTATTAATTTATCAACGAGTTTTTAACTTACGTGATTTTAGTTAATTATTCGAAAATGTTTTAAAAAACCAATTCACCACCCTCTTGGTTAGCTAATCTTGGGCTTTCATCTGTACCTCTAGATTTTTCATTGTAGCCCTCATGTTGGTTATGTGAGTTTCAATATTGTCAAGTCTGGACTCATCCTTGTTGAATCTCGCCCCTGTCTCTTAAATAACGGTCCCCAAGATATCATACAGTAATGGCTACAACACGTTCGCATTGTTATCATAAAAGAGGTTCTCATGGTTTCGTGGTCATGGATGGTACTGGACTTGCTCATTCTTTGTCTCAAACTCGTGGTAAGAAGTAAAAGTAGCCATGTTAGAATATTTTTTATGTGTTCCTTCTGATGTCAATGCAGCTATATGAGTTGTGAGAAAGGACATTTGAGTTGTAATGGCTATAACAGGATCCATCTAATAAAGACCGCTACTCTTTTTACACTTGAACGTTCACTTGGCCATTGATAGCTATTAGTTTCTATCTTATCCGACAGAGAGTAAGCCACGTCTGCAATCTTGGACAACAGAGTTCCTCTAACTGGTAAATCCACTACTATCCTTGTTTGACCATTCAGCCCATTGTAGAAGATCTCTGTTTGCATCCAGTCCTGATAACCATGTTGAAGGCATCTTCTAAGTAAATCCTTGAATCCTTCTCTAGACTCATAAAATGGTTCTAAATCTGCTTATCTGAACTGTCCAATTTCACATCGCAATTGAGCCACCTTGGAAATGGGAGAAATATTGTGAGGAACTTCTAAGCTAATCTCTCTCAAGTTGTGATGGATCCATATGGCAAAGATTGGAACCATGTTTTGGCTTTATCCCTCAAGGAGAGGGAACATACGCCTTTAGTAATGCCATTTATCTTTACGGTGTTGTGGATTTTAAGAAAAGAACCAAGATGAGCATTTGGGTCATATTTTGGAAATCCTCCAAATTGATTATGTTCAACCAAGTGTATCAATCATGGCTTCAATTCGAAGTTATTTACAACCACAACTTAGCGTACAATATCGGAGTAGTTGTCGTTAACAACTGGTCTAACATAATCTCTAATGCCCCGCGGTTGAATGTTCTGATTCACTGTTTGTTCTGTCATTGCTTCAAATTCATTTCTTTGTATGCCCATTAAAAAATTGAAAAGTCGTTCAACTTTAGGATCAAATGGTAATGGTCCAACGCTCATCGATCTTTGCATAGACCGAAAACAAAGAACAAACAAGCTAATTAAAAGAAAATAAATATAAATTAAAACAAAAGCTACTTGTTGATAATATCATTAAAAAAAACAAATTAAACAATTCCAGGCAATGGAGCAAAAAACTTGTTGCGCATTTTTATATAACGTAATTATACCGCAAGTGTATGATGTCAAATTTTGTAATAAATGAATGGAGTTAAAGTGCCGAACCCATGGGAATTGTAATTTAATTCTATACTAAGTACTATAATTGTTAGCCTCTATTTTATCTAGATGGATGAATTTTTGAGTCGGTGTTTTATTTAAACTAGGGATGACTATGAATAATTCAATGAATAAACGCAAGTTTTAAGAATTTATTAATGGGATAAAGCCTAAGATTATGATTTCACTTAACTATCAAATATGATTTTCAAAAACCTAGTTATCTTTAATCAATTTTCCATGTTTATAAGCAAAAACCCTAATATAATTCTACATCCACTCTCGAGTGCCGAGTAAAAGTCAATCCTAAAAATTAATATCAATATTTATATTCCAAATTAAAATAAGAATTTATTAAGATCGTGAGACTTAGATGGAACAAACTTCATAAATCCTACATTTTCTATTGAAACCCATAAAATATAGGTTGTGTTATTGTTATAATCGCACCTAATTTCTCGTTTCTCGAGTGCTATAATTTACTAGAATCTGATCATTCAACTAGTGGTCATTTAATTGAAAGCATTAAGTCAACAACACAAATAAATGGAATTGAAAAACATCATAGAAACAACTAAAATATAAAGTCAAATCACATTCTCAAGTTTTGGCTACTCAAACCCTAAAAAAAATTATTTAGTTCATGATATGAGACATGAAATTTATACAATTCATAAAGAATAACATGAAGAGAAGAAAGATAAAACTATTTTTTGAACGGTTGAATCAATCTTCTTAGCCAAGTTTCCTTTGTCTCCTTGATTTCTTCAATCTTGTTCCCTTGAATTGTTGCTCCTAACTCGATAAATTGTAGTTAAAAAGTGATCTTTAGGGTTGCATTTATATCATCATAAAGTCTTGAAAAAGTTAGGGTTGGATTGAGATTTAAAAGAGACCAAAATATTCAAAACATTTTTTCTCGCCCGACGACACAAGCACCGCGATTTTATTGATATTCAACAATAGTGGCGCTGCGATGCCCACTTTCAGGTAAAAATTCAGCACTGCGCATCTTTTGTTATTTTTATCATAACTTTTTATCCAGACATCTGATTAGGGTGATTCAAAGAGTGTTGAAAATTTAACCAAAGGGTTACAACCTTACTTTAGATAACTTTCTCCAATTCGAACGTTTACTATGTCGAAAATGGGTCTCAGTTTACGATTAAAAATCTAAAACATACTTGTGCAGTTGAGAATTGACTTGTAAAAATATTTTTATCAAATTTCACTCCTTTTTGGCTTCTAATTGCATCAGATGACTCCTAGCAATCTTCATTATTGTTTTGTGGTCCGATCAACTATTGAAAAGTTGTATTGAGTCCTCAAACTTTTGATTTCACCGTTTTTCGTCATTTTTCACTTCTTTCAATTTAACCCCCAATCAAGTTTCACCAAAACAATATCAACTTTTCCTTGATTCATGCCAACATCACTCTTTTCTCCAAGTTTTACACCATTCACAAAAAAATTCGCCAAACCTATAAAACAATATTAAAACACACATTAAAACATCATAAAAACTCTTAAAGATAATCAAAATAACAAGTTTAACAGGTGATAAAACAATGTTGAACCACACTCATCAGCATGGTAGACTAGAAGACGTTAATTATGATACTTTGTGTATATTAGTTAACTTGAATTGCATACTCGCATTTCAACTTGATTCTAAATAGGTGCAAAACTTTTATTTAGACAAAATTGACAAGGTCATCATTTAAATTAATTGAAAGAAATATAAAACCACTTCATTTAATTCACAGTGACGTATGTAATTTAAAATTTATACAAACAAGATACGGCAACAAGTACTTCATTACTTTTATCGATGATGACACAAAATACTGTTATGTATATTTGCTTAAAAGTAAGGACGAAACTATAGAGAAATTTATTTTCTATAAAAATGAAATTGAAAATCAACTAAATAAGAAAAAAAGGTGTTGAGAAGTGATACTTGTTGTAACACACCCAAAGCTACGTATCTAGATTTGGAAGTATTACCATTTGATTATCTTGAAATTATAAATGCGCAAAAATGATTTAATTTTTCTTAAACATAATAAACATCAATAACTTTATAATAACTTGTGCTTAATAAAAAATAAAACAATTAAATTAAATGTTAACTTCATCTACAAAATGAATTTAATATGATAATACTGAGTCCATGTCATCACAAGTCATCATCTCGAATTATCTTGTCTTCATCATATGAAAATGGGGGAATGATAATGTGGAATGAGTTAACGCTCAGCAAGCAAACATCATGTATATGATATGTATATGAATTTCTTTAAAATAAAAAGTGTTTCTCAATATATATCCACTTTTATTTCATTTATTTAAAAATGTTAACATTTACCTCAAAAGCTCACTTAGTATATCGCCTAACCAATTAGAATCAGTGGGCAATTATTATTTGGAACTTGATTCGTCATACATGTAGGACCATAAAGCGGTTAATATTAACATTATCATTAAATATTGAACATTGGTTGGATGCGTCGGTCCTCATGCCCCATTTCCCATTCGCACCATTCATGGTATAGACATACACATCTTAACAAAACATTCAGAATACATATTTTTAAAAACATTCTTTGGATCATGACATTTTGAAACATTGTATCTCTTGAAACTTTATGTATGCTTATGGATGCATTGTAATGCATGAATATATCATGAGAAGCATTAATGATATAAAATATAATAATCAAATATCATGTTCACAAAAGTGCAATTTAGATAACACATATATACATTTACTCATGTGATGTAAATAAGAGGAGGTTTAGTTATTTTGAGTCCTAGTAATTACTTTTAGAATAGACAGTGGATATGTCCCTAGTCGTCCACGATTCAATATGTCAAAAGTCTTTGTTCATTTACCATTATTTCGAATCTCGACAGAATTCACATAATCATACAAACGTCTGCACACACACTGACACCCAAATTTACATATAGATCCACACACCATTATATTTATATATAAAGATAAACACAGCGAATAATTATGTGTACTCAACCACTGTATATAGAATAACCCCATATGCACACACATTTACATACTCGTATATCCATACAACAACATTATACATATGCAGACAACTTGCGCATCCTTTAATGTAATATGATATAAAAACATTTATTATTTTATTCCTAATCAATTCAATGTCATGATTGCTTTTTGAATATAAAATTCAACAATTGAAGGAAAATACTATTAAATTTTTCATATATATATATATTCGGATAGCCTGCACAGCATTTTGTGTACCATGAAATGAAAGTTATTATTTTAAGTTGCATTAATTGAAATGTAAAGGTATACAGTTCAATAATTAAGTAAAATATAATTAGGATTTCATAACTTTTCACCAACCATAAATTTTTAGGATTTAAACATAGGTTGTGTATTTCGTGGGTATGAAGGAGCCAATATTCAAGTGTGAGGATGTGAAAATTTTAGGTATGAATTTCAATTCTCAATTTAATTACACTAAATTAGGCGTTTATTTTGATGATTAATCTTAGGGTTTGTTTGAGCCCCCATTGTTTTTTTTTTAATATTAATTTTGTAATAGTAATTTTTTTTTTTATTATTTTTTTTTTTGGAGAATGTATGGTTAAAAAGTAGGGAAAATTTTTGAATTTATGTACATGAATCTTGAAAGGAAATAAAATAAATTATAGGCAATTCAATTGCCTATAACTTATTTATATTGGAATTATTAATTAAATGTTTGATTGATTTTTATAGGTCTAAGATGAGAGAAACACAGTGTGGATTACCTAAAAAAAATAAACACTATCATTTCTTAAAATATTTTCCTTATTTTTGAGAAATTGAAGCTCGAAGTAATGAATTGGAAAATGTTTATGTGTTGGAGGGAAAATTAATTTAAATTTGTCCCATATAGGAAAATGATCAAGTCAATACTAGTTTTGAGAAATTGAAGCCCGAAGTGATGAATTGGAAAATGTTTGTGTTGAAGGGAAAATTAATTTAAACTGATCCCATATAGGAAAATGATCAAGTCAATGACTATTTTATATATGACTACACTTTAGAAGCATATAATTATGTGTAGCATCGAGACTCTTCTCCATGTGCACACGCACGGGTGCAAATCATGGATCAATCATAACTTCAGACCTTGAACTTGTGTGCGACCACGACCTGTATATACAAATGTCAAATCGAATGGATCAAAATTGTCCCCTTAGGATGGTTCACATTTTGCCTTTATTTTCTATACATTTTTATTATTTTCTCCAAATAAACATTCAAAAATTCTCGACTTACATGGTTTATGTCTATATTAATGGAGACATTAACGGCCACGTTAATGGTGGTTAATGATTGTAACACCCGTGAATTTTGGCTTATCAATTCTTCATTACGACCTATTTATGCAATCTAGCCTGTTTATGCAATCTATTTCCTCCAATCTCAACATACAAAGTTTCTCTCATTAGAAGTCATTTTAAGTAAAAAGGTAGCTACATTTATTGACCAAATCAAACAAAAATACCCTTGTACCCTTTTGACATTTATTTCATTGTATTTAAAAGATAGGCATTGGAATTTGTTTGATGTTGAGTTAATAATGACAATTGCATAGGGACCCACATACTATTCCAACGGTCCAAATTATTCTTAAAATTCAGTAAGAATCGTGTCCAGACAAGGGCTAAGACTCCAATTCTGGAATATGATGAACGAGTGTATCTTGTTGGTTTGAACAATTCTAATAATAACTAAATAATTATATATTATTAGTTTTCATTTTTGAAATAATTTCTTTAAAAAACTTATTGATTCAAATTATTACTCCATGATATATACTTTATTGTTAAATTTTATTAATTTATTTTATAAAATTCAAATTCAAACAATTTAAGTGCCACTCTTTATTCTTTTAAGAGTTCGAAAAACACGTTTTCTTTTGGGCTAAAAAATAGTTCTAATTTTAAAAATCATTGTTTTCAAAATTTTGCATAACCTTCGCCTAAACTCAGAGTTTGTCTTTATCGTTTAATCATGCTTTACGTATAAATTGTTTCGTTTAAGTTCGTAAAAAACTTAAAACTTAATCATACATATATTGAAAATGTTTTTTTTCTTATCATTTTAGTTTGTACTAGATTATATTTTTAAATGTATATGATTTTTATATTTTTGCGTATTTATATATTAATTGATTTTTTAAATTATTAATAAACAATCTTACTATTGCGGCCGTCAACGACTGCCTTACCTGACTCAATATCATGGATCCACCATTGAGAACAATATGGGCTTCTTATTTTTGTTCTAATGTTCAAATTTAAATTTTGTTGACATTGAAAAATGCATAGACAATATTCAAGTCAACTCAAGGAATGAACGTGGATTTCTTATTGTAATCATCAAGTGTTTACAATAAAGTAATATAACAATTTTTCATTTTACTGATAGAAGATATTTGAAATATGAGAAAGTGCTAAAGAGTTTTTTTGTGTATGCTCGTATCCACGTTTTTTTTTCTTCTGGGCTTTGATTCTCCTGTTATAGGAGGAAAATGTATGCATGTTGCCTCCATTGTCTTTTCACTTTAATTCGAGCTAAAGAAGTACGGTTGCTGGTGCGATAAGATTGGTTATCGGGCTGGATTAGACTTCTTTTGATCATTAATGGCTGGTGGCCCCAGCAATTAATGCATGACTTAGATGAGGAAGCTATCATTTTTAATTGAAGAGTTATGTAAGTGCTGACGTGGGACCTTTCCAAGTGTGCTTCCATGATTGGTAACTCATATATTTTGCCGATGATCCTTAATCATTATATTATTTTTGTCTTGGAAGACTACACATACTTCTCGAGTAAGCCACTCAAGATCTGAGCTGACCTCAGACATCCGAGCTCACATTATCATTCCCCTACTGGTATACCAATCCAAACTAAGTGACCTCGGAGGCCGGTGTCAACAATGACCCCCTAGATCAGTGCTGACCCAGGTGAGGGACTGACTTTCTGAAAATAATTGGGCACAACTTCCAACTTCTATAATAATTACTCTCCATAAATGTCAGGAACACATGTCACCTTACGCGATGTGAAGCAACTTCCTTCTTCTAGAAGCATTGATTAACAACTGTTAATCATTTAATTCTCCATTTAGACGGTTTAGATTTTGCCTCTCAATTCCCTTTATTTCAAATAACCTTTTCACCTTTTATTCTTTTATTTTTGCATCTCAAGCTTCTCAGGATTTGCTCCAAAATATTCCGACTTTTTCATATTTTCTCTGAGTAAAGCCGTCGTCCAGGTATTCTTTTTCCAAGTAGAATACCTCTCATTTTACGCATTTATTTATCCCCTTTTTGCTTATATGAGTTTGGACGAATCTCACGTGCAGTCCTAGGAAAATCAACAAGAAGAACCTACACCATCTTCGTCCACCCCATTCTTCAGTCCTTCTTCTGCCAGTTCGGACTGTCAGGAAGTGCTTACCCCCATCCCCATTACATCTTTTTATCCTCCAACACCATCTCCTTAGGGACCAAAATTGGGGAGCAAGCTCTTTTAAGTCAGTAATAACAATCGATTCTTTAGCTTAAATTAGGGCTAAGTATAGTATTCCCCATTATGTAGAGTTTATAATCCCTTCTTCTTCTGACCGAGCTAATACTCCCCCAATGGGATGTGTTGCTCTTAATACTGCTATTTTTCAGGTCGGTCTAAGACTTCCTTTTCCCAAAATTATTCGATCATTCTTCTCTTCTTAGGGAATAGCCACTACCCAGCTGTGCCCAAATGGGTGAAGGACCTTAGTTGCGACCTTGATCTTATGGAAGCAGTTAGGTCATCCCGAAATAGATATATCCCAATTTAATTCTCTCTTTTATTTTAAGGAAGATGGGAAAAATATGGGTTGGTGGTATACCGGTGTTAGGTCTAGAACATGAGGCTCTCTAGTTCTAGATACTCCTCCATCGATTAAGGGGTGGAAAGAAGAATTTTTTATGTTTTGAGAGATTAGCAGTTCCATCCTGACGAGGTGGATAGAGAGGATGTAGTTCCTACCTTTTATTATTCTTTTTTGTAAGTGATAACTCATCATGTCTTCATACATTTCCTTATTTTATTAGATGTGTGATTTTCCCTTGCTTCCTATTTTGCAGTTTACCAACCTTGCTACCTAAGCTCGGTCATTCAGAAACGAGTCAATTCCATATGAGCTCTTTCCAACAGGGAGAGGTCTTACAATTTCGTGATCTCGAACGACAACTTGTTTCAAGCAGGACTACGCTAAGCAAACCTGCTACTTCAACTCCTGCTCCTCTTCGTAAGTTATTTTAACATCTTCATCACTTATATTTCTTTTGGCCAAACTTTAATACAATCTTTTCCTGTATATTTAGGCCATCAATCGGACATGTTGAACCTCCGCGCTACCAAAGCACCTGAAGCTGCTAAAAGAAAAAGGGAGGAGGTCGCTTATGTAGGAAAATTGACATTAAATGATTTTAGGAAAATTACTCCTCTTGATTAATTTCCTTATGTAGTCTTATCTTAGACTCACGTGTCTAGACATATGACTTAGTATCTTATTAAATTAAGCTAGTCAATGATCGATTTATTTAATGGATACAACTTTGTCACCATCAAAAAATCCTTTTATGAAGCAACATGCTTCTTACTAGCTTTATCAAAAGCTTTATTTACTTCCAAACATTGTTGGAGGATTTTTATCAAATCATTACACTAGTCAATTACTTTTACTAGTAGATCTCGTGTATGGATATTCAATTCTTCATCATTGAATTATTACAATGATCTTCAACATTATGAATATTCTTCAAATATTCAAACGCCATAATTGTCTTTCACCTATCATATCCAAAACTAGTGTATATCATCCTTATAATTATACAAAGGCTCTCTCCCCTTTTCACTTCATAGACATTCTTTTATGACTATAAGGTATAGGAAAATGTAACTATTAAACTAAGTTACCCCCATAATTCCTTAATAAGGAATACACATGCAATCTAGTAAAGATGCATCATATAAGTTCACAAACATTAATGTTGACCCCCACATTTTGGGTTATACTTGAACTTAAAGTTTATCAACTCTTTCATAGTTCAATTCATTATCAAATAGATAATGTCTATATCAAATTCTTCGTGGAAGTTTAAGTACTTCGTCAATCCTCAAAATATTTCAATTACACATAATGTACTGTACATCAATTACATTTAATTTAATCACAACTTGATCAAGGTCTTCTCATAGACCAATAAAAGTTTTCAATCATAAACCAACTTTATTTGGTTTCACGCATTGTAGTATAGTACAATGAAGAGTGCTAAGTAACCTCATTTACAAGAATTGCAATTTCTTCAAATATATGCAATTATCAAATTTATGACATTTTACAATATAGTTTTATTTCATGTCAAATCATAGGTACCTTTTAACCCTATTTACCATACTCTTATGCAAACATAATATTGCATAAATCATCTATTTTATTGAAGCTATTATTATTAACTAAAGTTAATATCATCTCAAAAGACATGAAATCAATCAACTAATTTATCATGTCAATTTCATGCTCCAATATAATAAATAGTCATGAAAGTTCATGTTCTTTCAAATAAATAGTTGGTATTCTTCCAACATATATACAAGTCCAATGGTTAGAAGTAAATTTCTAACAATTAATTATCTGACTTGTATAAAGCTCGACAATATCCAAATTATCGTGCTATAAATAAATGGAACCCAATACATGTACCAACAAACGTACATATTTGTTTGATAAAGAAAATATGTCATACTCATGATTTCTTCACAAAAATTGATGTTAAAACTCATATAACTTCCTTCTCAAAATCACGTACATTTCAATCATATTAAACACATTTGCATGCACCGGTTCATAAAATGAATTATGAAGAAATAAATCCACAATTCTAAACATGCAATTATATCATAAAGACTATTGAATAAAATTTACGTATGTACCATAATACACATATTCAAAATGGTAATCTTCTTGATGATCATAAAACCCAAACTTAATGTTACCAAATATCATAAGACATTTCATTTATATAGATTCTAGAATATTTCTTAATATTCTACTCAAGTTTTTCAAGTGATTTAAGCAACTTAATTTACATTACCAAATAATAATTTTCATTTGAACAAAATCTCATTAGTTTTCAAATCTTCCACGTTGACACAAGTCAATCAATCAAACCATAAGTAAATAACGCATTGCTTATGAAACACAATATCCGAATAATAAACAATCAATGTTTATCAATTTCAGCAAACAATTACTCACATATGTATTCTAACTAGAATGTGCATATTCGAACAAAAATTATGCATAAATACACTTTTTCACATTACAGTAATGTAGGCATTCATATATTCTTTTCCATCAACAGCTATTATTCGATCATTATAATATACTCCACAAAAAACCAGTTATTTTCCATTGTCATGAAGATTGAACATAATTTTAACTTACCAAAAACGAAATTGGAGATAAAGTCGAACACTTGATGTCAGATTGAATCCGTTCATTCTTCAAAGGAAAATATTTCTTTTCAAATGGTCCACATAAAATTATATTCATTATTCTTGATGTTGCCATGGTGATTTCACTCTCCTTTGCACAACTTATCGTTTGAGATTGTTGGGAATATTTTCACTAAGAGAGGAAATGGAGAGGAAATCAACAATTATGACCAACAACAAAATGAACAAAATCATGATGAAACTTTAAATTTAACAATGGAAATAACTAAAAGAAGATGATAAAATTATCTCATATTTATGCATATTGTAATCTCTCCTTTTGTAAACTTTAATCTTCCACACAAATACTTGAAAATAACCAATGCAAGTAATCAAGAACTTTAATGACATGAAAGGCTCAAACACGATAAACATTGTCCTCAAACGATATTTGCCCCTCTTGGTTACAATTTTGGTACTTAAAGATATTCTGGCAAATAGTTTGAAGGATTAATCAAGTCTTGTTGTAGAAATACCAAATCACTAAGTATTTCTACCCAAACTTGAGAACACAATGAGGGAAATATGAATATGGAAGAAGAAAAAAGTTGTTTCTTTTCTTTTTGGAATGAATCTTATGAAAATTTTCTTATCAATTATTTTTCACAATTCAAGCCTTGAACATCATAGTCCTATATATAGGCCAAGTCCAAATGCACGAAATAGTGCCAAAAATAGAGTGAAAATGCACCAAGTTCAAAAAACAAATGGTAAAAAATGACTACAAAATGGTCGAAAATTTGTACCACGCAGCCGCATGATATAAAACATACCGAGACATTTAGTCCCAGTATATGGCCATGCGGCCGCATGGTTCACACATGAGACCATTTGATCCGCTTCCATTCCAAAATTGATTTTCTCATAATGTTGAACAACAATCTAACAATGTGCAACTCACTTAGAGCATGAGCTAAAAAAAATAGAAGAAAAAAATACCGTTGTACAGTATCAATGATTATTACCAGTGACTATGATACAATTAAAATCGCTTTCAAATATTGTGTACCACCTTGTCAAACATGCACCAAATATGTTTACGAGATTCGAGAAAGGTGAGATCTTTGAAAATCCAATACGTTTTAACTTCCATGTCTTGTAACGGCGAATATGACTATTGATTGCCGAAATGAGGTTGGCTCTGCATTTTCTAATTCTAGTAAATTTGATCAACTTGCTAATGTACGTTGTGTTTGTATTGGTTTGTGCCTTGTCATTTATGTATCAAAAGGCAAACACTCGGTGTTTTATAGTGCCTTGTTCCTTTGCTTAAATGAGGATACCTTTGCTTTGGGAATCATTTCTACAATAATTGACATTTATGCTACACCTTGACAAACGACACCATTTCCATATGTTCCACAATAGTGTGAAAACTTGTCATTTGTCAACACTTCTGAGT
Source organism: Fraxinus excelsior (assembly GCA_019097785.1). Taxonomy (NCBI): domain Eukaryota; kingdom Viridiplantae; phylum Streptophyta; class Magnoliopsida; order Lamiales; family Oleaceae; genus Fraxinus; species Fraxinus excelsior. The sequence continues at coordinate 13,284,219 of CM032638.1, read as the reverse complement.
ATTTTTCAGTATGTTAAGTCAAGTAGAATTGCAAAAGAATAAAGAATTAAGATACATTAGATGTTTATAAATTTGGTTCTACTTGTCGAAGAGTTATGGCATTATTTTTTGTTGGGATTTTGATAATGGGTGCGAGGAGTTAGTGTGTCGACATAGATGATCATATAGACTCGCAAGTTAGAAGTACAAATTAGTTAAACAGATAGGGCCAACACATCTATAAAAATGGACTTTATAACTTAATCGAGCTGGAACATAGATACCTCTAGATTGAGCAGGTGAGGAAAGAGAGAGATGGGACTACATTAAATCGACAATAATTTCCATAAAAAATCAACAAAACAAACATGTAAGCCGCTAGGTCACCTCAAAATCGAGCAATGTGGCCGCTAGTTGGGGTGGAACAAGGAAAGGAGATGAGATTGGGATAAATCTACAACAACTTTAGCAAGAGTTGGATAAAGTAAAATCGTACTAAGCTACCAACACTTCCTCGATCTATCCCGTCGAATCGGGCTTGCCTAGTGCGGTTTATCTCTCCTGTGTGATTTGCGAACAACTACACATGGAGCGAGGTTTACCTAGTACGTACTCACGAGTAACGACTGCAGATTCTTACGTTTTAAAAAAAAAAAAAAGCGTACTAAGCTGTTGGGCCACCTTAAAATTGAGTCCTACCAAAACATGCCTGAAGTTAGGGGTGGAATAAAAAGTGAGGAAGAGATGGAGCAACAATAACTCCACAATAATTGTACCAAAAGATCAATAAAGTAAAAGTGTAGTAAGCCTTAAGAAATCCTGAGATATTATTTAAACATTATGTCAAATCTTTAATCCTAATCAATGCAGGCAAGATATGACTAAACAACGCTCTCTAATTGGCATTAACATATTATCTTGTCATGTATGGTTAAGCAACAATGTCCAAACACATTTCAATCAATTAATGTTCCCTCATTGCATCTAACATTGCGAATATGTTTCTGTTAGCATGCATACTACTACAGTAAAACCTCTATATAGTCACAATGTGGATTTATTCTTATTTATGATTATGTGAAGTTGTTCAAACTTTGCTCTATTTTCTATCAATGGAAAATAAATGAACAAAAAATAGATGCGATCAATTTGCAATTTCAAATCAAATTTGTTTATAGACAACCGAAACAGATCTAGTTAGAATCAACAGGTTTCAATCCCCAAAAGAGCAGCTGAAATCAACCCATGGCAAAGCAGCATACCTATTCAAGCATAGTCGCTTGTCTAAGGTTTCGGGACAAAAAGAGAGGCGGTTTCAGGTGCTCGTGTGGAATTAGTTGGTTCTAGCTATATAATCGAAAATTATAGTCAGTCCAGTCCGATTCGCGAGGAAAATCATTTTTGCGCACCTTTACGTTTTGAAGGGCTGCTGCATGGGTATTAGAAAGAAGTTTTATGAATGAGTAAGGGAGTCATGAAATCAAATTCTTTGCTTACTCTAATATTTATTTAAATTTAGTTTTCAACAAAAACTTTTTCCAAAGAGCGTGTTGCCACATGAGTTGTTTCTGCGGTGCTCACTAAGAACAAGAATCCTAATAACAGTGACATGGATTGCCACGTGAAATTCTTAGTCAGGAGCAGGACCCCAGGTGGCCATTGCCATAATGAATAAATATCTTTGGAGATTCGACCGTCTCTTCATTTAGATAGTGTCATACTGACACAAATCAAATTTACATAGTCCCACCTATTTCCCCTATACCATAGCCTCATAACATAGTTCATATTTAAAACCTCGAAACCATTTTTCTGGATTGTTTCATGCAGAAGTCACGCCACATACATATCGCAAAACAGCTTGCTCATGCGCACACCAAAACTGTATCTTCTTCATCCTTCTAGTTAACTATAGAAGACAACTTTAGATGGAGCAAGCCATTTTATTAAGAGTTTTTCGCGGAGAAGAGAGCGGACCTACTATGAATACACTTATTCATCACAAGAAAGTGGCCTAAGTCCACTATCACGAGTAACCAACAGGGCTTCCAAACATTGTGAAGCTACAACCCAACTAGTTTTAGTGAATTATGTGTTGAGACATGATGAATACTGGCCATTCCAAGTACAAACCGTTAGTTCAGGACAATGCTAACAACTACAAACAAGCACGCATGAGGTCATGGCAGATGTAATATTACCCACATGTGGGACTCAAGCCCACTCCTCATTTCACACAATTTCGACAGAGGTTGTCTAACCATAGCCTTTGTAACTTTCTCCGTGTTGTTATCTGCTCAACTTCCTCACTCTTCTAGGAACCCTTTTTGGGATAAAACTAGGCCATGTTAACCATTTCCTTACAAGGCTAGACCACCTATTTTTGGGAAAAAATCCTATTACATCGTAATCAACAATTCGACAGAGTTTTCAAGATGAAGGCAAGTCCAAATCCTCTAAATTTGGTATAAAGCATATGCATTCATTCTAACTATGTTTTTTCGATGCAGTTACTAGGTTGGATGCACCGTAAGTCAAGGCAAAATAACAACGAATCAACGAAGAATTTCACAATAGGTAACATGCATCAATATATATTTCAGAGTTTATACAACTTAAGACTGAATGATCAAACTTTGTTAAACACACTCCTCCAAACCCTGATCCCCAGTTAGCTGCCTGAGGTCCGTATTATTTGTAAAGGGGGTGACATGTAATATGTCTGAACTAATGAGTGCATAATTTTATTTCTGATTTCAGGAAATTGCTCCGCTTGCTTCTCAGGAAAGGTGTCTTTTGATGAACAAAAATACCATGTGGAACCAACTGATACTTTTTCAGCCTCATGGCAACCTAAAGAAGTGGGAGCTGTCTTTCAAGAAGAATCATCTGAGCCATTTGCCTTTCTTGCTATCGGAACTTTTGGCTCAGAACTGATGGATACAGACCCCCCAACACCCACATTTCCTATGCCTTCTGAGAAAACAACCAATGAACAGACAGAGACGAAAGAGAATGATCTGGATTTTATAAACTTTGAGCTAGAGAAGTTTCTTGAAGTTGAAGCTGAAGTTATTGGGAATTATTCATCACAGAGAAGCAGTCTAGCAAACATCATAACCATCTGCGATGAAGGGATTGAAGGTGCAGATTCTGAAGCCTACACAAATATGGTGGCATTTCCTCCGCAAAATTCTCTCTTTGGCTCATCAATTCATCAACTGGCTAGAATAAGGGCACAACCAGATATAGAAAAGGCATCATTCGACGAGCTCTTTAAGAAAAACAAGATAGTCGATGACTATTCTAACGGGGAACATGAAGGACCAAAGAAACGAGCTAACGGAAATTGTATAACGCATTTCATGAAGAAGATGATGAAGAAGCTCCATTCTACATCTAGTGGAGATGCTACTGAATCTAGTTCAGTTATGAGGAAACTCCCTAAGGTATGTAAACTCTTATCACGTGTTTGGTACGCAGTACATCCTGGGATCACATACAAGATTTTTTACTCATCTTCTTCCTTAAATGTATCCAGTCATATCCAATTTAACATACCTAACATGTTATTATGAATATCCAAAAGCCTAACCTATCAAAAGCTGGATACCATTTTAAGATCCCATATACAAAACACAAGCTCATAAAGGTATAATCTAACTCCAAATCTTAATATATAATCTCTGTCTAAAACTTGAATGGATACTGCAAACAAGCAGGAAAATCTGAATTTACCACTTCTACAATTCTCATTTATTTTATTGCATGCAGGGATTAAAAGTATTCCACAGGAAGGTCCACCCTGAAGGATTAATAACTGAAAAACGATTCAAGTTACAAAAAGGTATGGCCAAAAACATTGCCCAAGAACATGAAGGTGGCCATTGGATTGAAAAGGACAACGGAAAGAAAAAGCCTTCTCAAACAGCAAACATAAAGCAATATGAACAGAATGTCATGAACCGATCTTCAAATTGTATTGGCAAAGGTGCTTCAACGGTGAATAGAGAGCACTGGATCAGAACAGATGCTGATTGTAAGTAATGTGTGTGAATCCTCTCACAAGTTAAACTTTTAAATGAGGTGATTTAACATGATAAAAGAAAAGACAAAAAAAAAAAAAAAAAAAAGGTCAAAATCTCAGTGCAACCCATTTATTAAAATTGTGCACGCGTTAGACCTTTGATAAAAAAAAGTAGAATCCACCCTACATGTGAAGGGGCGTGTTTGAAGATAAAAATTAAATAAATAAATGTGTTCCCTCTCTAACAACTTAAACTTTTGTTCAACACTTCTTTCACTCTTTCTCGTATTTGCATTATAGACTTGGTCTTGGAGCTGTAGATGCAAAAATGCAGAAGCAAACATAAACTTGCCTTGCTCGTCCATCAAGAACGTCAACGAGGAGTTTGATTATCGGTTGTAGATTATAGTTGCTTTAGTAATCGAGTATGAATTCAACTATTAAATGAAGATAAAATAGGACCCTCTTGTATAATATCTATCTCCATAAGCTTTCTAGCTAAATTATTTCTGCCAAAAAGTTTTCAATGTTCAAACTAAAGAATCAATGTTGGAACAATGTAATTGTGCACTTGTATTATCTGCATACAGATAACTGTTTGTGTTAAAATCATGTATGTTTTAAAGTTATTTCTACTCTTAAATACACTCCTAAAAGGGGTTTAATTTTAAGAGCACACAGTTATGTTATTAATTTCTGTCATGTTGCGGTTGAAATGTTTCTATGGGGAGCTTTTATAGACAAGTATTTATGGTAAAGTCATATGTACATATAATTTTCCAAATAATGCTACTAAAACAAGGATTGCAAACAGGGGCATGACTAAGTTTTTTTTTTAATTTATTTATTTATTTATTTTTTTTCCAAATTGTCCAATTATATTGGGCCACGTGTCCCCCTATATTCATATAACATAAAGATATTTCGCCCTGTTTGATTGCCCCATTTTTCATGAAAAATATTACATCCGAGAAAATGAATTTCACTTTGACAGTTTGATTGCAACGTGGAAATGGAAACTGAATTACAAGGTAGAACCATTCTAAGTGGCATTCTATTTATTTTCATAGAAAACGAATTCTTGTGAATTTAATAATATGGAATTGGAATTCATTTTCACCATGTCCGGTCAAAAGGACGATTAGTGTACTTTTGTCTTACAGTGTCCTTTCATCTTTCTTGAAAGCAGGATATATTCATATAACAGAGTAAGACTAATTAAAGGAACAAATAATTACATATAATTATATATTGAATGGTAATTAAAAAGCACGATATTTATCTCATACCAAGATCAGAATAGGTTCCGATCATCCCATATCAACAGGAATTTTGCATCTGAGTAAGAGAACAAACCACGAATTAATGTATGTTATAATAATGCAGTTTCGACAGCGTGGGTTAGCCTTCGTTGACTTGGATGAATAGGTCTGTGGAGGCGTCTGCTCAACTGATTTTCCAATTCGAATAAATAGAGTTATGGAGATCCCAGTAATGAAGGTGAACTCATTATCAGATTTTTCGCTCAACGCTGTTACTGTGATGGCCGCAACATGTGAAGACAAGGGTGCAGATAGGGGAAGGAAAAAAAAAATGAAGAGAAAATTGAGTTGAACAGTTTACTTAAAGGTTAAAAATCAGATTTTTAATAAAATTTAATTAAAAGTCTATGAAATTTGTAATTAAAAAGTTGATTAAAGTTACTTTATTAAAATAAATTTTTGACTTTGACTTAAAATTATAAATAAAAAAATAAAAAGTTTAGCTAAATCAAAATGTGTGATTAAAAAATAAAGAAAAAGATATTGAATTTACGTATAATATCATTCTATTGAAAAATGTATTGTTGAAAATCCTTATTTACTCGTATTCAAACATACATATAAGTACTAAAAAAAACAATCTTATTTTTAGCCAAATTAACTTTGCCATGTTTGGCCCCCTAATTCTTGTAAGTTAAATACCTACTGCAGCAGCACTGGCAGATTGAGAGGGAGATTGGGCTGGGCTGCCCCAACCCAAAAGGAATTCGGCTTGTTAAAAAATAGAAAATTTAGTCCAAATTTATGGTGAAAATAAAAAAGAATAAAAATTTAGTCTAGCCCAAAAATTAACTTTGGCCCGACTAACTTCATTCACAACTTAAGCTCAATGTTCAATTATTCAAATTTACTTTAAAACTCTACAACAACTACATATTTATTTTATTCATATTCATAATATATAAATAACTCGTACATAAATAACTCGTTACCAAATTAGATACTTTATTTCACACACAAATATATATAACTAAGTTTAAAGAGTTCATTTATAATCAAATTAGTTTATTACCAAATAACTTCTATTGATTAAAGATAAATGAATTATTTAAATAGTATGAAATGTCACATGTTAGACTAAACTTAAAAATAATTATTATTTTTCTAATGTATTTTTCATATATGACTTATTTACACTTGTGAGTTAAAAATTTATTTATTTCAACCATGAAATGGATGTTATTATCAAAATAAGTAATATGCAATATATTTAATTTTATAGTTAAGAATATATTTGTTAAAATTTTGTTATGAGTGTCCATAAATAAATTCTGACCCACATTATTATGAGTGTCATGAATTTAGCATTTTAAATTAAATTTGTTGCGGTATAGAGCAACTTTTATGGTATGAGTTCATTGCAAAAAAAAAAAAACATGAAATTCAGTCCACACTAACATATTTTTCTAGCTCTGCCCCTGTGCAACAGCGTCTGCCGTTTATATAAGTAAATAAAAAATATTTGTCGCCATAATTAGAGCATTCTATATATGTTATGCCATAAGTCCAATCGAGTTCAATATGTAAACACTTTAATTTGATTAATTCATTTTATTTGTGTCAGATTTATTATTTAATTGAATTATTATTATGACAAATTACTATAATAGAATTCATAGATTCAAGTCTTGATAACTTGTTAATTAATATAAGTTGTGATTGTGAAATACAAGTTATATATTACTGAATCTTAAATTATCTGTGATTGTAAACAATAATGAGATACATATATTGTTATTACGGATAGACCAGCACGTATGACATCTCACTTATAAAGTGAGTAGTTGAACTTACAAGCTAAAATATAGTGATATTTAAATGGATGCATGGATATTTTGTTAAGAAAACAAAATATTGGAGACCCACTACTCATATTTCACATGGATAGCAATCTCACTATCATTGATTAATAACTAATATTTGGTAGTGAAATTGATCATTCGAATTGAGGTTATCATAGTACCTTATATGAGGGTCGTCATGTTTTGATGATATTGGATGTTGCTTTGCTAAGATTTACTACTATGGCATCATTCGGATATGAGAAGAGACATATGAAAGTTGTAAATGATCAATAAATTATTTGTCACTTTTAAATAATAAGAGATTATAACTTGTGTTTCATCCACTTTAGTTGATATCGAAATTCTTTACCAATGAGAATCCATAAGTCGAAAAACGTTCCGATGAAATTGACTTAAGAGTGATATGATTCGGGATTGCCTGAAAGCTACATGGAATTTGATGATTGACGGAGAGTGGTTAACGACAAGTTTGATTCTTCAAGAGGTTAATAAAAATCATACAAATGCATGCTCAGGAAACGGGGCACATGTTGTTGAAGAAAATACGTCAAAATACAAGTTTCATGTTGTTTTCGGAAAAAAGAAACCAAATGGATCAACTCGGTTCAAGCAACAAACGAGTAGCATGGATGAAAACGGGCATAACTTTCAACTCGGTTGTTGGATTTTCGCCCATGAGTACATTCCAGAAACGGAAGGAAATTATGTACAAGGCTTCTCGAGCATATGATACTTTTGGGCTTGCATTCGCACAGAAACATGTCGAGAACAAGTTCGCAAAAAATCTAATTTTTTAAGAGTTTCCTAATTTGATTAAAATACAATCTTTTAATACATTTTGTAATATTTAGAGCTATTTTCTATTTTAACTACATTAATTAAATTTTAGTATAAATATATTTATTTCCTTTATTGTGAAAAACTAAAACCTTTTTTGACAATTTGAGATTATAATACAAATGAGAGGCATTGTGCTTTCAACCATTGTTCGTCATTGAACATCGTGAACTTGTCAAGTTAATTCTTGTAGCGTTCAACATCGAGTGAGGATCAACGTGTTATGTAATCAAGAGGTCATTCAAACATTATTTTTGTTTGGTTGCTCGATTCATTAATTCTTGGTTCAAACTCAAAATTGAGATTATTCTTTGAACTTTCTTGAGATCTTCAATCTCGTTGTGGGTTGCATAGTGTTCGTTGGTACGTGGTTCTCATTAGTTGGTATCAGAGCAATGCTCCAAAATAATCAGATTATATCTTTTGTTTCTTATTTTTTTCATTGTTCTTTCTGTTTTTCGGGTTTGTCTTATTTCTTGAGTTATGATCTAGAAAATTACAAAAAAAGAGTCAAAGTTGTTTTTCGGACTAATTACAAGTCCAAATTAATTTTCGTTTGTTTTGCTAGATTTGTAGTTGAATTCTCAAGTTAAAAGAATTTCAAAAAAAAATCCGAAAATTAAAAAAACAATTATGGTTATTACCGCGAAATCTCCGGCAATTTAAATTTCAACTTTGATTTTAAAAAAAGGGAGAGATCGTTCAAAATTTATCCCATTATTTACGTTCTTGAAAAGTCCATTGAATTCGTTCTTCATCATTTCACTTCTTCGTATCTTTGAGTTATTTTTCATCTTTTTTCTCTTCTTTGTCCTATCACAATTTGTGATCAATACTCAGTTAGATCCAAGGAAATACAATATTGGTTGAGTTCACATTCTTCTTTGAAGTATTTGGGTGAAAACACTTAGTGGTAACAGATAGAGTGGTGAGATCAATATAGGGTAAAAGCCAAACTTGAATGATATACGAGTGAAATTTGGTGAGGCAGAAATATTATAGAATTTAGGATGTCGAGTGAGGTGTTACAGCGGTTTGAAAGGATGCTCGGGGATGAGAACGACAAACTGGACAGATTGGATACAAATGTTGCTAATCTTCATCGGGGGCAATGTGCAGAAGCATTCAAAGCAAGAAAACATGGTAGAAATCTTGGTGGAGAAAGTGTTGATCAAAATACATGCAATAGCAAAAAAATATTTTCTTCATTCAAAGGAATGAGTGATCAAGAGGCATACTTGGCGTGGGAAGAAAAAGTGGAGTTTATATTTGATTCTCATGGTTACTCTGATGAGAGAAATGTAAAGTTAGTTGTAACTCAATTTGTAGATTATGTTATAATTTGGTGGGATCGGTTGACAAGTTCTAGGTGGAGGAATTATGAGAGACCTATTGGAACTTGAGATGAGTTGAGAGCTATTATGAGGAAACGTTATGTATCTAGTCACTATTTTGGGTATAAGAGTTATAGGTGTGAAAGAGGATTTCAAGAAGATCCTAGAAGGTGTGATGGAGTTCAGGAAGTCAATGGGGGGTAAAATACCTATTGAAAAGCATGTTAGTAATATTCCCAGTAAACCAACTAGTTTGGATTATAAACTAGAATTTTTGAAGATTCACGACATGATTAATTCTCAAAATGATCACATCAAGGAGCAAGTGAGAGAAAATAGTGAGGTGGTTAAGTGTGATAAAAAAGAAGGGAGCCACAGGAGAGAAAAGAAATAGAAAGTAAAAATAAGATTAAAGAGCAAACAAAATATGAAGAAGAGCCACAAGAGCGAGAGAAATAAGAAAAGTTAGAAGAGAGCTTACAAGAAAATGAAAGTGAAGTTGAGCGTGCTTCAGTGAAAACTAACAATTCCCTCCCTAGTTTGGTTATTTTTGTCCAAACATTTTGGCGCCATGAAAACGAGCCTATTAGGATATCACCTAATCCAGGTTTTGAGCATCGACTTGTGGATGAAATTAACATGCCCTACCTCTGCTTGGATATCTCTCTAATATCAAAAGTTGACTTTGTGATTCCCGAGGTGACGAAAGAGTTTCAAAGGCATTGGAAGGAATGTATATGCAGTGGGTTGAATTATCAAAGTGAAGTTATGGGAGAGATGAGTCAATTGGCAGTGGCATTGTTACAAAAACCTAGGCCAAGTAAGACATAAAGGAAGCACCATGACATGGCCACAGAGGTTATTTTTGGAGCATCACAAACTTGCAAAATGAAGTCGTTGGGACAAGCACACTTTGATCTATGTGCTGGTTATCAAGTGTTCATACGGAAGAGATGGGTACAAATTCAAAAGAGGTCCAAACTGCATCCTAGAGGAGATGGACCATTCCACGTTCTTGCTATGATTGGAAACAAGAGCTATAGTCTGAGCATTGAAGGTACGGATTCGAGAATGAATCATTTTGAAGAGGGAGAGTATGATATGATTCGAGATGGCCTGAAAGCTACATAGAATTTGATGATTGATGGAGAGTGGTTAACGGCAAGTTCGAGTCTTCAAGAGGTTAATAAAAGCCATACAAATGCATGCTTAGTAAACGAGGCACATGGGGTTGAAGAAAACATGTCAAAGTACAAGTTTCATGTTGGGCTCGGAAGAAGAAACCAAATGTATCAACTATGTTCAAGCAACAAACGCGCAGCGTGGATGAAAATGGACATAACTTTCAGTTTGGTTGTCGGATTTTCGCCCATAAGAACATTCCAGAAACGGCACGAAATTCTACACAAGGCTACATTGGCACATGGTATTTTTAGGCTTGCTGTCGCACAGAAACATGTCGAGAAAAAGTGGGTGAATTTTTTTTTAATTTTTTTGAGTTTCCTAATTTGACTAAAATACAATCTTTTGATATCTTTTGTAATATTTAGAATTATTTTATGTTTTAATTACATTAATTAGGTTTTAGTTTAAATTGGTTTATTTCCTTCATTGTGAAAAACTAAAACTTTTTTTTGACAATTTGAGATTATTATACAATTGAGAGACATTGTGTTTTCAATCATTGTTTTCATTGAACACCATGAACTTATCAAGTTAATTCTTGTGGCGATCAACATCGGGTGCGAATCAACTTGTTATGTAATCAAGAGGTCATTCAAACACTGTTTTTGTTTGGTTGGTTGATTCATTAATTATTGGTTCAAACTCAAAATTGGGATTATTCTTTAGGCTTTCTTGGAATTTTCAATCTCGTTGTGGGTTGCATAATGTTCGTTACTACGTGGTTCTCATCAAAGAACGAAAAGAAAAATATGATTGATTAAGTCGATATTGACACATCTCTATATTCGTAATTAATCAGGTTATATTGATGAATGTATTATAGTTCTACATTAAACGAAAAGTTTGATTTTGTTATACTACGTGATATTTCATGTCACGTGAATTGTCCTACACATTGGTAATGTCAATCGTGAATGACGTATGTGAATTAATGATAAAATTTTAATTTATCTTATTTTGATTAGATTAAAATAACAATTTACATCGTATGACATCGTAATTGAGAATCTAACGGATCACGTATAAAATGCGAGAACTAGAAGATTAAAATTAAGATTAATTAATTATCAAGTGTACGACATTTGTAGAATTAATTCATTGGATTGTTTATTTATGTGCTAAGATTAATTAATTAGATTAATTACCCTACTTGTGTTTATTCGATGTATCAAGTCCAAATAAAGATTTATAAAATAAACAATTAGGGCTTAGAGATTTTGAATGCAACATCACTACAAGATTTATTCATTATCTAGCTAGCATAAGAAAAAATATAAGAAAGTCTAATTTCGCATTCTTGTTCTTTCATATGAATTATCATTGGAGGTTGGACGAATGGATAACTGTGGTATAGAAAGATCGAGGTAGATCAAGAATTATAAAGGAGAGGAGAGAATGAGATTGATAGTGGTTAAGATGCTCAATGGTGTTTGAAGAATTTGTTAAAGGTAATATTTTAATCACGATTTCTATATAAACAAAAGGGGGATCATGAAGGGAATCGAAAATAAATTTTAAATTCCAATATGCATGCGTAAGTGCATTTCCAACAGTGGTTTCAGAGTTGACTTTTTTATGTTAGAAATTATTTTTGAGTTTCGGGTACAATCATTGTTTGATTGTAATTAATTTATTATTTCTAGACGTAAAGGTGTGGTTGACGGCATTTGGGCAATAGCTGCCGACATCCATGGTGGTGCGCTCCATCACCTGAGCTCGTGGTGGCGTGGTGCTGCTAAGGAAAAAAAAAATTAGGTCTTAGAGTTGATTTGGGAGCGAGGCTTCTAATACAGTTTGTGAAATTGTGGGCAGGGGCGGAGGCAGGGGGGTCCTGGGGGGGACCCGGACCCCCCCCCCCCCCCCAAAAAAAATTTTGACAATTTTTTTTTTTTTTTTGTTTTATTACCATTTTGTATTGGTATTAGTGTTAAAAGTAATTATCGGATATATTCTCAAATATGGTTCTGAAAATGAATGATAACATTGGATGAGAAAGATGACATTTGAAATTAAAAACTTCAATCAATATGTTTTAATTTTAGAAATTATAGAGAAAAAATATTTATTTATGAATCCTAATAGTCGAAAATATTAGTTAGTTCTCATGTCTAACAGTTCCACTACGAGTTAATATTTACAACAAATGAATGACACTTCTAAAGATCATTAATTTTTCTCTTAGTTTCACTTTCTATTTAGGGTAATAGATCTCCAAAGTCCAAAGAACAGTAAACCAACCAAGTATAATGACGAAATTTATTTCCTCTAAGTTTTCACATCATGATCTTTCACAATCAGCTACAGTTATACAATGAAAAACACCTCTTTAAAAAATGAGCACTTGTAAAACCAATTATTTACTTAAGTAAATGCTATGAAACATAGAAAATGTATTAGAAGTGTAAGGCAACAAGGAAGAAATCCGAAAAATTTTCGGGGGCAGAGCCCCCACTCCTTCAACTCTGGGACCTCCCTATTTCAAGAGACTGGCTCCGCCCCTAATTGTGGGCCCCTACTTATAATTTCAAATCAGGTTTCAAGTTGCAATTTTAAAAGGAATCATCTTTTTTGCAATTTGGAAAATTGAAGGGTCCTATTTATAATCTTAAATCTGGGTAATTTTTAAAAATTGTTTTGAATGCAGTTTTCAAAAAAGATTCAAGCACCTCTTTGTAGATTGAAATTAGATTTGTAGTGATTTTTAATAAAATTGATGAAATGTGTAGTTGAAAAGTTGTGGGTTTCATAAAATGTGTGATTAAAATTAATTAGTGACTTTGATTTAGATTAAAATTTTAATTTTACTTTTTCACCAAAGAGGGTTAAATGTTATTTTCTAAAGGATTTTGACCTTATTTTCAATTTTACCATAATTTTTTAGAATTTATTAAAAGGTTACAACTTTTTAAATTATTGTTAAAATTTGATTTTAACCCAAATTTAGAATTTTAACCTGAAATTGAAATTTATTTTAATTTAGATATCCTATTATGAATTAAAATGTTAATTCAATTTATCTTATAATTTTTGAATTAGGGTTAGACTTTAATTTGATATTTGATTTTAATTAAATAAAGTCATTAATTAAATTAATTATTAATTTGATTAATTAATGATTTAATTGTTCCGACTTGACTAAAATAGTTTAGATTTTCTTGTAGCTAGAAAGTTGAATTAAATTAATATTAATTATTATATAGGAATGCGTTTATGTGATGAATGTATTTTAGTGGATGATTATGGATTTCACCATGTGAATATGTTAAATGGATGGCTTCATTATTATCGTTTTTTTTTTTTTTTGGGCCTACGAGCTTATTATAATTAATTTTGGACCTGGGAGTCCATTATTGTTATTTCACGAGGGTGTGCTCAATTATTTTAGATTTGTGTTCCACTACTATAGGATGCATGTTACAACTAGATTAATTAAAGGAATGAGAAGAAAAGAAAACTATAGAGATGGAGTATTATATATTCTAATGTTATGTCTCCTAAAAACTGATCAAACTAGTCTACATTTTGGTTCGGAGGCTAGATGGAATAACTCCATAATTATACGCACTATTTACTATGTGTAATTGTGTGTGTTTATTTGCATGTTAGGTATATAATAAAACGCGCGCAGCTGGTCCATTAGAGATATTTTTGGCATTATAAAATATTAAATATTTATGAATGATGGGTTTGACTTAACTAAAATTTATCTTTTGTAAGTTACTCAAAAAGATAAATTCTAAATGTAAAATTAAGCTAACATGTGAAATGTGTGAAAACGAAGAGTTGTCGCTTGATGATCCAAGAATTGTATGAAAATACAATTGATGACAATAATCTACTCAAATGTTTTATTAAAGCTTGTTGAGTATACTCAATGTTTTAATAAAACAAATAGGGTCTAGCTCGTTGGGAATAATATTTAGATTCCATACATTTATGTGAGGGTCATGAGTTTAAGTTAAATGTGGGAGTATGATTAATTTAATAAAAGTTCGTGTTAAATTAATTGATGTATTTTTTATATATTGATTATTTTATTTTTCATCATTTATAGTTTTGAATCATTAGAAATTATATGAATTTGAGAAGCATGTTGGATGCTAGCAAACTGGTCAGATCAAATTTTCTGAATTAGCACCGCAAGCATGAAAAAAATTGACATATCTTTGAGCAGCCATTTCCATATGTTTTGACTAAGGACTCAATTGAGGAAGAGGTAGTTGTTTATAATAACCACAATGATGATAATAATACTGTAACATGTGTAATACTTTCAGCTATGTCACACGAGGTGCAAAAACAGCATGAGGGTATGTATTTTAACACTGATTTTTCTTCTCAAATAGTTATATGACGAACATTCATGTGTGAAAGGATAAGAGATTTCCAAATAGCTATACTGGTGCAAAATAATGGAAATATCTTCAATCAATGCTCAAGTATAAAAGATGGTTGGCGACGTTGAGAAATTTGAACAATTGGGTTCGGTGGTGGACTATAAATTAAGTATTGACTTGGTTCTACAATATCTGTCAAAGAGTTGTTCACACTTTATTACGAATTTTAACATAAACAAGCTCAAATGCACTCTCCCTGAATTACCGAACATTTTTTAAAAGATGTTGAGCCCAATATAAAGGTTGGTAATGGACATGTTTTGGTTATTGACTGGGCACTAATAAGAAATCTAAATGAGACTTCGAAAAAACATTCTAGAAGGCTAAGATAAGCAAGAAGACAATCAAAACAAAGAATGAGAATTCTAAATTTGTTGACCCTTGCTATCATTATATAATGAAAGGCCATTAAAGGATGAACTGCAAGACTTACTCAAAAACATGTTCACAAAAATATATTTTGAATAAAAAACTCCCACAAGTGTACGGATCGTTGATAAATAATAAAGTGAACTTTTTGAGTCCGAATATTGTTCCTCCAAGATTGATTAGTTTTAATTCTAATTATTTTGACATTAACCGAAACAAATAAATGAAAGTGTTTGTGTTGAAATTATAAGTGAATTAATTAATTAACTAAATACAAATTGAATATGAATATGATTTGAGGTGTTTTCTAATGTGTGATGAATGTGCTAGGATCATGAATTCCTAAAAAAATAATCTATATAACCCTAGTTTTACACATTGACACACGATTGCAATATTGACAAATCAATATTCCTAAATTATTTAATAATCTTTCTAGCAATGTTAAAACTACTCTCATATATGATTCAACTATATTTCTATGATAGATGCGAACATACGAGAATACATGAGTTTTTATGAACACTTAAATATTTACATAAGGCATAGCGGTATATTTTTATCCCCTATTGGACTCTATGATGATTTATATATGTCGAATTCATTTCCATTCTCTCGAATGCATGAAATAAATAATCAAACTCACATAATTATGGTGCACTATAATCATGAAGAAAATAAGACCACATAAATCATTCAAATATTCCAAAACATGTTTTTTGATGTGAAGAATGTAAAACTAAAAATTAAAAATCAAATTACATAGTTTATCGTTCCCTAACACAAATTAATCTAGCCTAAGATGATGGAGAGAAGAAAAGCAGAAAAATATTGAAGGAACGACATCACCAATGGACGACCCTAGGGTTTAAATACACGATCTAAGATATGTTTCCATAAGAGTGCTATTGAAAAAAGAAAACAAAAAAATTTTCGCGATTTGTCGTGGGCGGCCCATGCTTAAAAAATGGCTTATGTTGATGATGTTGATGGTCGGGCAGCCACTCGACCAATATAACCGGACGGCTATCTAGTTATAAAACTTTCTCGAATTTTCTTTTTAGCCATTTTTTTCATTCTGTATTTCATCTTTGTCATCCACATCAAATTACTTCAGTTTTAGTGCTTCAACTTTTACCCAAATGTATATTAATCCCCAAACTTCCATCAATTAGTCGATTTATCCTTATTTCTTTTCCAATTGCTTAAAAATAGGTCCAAAACTGAAATAAGATAAAAATAACCTAAGTTTAGTAAAATGCAATAATAAAACAACTCAAAGGCTTAGTAATATGGTTCCAAATAAGTGCACAAAAATGCACTTATCAAACACCCCAAACTAAAATCTTTGTTCGTCCTCGAACAAAACTAAAACTTAATTCCACATAGAACATGGTTTAACGACATGTCATGTCTTAGGATTGAAATTTAGTACTAAACAAAATGAACAACTACAACAGTGCAAAATCAAATCAATCTCCACATATTGCATGCATAACTTGACGTGTATATGTGTGAAAACTCATGCTAACATATTAAGATCATGATTAGCTCAACATCTGACCCAAAGTAGTTAAGTATTTCCTTACTTCGCTTGAGAGACGCACACACCCCCAAAATTATCTTTTCACTCAATTATCTTGGGATGTGCTCTAAAGTTGAACTCATTTACATCTACTCCTTATCATCTCTTAGTTCGGATGTATCAAACTATTACAAGTCACACTTTAACAAGTAGAGATTTTCTTTTTTTATTTATTACTTCAACCTCTAAGATTAAATTAAGTTACTCGCCTCGTAATAGAGATATAGTTCTATTGACCGAATGTTTGGGGCTTAATCAATGCAATTCATACATATATGAATGTATGTTATTCATCAATTTTTTTTATCTTTTTATTTTTTTCGTCAACATCTTCTCATTTACTTTTTGTATAACTCTTGTAACAAGTTTTAAGCCGATGACTCCTAAGTTAGATGACCATAATGCACTATGTTTTAAACTCTTGCAGGCTTATTTACTCGAGTTATACAGTCTCAAAAAGATGTTTTATTTACTCAAATATTAGTGCAATGCCCCATTTTTTTTAGACATCCAATTTCTAAAACTAACTTTTAATTTAAAACTTTCACCCCATCTTTATCTCATTGGTTTAAGATAATCCACACAAGATAATATCATGCACGGAACCCCTATTCATCTCAATGTTCCCTTGCAACAGTTCAACCATCTCCATACTATTCTAAAACTTGGCCATGGTTTAGTACAAAAGAGGTTATTCAAGTTTATTCTCTATGTTCAACTATTTCTAAGTAATGAACCAAATCACCAATCAAATATGTCAACATGAGTATTGTGCAATAAAAAAGACAAGTTTAGCAATCACAAGCTTTGATTAATATAATAGTGCACTATTTTCATCATTTTATACATAGTCCAATATTCACATCATGGTCGGCAAAGTTATCGAACCCACACAAGCACATAAAATTCTAAATTAATGTTCGAAAATAAACAACTAAAAACTGAAAGTAGCTAATAGAAAATTGCACAAAAACCTATTTATTTATTTATTTCTTTCTTTTGACACGATCATATGAAATCTGCAGTAACATGATGAATAAAATATTTTCAAATACTCCCATACACAAATGTATACAGAACATTGTCCTCAATGTTTAAAGAATAGCAAAATGCAAACTCAACAGCACATAACGCTAAGGACAATTTCATATAAAGATAAAGAAAGTGAGATTATGAATACTCCCTTGATCGATGGAGATGCGAAGGTGAAAATGATTGATGAAAAGAAATGTGGACTATGTATAGACTCTTTGTGTCATGTAAAGACGATGAATAACTAATATTATTAAAAATAATAAAAACTCGAAAAAAAATTTCAAACTAATGCATAAAGTGAAAGAAATAAATAAAAATGAAGAATTGTTTGGTTGTCTCCCAACAAGCTCTAATTTATAGTCTATAACTTGACTCTACTTTGATAAGTTCATGGTGGTTTAAATCGAAGGATTTCACCGTGCATTCCTTGCAGTTTCCAACTCTGCTTCCTCTTTTAGCTCTTTACACTTTGAATTCTCCGTTCTCGTCTCTACCAATAAACCCCCCAATTCTCTTCTGAAATTTTTATTTAAGGGATGGTTCGTCTTCATTGATACATTGACACTCGTTGATGGCTGATGGTTGTTTAGGTGGATTATATAGTTTAAAAACTTCTTGCTCCTCGTCTACCCTTAAAATTAGCTCCCCTTTCTCCATATCAATCAAAGTTTGAGCTGCTGCTAAGAATAGTCTTCCTAAGATTATTGGAATATTCATGCCTTTTTCTATGTCCAGAATAAGGAAGTCCACTGGGTAGATAAAAAAATTTCACTTTAATAAGCACATTTTCTATAATCCCCCTTGGTTGAGTAATGGATCTATCAGTCAGTTGCAGAGTCACCATTGTTGCTTTAGCCTATCCCAAACTGAGTTTCCTGAAATTAGAAAGTGACGTCAAGTTAATACTCGCATCAATATTACATAAAGCATTAAAAATACTAGCGTTTCCAATTGAAACGGGTAGGGTGAAATTCCCTGGATCATTAAGCTTGGGAGGAAATTTATTTTGTAATTTTGCAATGCTCTCCTCTATTAGTGCCACTGTTTCAAATTCTAGAAACTTTTTCTTCTTTGATATCATGTCTTTCAGAAATTTTGCATAACTTGGAATTTATCGTATCGCGTCTATGAACGAGATGTTAATGTAGAGTTTCCTCACCATATCCAAAAATTTCTCGAACTATTGGTCTAGTTGGTGTCTCTTCAGCCTTTGTGGGAATGGAATAGGAGACTTGTAAGGTTTGATAGGAATGGTTGCCTTAACCCATGGTGTATCTGAATTCTCTTTAATAGATGCATCTATTGTCCGTTCTGTCTATTCCAGTTGCTCCTCATTTGAAGAAGGTACTATTTTCTTACTCGTACTTGGCCTCTGGATTTATATTTTCGGTAATTGTACTCCACTCCTGGTGGTGATTGCTTTCACGGATGGATCATCAACTAGTTTATTTCTCAAAACACTTATATCCAATACCTGCTCTTTGGGATTAGTTTCAGTATTGCTTGGCGAGGTACATGGTACTCTATTTGTTATAAAAAGTGCCATATATCTAACTTGAGTCTCCAGATTTTTAATAGCAGCACTCTGATCTTGGAAAATTATTTTGGCCTTCCTCATGAACTGATTATTAGCCTCCATGTATTGATTTGTTTTCTCCATAAATTTCCCAAACATTTCTTCCAGTTGTAAATTTGTCTCTTGCTGCTGAAACTGATCATGCGTCCTATTTTGATTATGATTAGCCCACGAGAAATTTGGGTGTTTCCTCCAACCTAGGTTGTAAGTACCTAAATGTGAATTATTTTGTTAATATTGTTCCCATTGTGCAAAATCCACTTGTTCTACACCATGTGCCAAATAGGACAATTTGATGTGTTATGGTCAGCTTAGAGGTGGCAAACGAGCAGAGTCGGCTCGGGTCGTTTTGACTAGCCACGAGCGACTCGAGCTCGTAAAAAAGACAATCCCAAGCTTGAGCCCGAGCCCGAGCCGAGCTTGCTCGACTCATTTTTTTACCAAAGGATCATGGCGACGAGCCACGAGCCAGCTCCTAGGCTTGCCCTCATTTTTTTTCCCGAAAAGGCTAATATCCTATTAATAAAAAAACGAGCCGAATAATGAAATAATGAGTCTTTCTTTGCAGATAAGGCTGGATATGCATCCACCTCGTAAACACCTGGCACTTTCCTTTGAACCACCCGTTCAAGTGCCCACATTGCTGTAGTAGTGACGCCGGACATAATAGTGATTATTCTGCAGGCTAGAATCAATTGACAAATATAGGGAATAATGCAAGAGAAACACCAAGGGAAACTATAAAATTCTTTATTATTCAACAACTGAATGAAAATAAGCCACAAGCCGAGTTATATAGCTAAATATTCGAAATTAGCGAAATTTTACCAAAAATGGTAAATTCTAATATTCATTCTAAAATGAAATTCTTAATAAGAGAAATAATATTCCCAAAATCCGGCTCAAATTGAGCTCTTATTCTATGTCAAAAAAACAACCGAAATATTACTATAAATGGCAAAAAATAACTTAAATTGATGATTCAAAAAGGAAAACGATTGAATTTAGGTTCGAAATCGATGTTCGCCGAGCAACGCTAGTGACCACGTCGTGCGAGCCGAAAAGACCTTTTCGGATTGGGGTCATGGGCATGATTCTGACAACCGTAACAAAATTTATAGCTAAAATACTGAAACATGCCCAAAGATGGCCCCAATTAAGAAATGTTCAATTATTTGTCAATTTTGCACTGATCTGCCAACTCATGGTATCTTAGCGCCATCAATGTACTATCAGACAATTCGGCCTCATCTGATTCTGATCCTCCTACATCAGTCACCCCGGGTTGGAAGTGTCTGCAGGATCCCCAAAACAAGGACTAAGATGCTTCACATTGAAGACATCAGAAGTCTTCAAATGGCTGGGAGGCGTAGTCGGTAAGCATTGTCGTTGATCTTCTGCAGAACCTCACAAAGACCAATCTTCCGCTCATTTAGCTTATTATACACCCCAACAGGAAAAAGATCTCTAGTTAACACGGCCTATACAAAATCACTAACTTCGAATAGGACCTAACGACGATGACTGTCGACCTGAACCTTGTACTTAACTTCCCTTGTTTATGGATTCCCCGAAGATGTTCCGCCATCTCATCTGCTTTATGACTTATACAACCCACACGTAAAATAGGGACTAAATCAAGTACCCCAAATGGAACCCGACCATAGACTATTTCAAATGGACTTATCCCTGTGGTTCTATTCTTCGACTTGTTATAGGCAAATTCTGCCTGAGGTAACGCCAAATCCCACTGCTTCGGCTTAGTACCTGCCAAACTCCTTAACAGATTGCCCAAGCTTCAATTTACCACCTCGGTCTAACCATCTGTTTGAGGGTGGTAGACACTGCTAAAATGTAACCGCGTCCCCAGTTTCTCCCACAAGCTTTTCCAGAAATGACTCATGAACTTAATGTCATGATCAGAAGTAATTGAATGAGGCACACCATACAAACGCACAATTTCTTTGAAGTAAAGATGGGCAATCCATGTAGCATCCATTGTTTTCCAACATGCTATAAAATGGGCTATCTTTGAAAACATGTCGACCACAACAAAAATAGAATTCGAGGCCCGTTGGGTACGGGGTAGTCCCAATACAAAATCCATACTGACATCAACCTAAGGCGCTTCAAGCACTGGTAAAGGTGTGTAAAGACCCACATTAGTAAGAGCCCCTTTTGACCGCTGGCACACATAATAGCGCCCAACATGATGAGCCACTTCACTACTCAATTTGGGCCAATAATAAGTAGAGGAAACCAAAGCCAGTGTCTTATCTCACCTAAAATGTCCCATATTATGAAGTTCACTAACAATATGTTGTCGTAGTGAACAACCTGGAACACACAACTGTAATCTACGAAATAGGTAACCATTATGCAAAAAAAATCATGTTGCTGATTGTTATTTACCTTCTGAATTATCTTCCCGAAGGAAGGTTCCGCAGCATATATATCCGGAAAAGTCTCAAATCCCACGACATTGGTGCTCATGGTGGTGAGAAGTGATGTACGACGACTCAATACATCTGCAACACAACTCAGGCTCTTAGCTTGGTGCTTTAGTGAAAATGTGAGCTTCTGCAAGAATGCCACCCACTTGGCATGCCGTCTACTCAATTTATACTGACCATTGATGTACTTCAGGGCATCATGATCAGTGATAAGAATAAACTCTCTTTGTATCAGGTAATGACGCCAATGCTTCAAAGACTGAACTATGACATAGAATTCGAGGTCATAGGTAGAATAGTTCCTCTTTGATCCTGATAGCTTCTCGTTGAAAATTGCCACTAGACGTCCCTCCTGGCTCAAAACACCACTAATGCCCACTCCAGATGCATCACAATTAACCTCAAACACCTTATCAAAATCTGGAAGTGCCAACACTGGAGCCTCTGCCATCCGTTGCTTGACCAACTGAAAGCTGGTTTCTGCTTCTTCAGACTACTGGAAATAATGTCCTTTAAGGTACTCTATGATTGGGGCAATCAAAGTGCTAAAGTTCTTGATGAACCGACAGTAGAAGGATGCCAATCCACGGAAGCTTCTGACATCGTACAAGGTTTTTAGCTTGGGCCACTCCAAGATTACATCTATTTTAGATTGATTTGTATCAACACCATCAGTAGACGCAACAAAACCCAGAAAGGTAACATAAGTAGTTAAGAAAGAACACTTCTTCTAATTAACGAATAGGCATCCCGTCCTCAACACATCAAAAACTACACGAAGGTGATCAAAGTGAGATGCCCATGTCGGGCTGTAGATGAAGATATCATCAAAGTAGACCACTACAAACTTCTCCATGAAAGGCCATAACACCTGATGCATAAATTTCATAAAAGTACTAGTTGCATTGGATAGCCCAAAAGACATGACCATCCACTCATACAAACCATGCTGCGTCTTAAACGCCATCTTCCACTCATCTCCCGGTCGTATTCTGATTTGGTGATATCCGCTCTTAAGGTCAATTTTTGAAAAGACCTTAAAACTGGACAACTGATCCAACATATCATCCAAACGGGGAATCGAAAACATGTACTTCACTATAATCCTGTTGATTGCTCTACTATCAACACACATACGCCAAGAACCATCCTTCTTTGGTAGTAGAAGAGCAGTAACTGCACATGGGCTCATGCTCTCACAAATGTACCCCCTCTCTAACAACTCCACCACTTGTCGCTACAATTCCTTTGCTTCCTTGGGATTGAGGCGATAAACCGATCGATTAGGCAGACTTGACCCTTGAACAAGGTCAGTTTGATGTTGAATACCCCTCATAGGTGGCTTTGGGCATCAAATTAGAAAACTCCGTTAGCATCTCCTGCACTTCTACTAGTAGAATTAGATTCTCTTCTATTGTATTATTCTCATGAGGCAGTGGAGCATAGATCACATCTTTACGGTCAATCTCACCTAAAAACCTGGACATAGAAAACAGGTTGGTATTATTGACTACCGGGGCAGGAGTGATTTCTTCCTTATGTGTGCCAACACGACCGTCTTCCCTTTGATGCTAAGGGAATAGGTATTTTTCCGCCCATCATGAATAACACTGCGATCAAACTGCCAAGGGCGACCCAACAATATGTGACAAGCATCCATCGCCACAACATCACACCACGCATTCTGTCGATCGAAAAAGACACTAGACATCGCTTTTCGACTGATACTTCACTGCCCTTACTCAACCAGGACAATTTATATAGCCTAGGGTGCCGATTTGTCTTCAACTGTAATTTCTGAACAGTTTCTTCGGACACTACATTTTCACAGCTTCCACCATCAATGATCAATTTGAAGACCTTATCTGCTACTGTGCAAGTTGTGTTAAAGATGTTGGTTTTCAACTAGTCATCCCCTGAGTCTCCTTTGGGAGTCAATAGGCTCTTGCCCAAAACTAGAGTCTCATGACCATCTCTATACAGTACACTCCCATTTTCATCATCATCATCATATACATGTTCTCTTACCTCATCAGTCTCGTCAACTATCTCTTCATCATTCAAGAGATTTTTACACTAACTGGTTTCCTGCAATTAGTTACCCGGTGTCCATGTTCACCGCATCTGAAACATCTAATACCCAAACTAAGATTACCTTGCGGTGGTTGTTGAACAGGACGAGGTGTTTGTTGAGGGTGGTTTGACTGACTACCTTCGCTTCTGATTATTGGCCACTTATTCTGCTGCTTTTCCACAAGTAGTGTACGCTGGTATGCTTCTGAAATGGTCCACAGCGAGTGAGGACTTAGGACATCCTGCAAGGGCAGCCTTAACCCCTCCAAATACCATGCTACCATCTGTTCTTCTGTCTCAAACAGATCATTCCGAGCGATCAGTTGATAAAAATCTTCAGTATATTCATCAATAGGCCTCGTACCTTACCTCAGAGAATAAAGTCATTGAAACAAGGTTTGGGCGTAGCCGAAAGGAAGGAAGTGACCTTTCATCTTCTCCCAATCTGTGATTTTAGCCTTATCTTGCCTACTTCGTGAATGCTTCAACTGCTCCCACCATGCAGATGCTCTGCCCTTGAGTTTGATGGTGACCAACCTCACTTTAATACGATTTGGAACCTCCTTATACTCAAACATACGTTCCACTTCATTCAACCAATCAACAAAACATTCAGCCTGTAACGTACCAAAAAACTCAGGCAGATCCACTCGAAAGCCGAAGTCTACATGACGATCCTCCAGACTACAGTACTCCCCACCTTGAGGGTGATTGTGATACAGGTTTTCAAAACTGGTATCGAAATCGTGACCCTTCAGTTTATGTTCACCGAAATCCTGCGCCGCTAGACGCTGAGTTAACTCCGCAATTTGCCTCTATAAGTCTTCAATCGTCACATCCTGAATGTTACGATCTCGGTGTGGGACTTCTTCATTCGGAACCAACCCTCGACGACCACGACCACGACCACCAACCATGATAGGACTGATGAAATCTTTCGCTCAAGAAGATGTTGAAGCTCTGATATCAACTAACGCCGGACATAATAGTGATTATTCTGCAGGCTGGAATCAATTGACAAATACAGAAAATACTGCAAGAGAAACACCATGATAAACTATAAAATTATTTATTATTCAACAACTGAATGAAAATAACCCACAAGTCGGGTTATATAGCTAAATATTCGAAATTAGTTGAATTTTACCAAAAATGATAAATTCTAATATTCATACTAAAATAAAATACTGAATAAGAGAAATAATACCCCAAAATTCGGCTCAAATCGAGCTCTTATTCTATGTTAAAAAGGCATCCGAAATATTACTATAAATGGCAAAAAATAACTTAAATTGATGATTCGGAAAGGAAAACAGCTGAATTTGGGTTCGAAATCGATGCTCACGATGCAAAGCTAATGACCATGTCGTATGCACCGAAAAGACCTTTTCGGATTGGGGTCATGAACGTGATTCTGACAACCGTAGCAAAGGTTATGGTCAAAATACCGAAACATGCCCAAAGATGGCCCCAATTAGGAAATATCCAATTATTTGCCAATTTTGTGCTGATCCGTCAACTCATGGTATCTCAGTGCCATTAACGTACTATCAGACAATTCGGCCTCATCTGACTCGGATCCTCTTGCATCAAGTAGTTGCCATCGTTTCGAATAGTTTCAACGCGTCATCAATAGTTCTTGTTGATAGTGAATCATTTATCGAAGAATCCACCATACTTTTGAATGATGGAAGCAATCCAGCATAAATATATTGGACTTGGAGTCCTTCTAATACCGTGGTGAGGACACTTCTTGAGCATGTTTTTGAATCGATTCCAATCTTCATTAAAGGATTCTGATTCACCTTGACGGAATATTGAGATGTCATGTTTCAATTTTGCAATTTTGGCCGGTGGAAAGAACTTTGTGCATAATTTTTTAGCTAAGTCGTTCTAAGTGTTGATGTTGGCAATAGGTTAAGAGTTCAACCATTACAGTGCTTTATCACGTAGTGTATGGGAGAACAGCAGTAGTCTGATAGTATCATCTGAGATACCCTGATATCTGAAGTGTTAACACATCTCCAAATCAGGCTTCAAAAGTAATTTACGTTTCCTCTGTTTTCAAATAGAACTTGACCTCAGCTACGTAATTTTTTGCAATGCATGCACCAAATTTGGTATTTTTATTTTTAAATTTTAGGATTGTGGCAGCATGAAAAGCCTTTTTCAGAAAGAAAAAATATATATATATATATATACAACTATCATTTGGATCATCGACATCGTATTTAGTTGTATTTAAGATCTCTAGAATAATCTCTTCATCAGCAAAAGATTTAATCGCCATATTATTTTCTTTAGCATAATCAAAAGTTGCTCGACATCCGTAACCAGAAATGATATCACGTAATCTCTGAATGCCTTCTTCTTCACCAACTTGCACTTCAAAAGCATTATCTTTACCTAATCTAACGTTGGAATGCCGAGAATAATACATGGATAAGTAGTACAAAAATACGAACTCTAAATTAATAAATATTTATTTATCAAAAACTAACAATTTTACTTAGTTTTATTGAAATTGGCATCAACCAGTCGTCATTTTCCCTATATAATGCCAGTAACCGATGAGTGTGAATGAATCTACATTTCTGATGCACAATACTCTTAAGGAATGGAAACAATTCATTTTCTCACTAGCGCCGCGCGCTGTCAGCAGATAAAGGGAAAATTAGATAACAAACACTAGTATTTTACTTTTTTTAATAGGATTAATTTATGCAAGATCGAGCAATTTATGGTTAAAAATTTACGTTCCATAGCAAGAAACACGTGTGCATGACTGCATGAGCACAATACAACTTTCTCTAAGGAACTTGTTTTTCAGCCAGGAGATTTTGTACTAAGGGAGGGAGCAGCAACAGGGCACCCTTTACCTATGCTCGGCCCAAATTGGAAAGGATCGTACGAAGTAGCTCACAGCCTTGGAAAGGGAGCTTACTATCTCAAAGATTTAAAGGAGAAACCACTAGACAGACCGTGGAACGTTGAACGCATAATTTTAAAGATTGACTCTTTAAAATAAAGAGCATCTTATATTTAAAAAGTCTATTGAAAATGCTCTAACAATAAAATTGTCAAACCTGCCAACCATAGACAGTCGACTCGGTACCTCTTAACATCAGGAGAAGGGGTATGAAACTTGAATCTGAGCTATTAACAGGGAAAATGAAAACTAAAATAGATCAGCAACTACAGATTGTTATAAAAACATACAGCACGATAGCTTGTATTTAAACTAGATTCATATGTTGTAATCAGCTCAGAAAATAAAAGTTAATAAAAAAAAAATTGTAAACAAAAAAGGGGAAAACACACAGCTTCTACAGCTATAAAAAAAATTAGCTCATATTTCCATTCACGGCGAAGATTCTTGTAATTTTCTGACAACCTTGTACCAAATCAAATCCCATGGAGCAAAGGGGCTTCTTCATTTTCACTTTCTCCAGGGAGTTTTTTCTCCATTACAGGGCCAGTGATTATTGCCAAAGTTATATGTTTATACTCTCCTTCTTCCCGATGGAGCTGCATTTCCATCAAATAGTTCGTCAATATTCGTTTCTATATCTTCCGGCTGGTACTTTACGTACTTCTCCGTTTGCCGCCCTGGAGTAAAAATAGAACTGAACCGGCCTAAAAACGACCGATAGGCCGGAATTACCATGTTCGATATCGAAACCCTGAGCTCGGATTGAAGCTGCTCATCGCTCACAACCCAAGAACTCTGTGTTTTGTGAATTTCGTCGAACATTTTATTGAAACTGTTGAATTTCTCCTTCAGAACTGGCTTCACTACCTTCCCATTAACATTCAATCCTTCAGGATGTAAACAACTCAATAATTTTCCCCACGTTTCTCTCTGATAACATTTGTGATATTGCCTGAGGTCTGACGATCTTTTCCGGTACCACGTGTCTCCCATCAGGCTGTTGATTTCGGTTGATCCTTTGATCTTCTGTAATATGTACCGTCCATTGTTCATCATGAAAATCGAGCTCAATGAAATGTCCTTGTAAAATCTTGATTTAGCATCAAGATTTCCATCCAATAAATCCATCACCTTCATCATCTGCAGTTGGAATGGGGATTGTTTTGCTGTCTGATCATTGTTAGCATTCTTGACTTGGGCTTCTGGATTGTATTCGAATTCAGATCCTGTCGCGGACTCGACTCTATCAATCTTCTGATGTTCTCGAAAAACTTGCTCTAGTGAATCCTTGTACTCGCATGCATATTTAAGATAATTCATGGTGTAACGAGTCAATGGATGAACTGCACCACCTGGAACGGGCGTCTTACCTGAGTCGGCCTTAATCGAGTTTTCGAGTTCACCGAAAATGGAAATCATGGACTCTGCAAACCAGCTCCGAATCAACGATGTCTCCGTTTTAAGCTCATCCACAATCTCCACTGACAATAAACTCTCCAATGTCGGAAGAACATCCCTCAAAACCTCGTAAATATCAAGAAACTTGAACAGTTTTTCAGCAGCACGTTTCGTCATTGCAACAGCCTTGGAGAAAGTCAGGAACTGAATCACCATGTTTCGTGACAGGCTGCTAACCAGGCTCTCCGATATCAATGGATAGTCCGAGAAAATGGCATCGGAGAGTTTCCTCTCACTCGGAAAATGCACTGCGGCGTATTGCCGGAAAATCTTGAGCCAGGCCACGATCTCTCTCTCCAATGATTCCCAGTGCATTTTCTGCACATCATCAATGCTATGTTTTTCAAATCCGTGCTTATGCAAACTTTCCTCCAATGCATTTCTTCTTGCTACAAAATACACCAAACGACATTCAGATTCGTATCCTCCTACAATCATTACCCTGGATAATCTAATCAAGTTTGATAAATTTTCTTCCGAGTATGCTGGAGAATTAGTTTCCTCTACAGGGCCAGGTTCTGGTGCGTCTTGATTAGGGTTTGATGAAGTAGATTGCCTCGGCTTTGAATCATTATTATTATGATCCGAAGCGGACAATTTATGATCTTCAATGAGTGATTTGAATTCTTCCTCAAAGTACGACATTGCACGTTGGAGAACTCCACCAATTCGATTAATGGTATAAGCATATTTATATTCTGAAGAGAATTCAGAAAGTGCAGTTGATAACCTGAAAATCCGATTGACTGAATCCAGAAATGAAATTGAATCTTGTTCAGAAAGTTTACTCCATTTCACTGGAGTATCACCAGAATCATAGTCTTCGATCTTTGCTTCAACAAGAATGGCAAATTGTTCGACAAAAATAGGCACATCGGGGGGATTGGAATGATCTCGTTTCGAGCTTGACAAATTGGAGATGTATTGATCAATTTCTTCTGAGACGTTATTCAGATCAGGAGGCCAAGGAGAAGAGTCTGGATTCTTTAACTCTTCTCCCTCTTTGATCTCCATCTCAGAGTCCGCAGCTGCAACACTGTCTTGTTTGGCTTCAGCATCAACATCAGGTGGCGGTTGTGCAGCTTCAGCGGTGGTGATTTCATCTTTCTGATCCCAATCAGGCTGGTGCCCCTCATTTTTTTCATCATTTTCATTGTTTCTAGACACAGAACTCTGGGATTTTTCAGGGATATTGGATTTCTCTCTCTCTGTGTCCATGGAAATTTTATTTGTTTGTATATATTTGATTCTTGACAAAAAATGGCATGAAGAAATGAATTAAGGTGCAAGAGGACGGTAAAGTAGAATTATCCGTTTTACAAATTTATTTTTCCGTTGGAGCTTTTTTTAAGGGTTTTTCCTTGACAAGTAGAAATGGTCCTAACGATTATTGGTTTAGAGAGGGGGGAGAGAGGTAGTACACAAAGAGTGGAATTATTCTTGGCTGGGAGAAGAGTCCGTCGATCTGTTAAATCCCTTTAAAAAAAAAAAAAAAAAAGGATACAAAAATTATAGAATTTAGTTCTTTCTTGTATAACTTAGAAAAAGTAGTTGACTACATTTGGTGAAATGACTATATAGTGACACCCATGTTCAATGAACCCGGCCACGGCCAAGTATTTTTATCCATGTTGAATACTGATTGCCACGACTTGCCATTCTATAAAGACCTAAGATGTGACAAATAGTTGTCTTTGATACAATAACAGCCTGGACCCTTGGAATGCTAATAACTACTAAACATTTGCTATTTCATTATATTATCATAAGCATTTAGCCAAACCAAATCTAATGATCAATTTCCTCCATAAGCAACTCACAGAAACTTATCCCCACTCCATGTAATCAAATATGTTTTAAAAAAAACAAAACAAGAGGAAATTGCACTAAATGTCAATTTTTGGCTTTACATTTACAAAAATGTCACTTTTTTTTAAAGTTTTTACAAAATTGTCAAATTTGGACATTTTTACCCCTCTACATAATTTTAATACCTTACTTGTATAGCATTAATTAAGATTTGACTAAATTTAAAATTTGTACTATATAGTACCATTTTTTGGGTTTAGGCCCATTTAAATTTTTTTTTTTTTTGTTAACCTAACCCCTCATTGCCTATTATCCACTCCAACAAAATAGAGAGAGTGACAGAGAAAACTATTACTCCTGACTCCGTTAGGTCGTATCGCCGTGAGGCTCGCAAGTGAAGGATGCCGAAGATGTTGAAGACTCCCGACTCCGTGTCATATTCCACTCTGCTTTGGTTAATATAGCTCGAATCGGTATGTTTTTTGAACAAATATTTTGTGGGATACATTTCTTGGATGATTTTGTTTTTCCTGAAAATCGATGTGTTTATGTAATTTTTTGTGGTGATTTTAGTGGTTTCGAAGAATTAGAGTTTTTGGAAACATTAGGATTTTTTGGTTCGAATAGTTTTGGATCTTTGAATCTTGTGGGTTTGGAAATATATTTGGGGTAAATGTTGAGAGTGGTCAGCTTTGCCTATGGCTCTGGGACTGCCTTTTCTCTCCTTTTACTTGAATTAAACACTTCAATTTCGTGTTTTGACATTCCTACCCAGGTGCGTTCTCTTCTTGGAATTTATCTATTGTGTTTCTTTTTACTCAGTTTTTTATTTCTCACGCAATCTGACATATATGTTTTGAAACTTGGAAAAGATGAAAGGTTATGTTAACTTATGAAGGATGATGCAACTTTTGGTTGATGGGTTTTCTGAATTATGTGATTTTAGTCAAGTTCTCGTTAATTATAAAGTAAACGTAAGTGATTACTGTTTGGATTTAAATTAATATTGCATTAACAAATAATTAATTTGATTCTCACTTTTATTCCATTTACCAATTAGTTTTTTATGGGCTATGAAATTCTTTTACCATTTTTTCTTATCCTTATTTATGGTTCGATTTTCTGCTGCTGCCTCTTAAATTTTATTCAAATTGTGATATTTTCTGTGAATTTACATTATCTCGGCACTCGATGCTTACATATTCCAGTTCTTTACTCAATCGTGGATTGTTGGGTACAAAGCCACGTTTGTTGAAGCAAGCCACTTTGCATTTAGTGATAATATTGAGAATTTTCTCTTTAGGAGAAATGTGTACAGGAAATGCAGTCAGTCTTTTACTGTTTATGTTGAAATTGTGGTGCCGTGATTAATGAGGTATGTGGCAGCATTTCACTATAAATAGGGGATGCAATTTGAAGAGAAAATGTACAGTTGTAGAGAGGTGAAGAGAGAAGCAATAGTGAACAGAGAAGACAGATAAAATTATAGAGAGGATGTGTGTTTCTTTTAGTTTCTCCTATTATAAGAGAGAGGATAGATGTTTCCTACTTAGTGTTGAGACTTGGTTCAAAATCAAAGGAAACAAGTGAGTAATCCAAAAGGCTTAAAACTTTCTTTTTATTTTTCAAATTGGATGGCTATCACTTTGATTTTCTTGTGAATTTTGATATCCAACAATTCCCATTTTCAAAAAATCTGATATAATTCTCGCTAATACTGTGCCTACTGATTACTGATTTGTTTCTTAGGTTCTTGTTGACTGTTATTATTAATTTTCTTTCCTAGTATTTGATTTATGGGATAATAAGTTTGGTAAAAATCTATGAAGTTTTTGGTTTATATATGGGTGACTTGTGAACATGTGTTCTGTCGTTCCCGATAGTTAACTGCGTTCGACGGGTAAAATAGGGATAAGGTTGCGTGCACGCATATTGAGGTGGAAAGGTAACTTCTTCACCTATACTTCCACCTACCCTAATCGTCCAACAGTTTCTTAAGTACATGAGGACACACACATATTTCATTGCGTTATTTCGAACTAAATGTTTCTCTATTGTTTCTGTTCCGTAGGTGGTGAGACCTTAGACCTAGGTAAGCCTACAACGGTCCCTATTCGCGGGCGGTGTTTGATAAGTGTATTTTATATACTTATTTAGGCTCCAAAACAATGACATTTTATCGTTCTTCTAATGAGATTATAGCCTAATTTATGATATAATATGTTATGAGGTGAAACTCGATGGAAGATGAAGAATTGGAGAAAAGAATGCAAAATTGACGAAAAAGAGGCAAGATCCAAAGCTTGGGAACTAAAGTACAAATACTCAAAAGTTGTGTCGAAGCTCACGATGAAGATTCGAGAATGCTAGAGGTCAAATGGATGCAACTAAAGATCAAAAGGAGTGAAAACAAATCAATTTTCAACCGCACAAGGATGTCCAAAGTTTTAGTTGGAGATTGAGACCCATTTTTGGCCTAGTAAACGTTCGAATTGAAGAAGGGCTATTTCTATTAAAGTTGTAGCCCTTCGAGTTATCTTTGTAACGCATCTTGAATCACCTCAAACGGACCTCGGAAGGAAACGTTATGACAAAAATACTGAAGCAGATGCAAAGTGGACAGAAACTCGGCGCCCCAGCGCTATAAACTCAGCGCTCAAGCGCTGCACTAGCCAGAAAACGGATTTTGAACAGATTTTCAGCGCTCAAGCGCTATCCCGTAGCGCTCCAGCGCCGCGCGCCGCCACAGATTTTAGGTTTTTATTGTTTGGGCCGCGAAAACTCCACAAAAAGACTCCAACTTGGCCAAGAACGTATATGAAAGTATAAATAGACCTAGGGACACATTGAAAAGAGGTTCCCACACATTGAAAGGAGGGTTCCACACTTTGTAACATTGAGAGAAAAACATAAGATCGAAGAGGAAGGATTCGAGTTCAAATCAAAGATTGGAAGTGGAAGAAGATCTTGGTGCAAGAGCTGATTCTTTTCCATCTTTTTATCATTTAAATCCGGTGATGTATTCGAATTTAGTTATTTATTTCATTGTTTTGATTATGAGTAGCTAAATTCATTATTAGGGCAAATAATGTAATCTATTGAGACCCTTAGTTCTTTAATCCATGAATTCTGAGTTTTATTCTTCCATGTGTTGATTTTATTATGATTGCAATGCATTGAATTACCTGATCAATAATTTGATGATCTATTGAGTTTCTTACGAATCGAGAGGTGAGTTTGAGACTTAGAACGTGTAATAAAATCCGGTAACGAGGTATAACGTGTAGAGATACATATACTAAGTGCTGCGATCGTTATATGAATTCCTAGTGCCATAACTCGTTTAACTAAGGGTAATTCGCATAGAGATATGGAATTGAATTAGTTAAATAGGCTCAATGAGAACTCGAGATGGGTAAATTGAATACCGTAGGAGAATTCGACCGAACACTACGTTAGGCTAGAATCTTGAATTGAGAATTAAGGTGATCATTAGATGAAGTTGTTTTGGCCTAATACATCTTATATACATGAATCTTTGATCTATTTGTATTTGTTATTTCAGCATAATTTTCATTAGTTTTAGGCATTTAGTTCATTTAAAAGAATCAATCTTTCCAACTATCACAATTCCTTATTTGATTTATTTCCATCAAATAAGAGTTAGAAAAGTAGAGTAAGACTAAAGTATAGTCCTCGTGGGAACGATAATCTGGACTCTTAGGTCCACTATATTACTTGTTACAATATCGTACACTTGCGATATAAAAATACGCAACAAGTTTTTGGCGCCGTTGCCGGGGACTATTTACTTTTAGTCTTAGTTTATTTTTTTTACTGTTATTTGATTTTATTTGTTATTTAATTTTCTTTTTTTTTTTCTCTTTTTATATTGTTTACATAACTTCCTACAGTTTTAATCTATCTTGTGTTGGTATTCTCTCTTTGTACTTTTCAGATAATTATGCATGATTTCGACATTGAAAAAGTGATAAAATTGTTGCAGT
Organism: Fraxinus excelsior; assembly: GCA_019097785.1. NCBI lineage: Eukaryota > Viridiplantae > Streptophyta > Magnoliopsida > Lamiales > Oleaceae > Fraxinus > Fraxinus excelsior. The sequence continues at coordinate 13,250,036 of CM032638.1, read as the reverse complement.
GACAAATTTCTACATGGATTGTCAAGATATGCTTGGAGAATATTCAAGATGTGAAAATTGTTACGAGGTTCATTGTACTGGGAGATGCTTGTTCTCTAGTTTACACACGCCGAAACTTCTGAGATTTCGAAAATATTTGATATGTAGAAAGCAAGCAATTGACAAATCTGATGAAGGGTACATGCTCGTGGGAGATTTTGCACCCGACGATTGGGATGAGGACATAAAACTTGTGGGGGATGGTCCTTCACTATTGAACGAGAAGGTACTTGCAAAATACTTTAAAGAACTTGCCATGTTGGATGAAAGCAATATGTTTATGGGAGATTACATGTACTGGGAAGGATTTCAGCGATGGGAGTACAATCCACTTCAAGGGATCATCAGAACAGACTTCTCATTGCCCGTGGATTTAGATTGCGGACCTACCACTCCACCCGATGAGAGTTCAACAATTGACGAAGAGTCAACAACGAGTGAAGATTTAATCACAACGAAGCTAAATGAGGATTTGACGATCAATAAGGAGGAAATCAACTCACATTTTTCCCACTTTATTGATTGTCCAAAAATTGATTTTGTGATTGGGCCTAACGAGGAGATAGAAATCTACATAGTTGAAGTTGAATCAGATAGAATAGACAAGTCCTATTATGTTGAAAATGGCAAGGAAGAGGTGTGGAGATCAAATGAAAAGTGGATGAAAGCCAAAAGAAGAAAAATGGACAAGGCATCAAAAGCCTTCTTTATGTGCCCGTGATCAACCGCCGTAGAGTCGAGCTAAAGACTATAAAAAAGCACTTCTTGGGAGGCAACCCAAGCTTTTTTCCCTTTTATTTATTTTGTTTCCGAATTTTAGGATAAGTTAGTTTATTTTTAAGTTATTTGTGATTCATCATCTATACCTCGTTTCCCCTTAGGTGTTTTTTTTATGTTCATTGGTTTATTAGATGTTAGAGCTAAGTAACGCTTGTTCCAGTTTTTTTTATCTTAATATTTTATTTGTTTTTCAGGAACATGACGTCGCGGAACATGTAAACCATTATTTACCAAGGAGCCAACGGGAGCAATAGGAAAGCTAGCCATTGAATTACACGCCATATCAGGGGGTCTTTTCTTTACTTTCTTCCATAGCCCTTTATATGCGGATTTAGGATTAAAAACATTGAAGACAATGTCTAATTTAAGTTTGGGGGTGGAAAACATGAGTTTTTATTTTTTGTGCTTGTGTGAGTTAGTTGGTCTGACTGGCAATGATGAATATATTGAATCATGTATTGATTTATGAATGATGAATAAGTTGCATACTTAGATTAATTTTTACTTTTCCATGTAAGATTTGCTATATATTGAGCACGTGAATTAAGTTGAGCATTGTGTAGGAATGAGTTGATTTCATAATTGGATAGGTTGAAATAGTGGACCATAGATGCTAAATCCAAAACCATTAAATTTTACATTCTTAGACCAAATTTAGAATAGTTTGGGGGGATTTCACTGTTGTAGGAAGATGTTGAGATAAATAGGGATTCCATGTGTGAAATTAAAAATCTTGTGTAGATTGTCTAAGGTCGATAGGATGCAATTGGGTGAAATTCTCAAGTTAGAGGTCGTTTTACTTAAATTGGTGTTAAATGAGGGACATTGCACTAATCAAGGCATAAAAAAATATTTTATTAGAAAATTTCTCTTCGTAGCCTTTATGATTCGAGCAATTAAGCCTGCAAGGGTCTTTAAAACCTGGTGCCCTATGGTTATCTGACTTGGGAGTCATCGGCTGAAAACTTGTTATATGGATCATTTAGAAAGTTTAAGGAAGAGAATGCTTCCAATAAAGAAAAAAATATTTAAAAAAAAAAGTAAAAAAAAAAATTTGGAAAAAATCAGAAAAAACACGTGCATGAAACAGAATACGCACCAAATGCCTTGGTTATGTCTCAAACACTTGTTTAAAAAAATTTGATTTATGATAAGAGATTGTTAGCCTAGTTAAGTCCTAGAGATTGAAGCAATCAAATTTAATGGAGAATTCTTGTTTATTGAAATGTTGAACTGCGATTGGTGAAATTTTGTCAAACTAGAGAGGTGAGAATAGTCAAAAATTCAACCTTAGTTCACACAGTGGAAAAGAGTGAAAATAATAAGTTTGGGGGTGTGTGAATCTTACGAGTGATGAAAGAACATATTTGACCATTGAGGGTCGGGAATCGAAAGAACTTATGAATTCATAATGCTATACTTAATTATTCACACACACACACGTTGATTTTACATTGGAAAAGTAGATTTTAATTTTTGTATTGTGATTTTGAAGCTGTGCATAAACTTGATATTATGATTTCAATCTTGAGATAAAAAGCCAAGTTAACTAGCTAAATCTTGTTTCTTTACTTGATTGACTGGCCACCAATTAGGTAATTAACATTGCATGTTTGTGTGTTTGTTAAGTTAGATTATGATTTTGTTTGAGGACAAACAAATACTTAAATTTGGGGGTATTTGATAAGTGTATTTTATATACTTATTTAGGCTCCAAAACAATGACATTTTATCGTTCTTCTAATGAGATTATAGCCTAATTTATGATATAATATGTTATGAGGTGAAACTCGATGGAAGATGAAGAATTGGAGAAAAGAATGCAAAATTGACGAAAAAGAGGCAAGATCCAAAGCTTGGGAACTAAAGTACAAATACTCAAAAGTTGTGTCGAAGCTCACGATGAAGATTCGAGAATGCTAGAGGTCAAATGGATGCAACTAAAGATCAAAAGGAGTGAAAACAAATCAATTTTCAACCGCACAAGGATGTCCAAAGTTTTAGTTGGAGATTGAGACCCATTTTTGGCCTAGTAAACGTTCGAATTGAAGAAGGGCTATTTCTATTAAAGTTGTAACCCTTCGAGTTATCTTTCTAACGCATCTTGAATCACCTCAATCGGACCTCGGAAGGAAAAGTTATGACAAAAATACTGAAGCAGATGCAAAGTGGACAGAAACTCGGCGCCCAAGCGCTATAAACTCAGCGCTCAAGCGCTGCACTAGCCAGAAAACGGATTTTGAACAGATTTTCAGCGCTCAAGCGCTATCCCGTAGCGCTCGAGCGCCAAGCGCCGCCACAGATTTTAGGTTTTTTGGGCCGCGAAAACTCCACAAAAAGACTCCAACTTGGCCAAGAACGTATATGAAAGTATAAATAGACCTAGGGACACATTGAAAAGAGGTTCCCACACATTGAAAGGAGGGTTCCACACTTTGTAACATTGAGAGAAAAACATAAGATCGAAGAGGAAGGATTCGAGTTCAAATCAAAGATTGGAAGTGGAAGAAGATCTTGGTGCAAGAGCTGATTCTTTTCCATCTTTTTATCATTTAAATCCGGTGATGTATTCGAATTTAGTTATTTATTTCATTGTTTTGATTATGAGTAGCTAAATTCATTATTAGGGCAAATAATGTAATCTATTGAGACCATTAGTTCTTTAATTCATGAATTCTGAGTTTTATTCTTCCATGTGTTGATTTTATTATGATTGCAATGCATTGAATTACCTGATCAATAATTTGATGATCTATTGAGTTTCTTACGAATCGAGAGGTGAGTTTGAGACTTAGAACGTGTAATAAAATCCGGTAACGAGGTATAACGTGTAGAGATACAGATACTAAGTGCTGCGATCGTTATATGAATTCCTAGTGCCATAACTCGTTTAACTAAGGGTAATTCGCATAGAGATATGGAATTGAATTAGTTAAATAGGCTCAATGAGAACTCGAGAGGGGTAAATTGAATACCGTAGGAGAATTCGACCGAACACTACGTTAGGCTAGAATCTTGAATTGAGAATTAAGGTGATCATTAGATGAAGTTGTTTTGGCCTAATACATCTTATATACATGAATCTTTGATCTATTTGTATTTGTTATTTCAGCATAATTTTCATTAGTTTTAGGCATTTAGTTCATTTAAAAGAATCAATCTTTCCAACTATCACAATTCCTTATTTGATTTATTTCCATCAAATAAGAGTTAGAAAAGTAGAGTAAGACTAAAGTATAGTCCTCGTGGGAACGATAATCGGACTCTTAGGTCCACTATATTACTTGTTACAATATCGTACACTTGCGATATAAAAATACGCAACAGTGTTCCACTCGCCTATGCCTGCAGCATCGACCAGGACGCCGTACACCATGAGTAGAAGGCAAACACGGAAGAAATAGTTGAGTCGATTTTTGTACGTTTCATTTCTTTTGTTCCGAAGACTATCAAGTAACTCTGGTATTGTGAACGTCTACGTAATGTGACTTCGACAGACATGGTTTTGTAAACGTTTCATTTCATTTCATTCTTCACGAATTTAAAATGAATAGTATTTTTTTAATGTTGAACCTGGTTAATGGCATCCTCAAGTATGTTGTATTTAAGTAAATTTCAAAACTTTGTAATTTTAGGAATTGTTTCAAACATTTCGTTGCATATGGCAAACGGTGCATTATATGTACATTGATATACAATGGGTCCTTTTTGTTGCAGCGATTACTTTATGATCCAATTAGGTAACTATAGATTGTTCGAATTGCAAGTCATAAAGGATAGGGCAACCCATAATTACGGCAATGACAATTCAATTGTATATTATGAAAATAATGACATAGAGAAGAATTACTTATTACTTACGAATAATAAAACTCGCATCTACAGCTTATTTACAGTTGACAAATGACTGTGGTGTTCAATAGCACATCTACTTCTCATACAAGTAACACTTGTAAACCCCCACATTTATGAAAGACGTGTGGCCCCCATCATAGGAGCTCCTGAAATAATTACCACAAAATTAGTTGTGCAAGGATGTGTTACAAATACATCTTAAACATTTTGCGCATATTTATTAATGATCATCAATGAAATCCACGGGCAACACTGTCCCTTTTGCACCGTGTTTACCTCTTCAATTGCTGTCTTGTTCGAACTATTGAGACTATAGAGAAAAACGGCCGGTATCGACAGATGAAGTGTCGGGGTATGCTGCAAACTATGTATATCATGTCGGTTTCAGCACGCACAAACATAATTCGAAATGAGGACATTTAATTTGGGGACTCTGAACTTCAATTCAATTTCACTGCTGGTCATAAAGAGTAAGAAGGACATACAAACCATGATTAATATAAAACGATGACACGTTGTTCACATTGTACAATGTCGTTGGGGACATTGAACACACTACATCAACGACTTTGAAGCCTTTTTAACTGTCGTTGTGTCAGTGTCGAATGAAATGTCAGTTGTAATCTCGATGAATCACCATAGACACGATGGAAGTGGATTTGTTCCCTCTCCACTTCCATTCGTCGTTCACATTAACGAATTGTCTCATATACAACACGATGAATCTCAAATGATTAGTCATACCTGAAACATTGGGAATGCAATGGTAAGAACTTTGCACAATAAATATGCCTACAATTGATAATATGAATACGGAACTTTCGAATATTGAAATTCATGGAGTAGCATATGGTGAAATAAATGATGTGTTAACAGTTTGAATCTGTCGAATTCGACAGTTAAATTATCGTTACCGATAGTTCATAAATGTCGAGTTCGACAGATTACATGCGTGAAACTGCACGAAGTGTCAGGAAACTTGAAAACAATAATGGTGATAATCAATTCTCAACTACCACATGAAAACATCTTCTCATTAATAAATAACTCAATGCTTTATTAAATATGGAAAATCCTTCATTTTTGTTCATGATATTGGTTTTTTTTATCCTCCTCAAACATTTCAAAAACCAAACAAATCAATGAATAATAGTTTCAAAAATTTCTCCCATTGGATTTGACCATATTGTATTTATAATAATATATAAAGCTAAAATTATTAACAATTTGTAATGGCTAACCTCTCAAAATGGATTATGAATTCAATAGTAACGTGTTCTTGATCAAAGAAAGAAGAAGATGGAGAAAGTGTTAGGGTTTGTGAATTGGGAAGATGAATGTGTGGTGATGTTAATATTTCAAATTATTTAATCTTTTTTCTTTTAAAGAAAACTCAATTTATTCAATTATAATATACATATAAAAAAATTTATAATATTTAAAATAAATAATCACATCACCATATTAATTACATTCAAATCAAACATTAAATGCTCCTCAAAATGTACTATTAAGGGTAATTTGGACATTTTGCACCAAAAAAGTGACATTTTTGTTCAAATAAAGTGAAAATGACAAAAAAAATTGGGATTTTCAAATTTGGTGACATTTATGAAAATTCCCCAAAAAACAATAAGTTACAAACATCTACAATGCACAATACCTAATTATGTACGCATGTCAGACTATTCTTAGATAAGTTAATTAACTCCGAATGGAAAAAGGAGAATAAAGCTCCGTAAATCTCTAAAAATGTCCTTGTTAACATGAATTTCACCTGCCAGGCTGCAAATCGACCAGAGGATCGATTTTACTGGGGGTGACAGGTGTGTGCCCATACAAACCACCTTCAGTTGGATACATTTGGTAAGCACTCGAAGGATGAACTCCCAAGAGAACAACCCCATTCATAGGAGGCCCAACTGGAGGATAACCAGGTAGGGATGTCGGGGTGCTAGTTGGTGTTATAGCCATATGGTACATTAGGGACCAGGCCAGCAATTGGCATATATTGGGGAATAGGATATGGCTGCATAGGTGGTAGTGGTGGTTGTTAGAAAATATATTGATTGGCAAATATATTTTCACTTGTGTATGTGAAATTAATCCCACATTGATTGAAAGTTGTGATTTGAAGAGGAGCCTTAAAATGGATTACAATCCCACATTGGTTAGAAATGAAAAAGTGAAAATATATGGGGACTATAAATAGTGTCATCCCACATTGGAAAAGGAAAAGAAATGTGACAATGTGGGAAAACTTAAATAGTTATCCTACATAGAATAGAAATAAGTTTGTGGACCAATTTATATATAGTTAACAATTTGTAAGGTATAATCATTTGATGCATAGAAACTCCTCCATGGCCTACACGTCCACATGCGAGGTGCAAATCTTGGACCGACTTAGCCTTTGAGCCTTGAACTTGTGTGGGCGCGACATGCGTACACGAATGTTGGACCGAATGAGTTATGGCTGCATTAAGAGACAAAGGCTCCTCCTTGCCTATATATCCTAAACAATCTCTTCAGTTCAGACACCACAACAACTGCACGAAATCTCTCTGCTTCTGTTCGAATTTCTGTCTTCTTCCAGTCACTTGGTGAATCCGTTCCGACACACTCTTTCAGTTCGACTGCGCATCTGCAGTTCACGCTGCTGTATCCTGGGAAGCAAGTGCTCGAATTACTTCGGTGAGGGGGCGAATATTACTTTAAGGACACTGTGTTCAACACAGGCCCCGGCTCCAAGACGTCCATTTTATTTTCTGTCCACTGCAATTTGTTTGTTACTTCTTCTAATTCAGTTAACTGTTTAATAAGTTTCCTTACAGTGGTAACGGAGATGGGAACGATGGAGAAGGACGGGGGGGATTGTCAGGGTTTGACTCCTGAGACTGGACTGGCAAAGTGTGCTATGTCAAGGCATAGTATACATGAGGAACGGGTGCCTGGGGATTCTGAGGAACATAAGAAGAACGGTCATTTTCAATTTTTGCCCTCTTTTCAGAGGAATAATCATCAGATGATTCCTTTATTTGATTGCCTACAAGATCCTCAGATGCCAGGGAAGAGGAGGCATATGACAGCATCTCGGCCGAAGATGTTGATGCAGTAAGCTTTGTGCACTACAGCCGCCGCAGGTTTTAGATCTTCAGTTTGGCAAGATTTTTCTGTAAAAGGCACATGCCATGTGTACATTATAGGAGCTGATTGTTCTCTACCTCCGGACATGAAGTTGTGAGACATTTGACTAGTTTGAGTTTTCTGTCGACTATGCTCAGCTAGGCTAGGTGCATCACCTTTGCCATCAACTACCTGCTGGTAAATACTTTCTGCCTTTTTCGTGTGTGCCTGTACAGCCTAAAGACAATGTATACACGTGGTTACAATATTCTAGATAACAAATGGTGCATGCAGATAATATCACATATCAATAATGATGCAGATCCACTTGTAGTTTTTTTTGTGAATAAACATTTCTCATATAAATAAATTAATAAAAGATGTACAAGGACAACAGTTGACAATTTTGTCATGTGAAAACTGGAGTGAACTTAAAGAACACCTCATCAGGCACCTTATCAGGGGCAGGGGAAATCTCATCATCTAATAAAAATAAATATTCCTGGAACAATTGAGACAAACATTTGCACGGGGCAACGTATACCTTTAGGCTCTGTAGATCCCCTTCAGTAACCCAAAATAATGGGTAAAATCATGAGCCAGTATAAAATCATTAATGAAACTGCAGTCCCTAATCAACTAAGCAACACTTACCACTACAATGAAGAAAAGTTCCTTATGTTCTCTTTTATCTTCTTTTTGAGATTTTGATGCGTATCTTATAAAGAATTATTATTATTATTATTATTATTATTATTATTATTATTATTTTGGACGAGTTGGTGAATGGAAGTAGAACACGTACAAACATACTCACTATGAAATAAAGTCAAGTCAGTTCCAAGCAACTATAAAATATGACCAGTCATAACTAAAGAGGCTTGCGGTTAATTATCAAGGTAAAAGGGAGTGAGCAACTAGTGAAGAAGTTACCTGACGTTGATTGCGGACTTGGTCCAAATTATATTCCTAAGAACAAAATCACAGTAGCCATTAGGTAGAAAAAAAATTAATTGAAAACAATTGCAGTATAAAAATAACGGTTTTGAAGTTGTTGCATGTCCTAATCATAAGGCACTCTACATGCTCCTGCAGAGCTTCTCGCAAAAGAGACACGAGCTTTGTTCTTGAAGATTGAAGAACTCTTAGCTGCTCAATACAGTCCCTCAATATTGTATGCTTCTCCTTCAGCTCATCCATGATGCTAGATTGATTCAGATGGCCTACTTATATTTTTTCAACAGAAAGAAGAAAGGACCCAAACGACAAAGAGGAGATACGAGTATCATTAGTCGGAGAGATGAAAGCATAGCTGGTTGGGAACACGAATAGGAAATGCTCAAAATAAATAAATGAATTAACAAAACAGAAAAGAAATTAAATAAATAATGGTGGGCACAAATCCACATGGGCGACAGTTTTTTTAGACATGAAATTGAGAAGTTATTTTGAAATACAAGCAAATCCAAAAAGCAACCAGTGATATTAACAAAAAGTTCCACAATATAGTGTTAAACAAAAACACTGAACCCTGCAATAATTGATTTTCATGTATGGACATTTACTTGACAAAAAACTTGACAGTTCATGTACGCCATTGAGTCACGACTTATTATGAATTTCGTGCTTGTCAAAGTTTGGATCAATCAGCAGTCATGCAGTTGTCTCATCACTGAAAAGAAGCAATGGCTTCCATTGAAGTTCTGCTTGACATAAACTCAAATTAATTTTTAAATCTTTATATTACACCTTAATATATGCTCAATCACCCTTTTACGTAATTTTATGTCAACCCCTGAACGAATATAAGCACAGGAAGTTATATGCATCTAACATCTTCAATGCGCCATCAGAATCATAAAATTTTAGAAAGAAAAATGCAAGCAACATGTCACAAGCATAAATGCCACTTGATTCAATAAGATATACAACAAATTAGCATGAGAAGGAAGTATCACAAAGACGCAACATGAAAGTGGAGAAAAATATACCTGTCCTGTAGTCACTTCCAATATCCCTAATTATTTTCTCAATAGAGCTGATGCCATTGCTACAGTTGTTCAAAATAGCATCTTCATCCAGTTGACCACAGTACACAACTTGATAACCTGAAACTAACTTGTCCAATGTGTTTCTAGTAGTTGGTTTCTAGTTGTAGAGAAGGAATGGAAGCGATAATCATTGGACTACATTCATAAAACCACAAAAAATGCATATGAAAAACATTCAGCAACACCAGATAAGGTTACCATTTCGAACCCAACATGCTTCCCATTTTTATTATTGTTGTTGAGTTGGTTTTTCACAAACTCTTCCTTAAGAATTTGCCCTCTGGAGCCAAATACTTTCCTCTCCTCCCAAATACTGATCTATATGTAATTGGAAAGCAAAAGAAAATACATTAATCAGCAAAATTCACTGCAGTTATACAAATTTGAAATAGACGCTTATTCTATCCCAGATGATTTTTAATTTATTTCAACAAGAAGCTTAAAATATGTTGCTTGGACTCGGGTTTACGTCTCAAATACGGGTATGTCTAAAATCTAGGATAGGTGAAATGGATGAAAATATCCAAAATTTAGACATGGGTACGTGCAAACTTAAATATGTTTCAAAAATATAGGGTCGGCCCTGGCCCAAGGCTACTAAGGCAGTGGCCTTGGGGCTCCAATTTTTAGGTACCACTAAAAAAAAAAATCCCCCAATCCACTACGTTGGGTAAGTGGTCCTAAAGAAACCCCAAAAGCCCCAAATAAAAACCGTCAAATGCCTATTTCCTTACCATCATCTTCAACTCTCGGTCTTCTAATCTTCTCAGCTTCTTCAAGACTTCAACACTCAATCCACTCCGCCACTTCTTTGGATCTCAGGTACACTTACATGAGCGCGTATGAATCTCATGAATTATGCATTATGGTGGAAAAATTTGTTAATATATCATTATGTCTAATAAATTATGTGTATATATCATGTTGTCTGTTGATTTAGAGTCTAAAGGTTCAATTCTTGTTTCCAAGTCTATATTTTATACAATTTACTGATTTGTTTAGCTGGAGTAGAAAAGAGACGCTGCATTTGATGCCATAAATTTGTAGTGTCATTGATTTGGAATAAGGTATATAAAATTTTTCCAACATCAATTACGAAGGGCCCATTTGTTGCTGCCAATATGATAGCAGGGAATTTCAATTGTTCTTTGTCTTTTAATATATGGAATATTGGTACTCGAAAAAGTTTTTAGGAATGGAGCGCCAATTTTATTGCATGTTTGTGCATCTGGACTTAGTATTTGAGTCCTCATATATGTCTCAGTATTTGGAGAATTACATTCGATTAATTTATTTACTTACAGTAATTTTAGGTCGATTTTCTTTTTGTTATTGCTTAGGAAATTGGAAATGGCATCAATTAGTGAAGATGTGATTTTGGCATTGAAAGAGACCTTGAGATACAGAGTCCGGGCTATTCCTCGGTGCATTTGCAGGGACATTTGTGTTAATGGATGAAACTATAGCTGCTTTTGGAGGTCACCATAGGTATGATCTTTGCCCATCATTGGTTTTCTCTTTTCTTTCTTTTTTGATTCATATGTTTTTGTGTTTGTTTCTAAGTTTTGTGATTTTAGATTGCTTTGAGTATATGAATTTTTTCTTCAGTAAACTTGTGCTGAGAGCTCGAAAAATGTGTTGCAAATTGCTCTTAATTTTTAATCTTTGATTCTGAATTGCTTGGGAAAATTTGATTTTAGTCGTTTGATTACTGATTTTACATTTTAAAATGTGAGAAGGTTTTATCTTATGCTAGCCTAATCTCTCGGGATGTGGGAGAAGTTTTAGCTTGCTACTCTATCTTTTGAATTATATAAAGTCTTCTTTTCAATATAAAAGTGTTAATTATTTAAATATTTAAATTTTGCTATACTTGTGAAAAATGATTATGTTGAAGGGCCTCATAATAATTAGTCGCCTAGGGTCTCTAAATTCTCAGGGCCGGCCCTGCAGAAATATATATATATGGATAATTTTAGATGCATTTTGTAGGAATATGTATATAATGTGTTTTGACTCTAAACTTTAGACAAATTAAATTGCAAACTGTATTAGTTCATTTAGTTTTCATTTCAAAATTAGAAATGTGAGTTACAAATTAGAAATCATTTTAAATTCAACACCGAATAACAAAACCGATATAAAGGATTGCCTTCTAATTTAAAGGATTCGGCACAGATCCCGTCCCCTCATCCTTGTCGTATCGTGTTGACATAGGCATTTCCACCGAAATGGAGAGTTTGAGTAACATGCCTTCGATACATACAATGTGTTCGCCAAAGATAAACTTGATAAATAACTACATTCAATGGCTTGGTTTGACTCTTAACTGTTTTGAAGTTTTTGGTGTTATTTTCATATTTATCCATGACTTAGAATTGTTTTCGTCAATGTTATCCTTCACTCAAAATAACGAACAAAAAAAGCAAGATAATAACCATTAAACCATCGACTTACCATTCCGACAAAATCCTGCTGCCTCTTCCCTAACCCCCTCACCAACCATAGTATGGCCCGTTGAAAACGGAAGGAATAGAAAAATAGCATTGCCACTGGCACCCAAAATTAGCATCAACCCTTCACTAAAATGTAGCTACGTCAACGAGCTCGAGCCGAGCCGAGCCCGAGCCAAAAAAAAAAAGCCCGGGTTCGGCTCGAGCTTTTTTGGGCCCGGGCCTTAGCGGGCCAAGCCGGCTCGGGTTATTGTTTGTTTTGTATTTTTTTTTTAATAATTAATATAATGCTGCCTTTGCATGCAGCTAGAAAGCTGCCTGCAAAGGCTTTTAAAAAGTAAAATTTTTTTATTTTTTTTAATATAAAGGGGTGGCTCGTCGGGTCACGGGCTCGAACCAACCCCCCAAAATCGAGCTCGGCCCAGCCTCGGCTCGGTATAACCGAGCCCAAGCCGGCGAGCTTTTTTGCCACCCCTACTAAAATGCAAGAAACCCAAGGGAAAAAACAAAAAAGAAGGGGAAGAAAAAGGCCACCATCACTGTCCAAAATCTATTAGATCAGATCCAAAAAACTGTAAAAACAAATAACATCTCAGTGACCACCACCAGAAGCATAAAGTACAATAACCAACTTACAGAACCACTGAAATTGCAACCTAAAAAAAGAAGTAAAATTCCACAACCCTCCAATGGAACCAAAACCCCAAGGTACCATCACCATCAATCCCTAACAACTGACTAAAACCATAAAAGAGGAAAATCGTAATAGAAATCATCGAGACCCGAATTGGGTGGGAAAGGGGTGCACTAGTTTTGCAACAAGGATGGTTTTAAGGTCAATTTTCTGAAAATTATGCAATTGTAGGTCAATTTATCATTGGTAAGCTAGGTGGGAGGGTAAAGTATTCTGGCATATTTATATATTTTATTTGAGGGTCTAGGGTTTAGGCATGGCCTTTGATGATGGCGAGACAGCACAGGAGCTAAATATATGAATCCATGTTAGTGGTTGACAGGGATGAAAAGAAAGAAAGATGAGACGTTGGAGCTGGGATTACATAGTGTTTGTATTTTCTTCCTTTTCGTTATATATCTAGTGGGTTTGCTTCAGGAAAAAAATGTTCAAAACAAGATTCCTATTAAGGAAGTGTGAAATTATTTTGAAACTACTCAAGAAAAAAAAGAGGAATTTATCTAAGAAGCCAAAAACTGTGAAATAAAATGAAAAAAAGGCCTCTCAGAATTTATCTAATGCATCCATTAGTCAATAAATTTAACCCAAATATGCCTCTCAGAAAAACCCAGAACAGCAGTAGATCCAACTTAATTACTGAGCCTGAAGAGGCCAGTAGCACCACTCTGCACAACAGGGAGTTTAAAAATCAAGAAATTGGAGGACAAGAAGGGTGGGTTCTCATGAGAAGGTGCAATTAATTACAAATGGGATCCAGGTACTTCCCATTAGAAATACTGCAATACTTTACATAGGTTGGGTTTTTGGAATAGCTTTCCTCAACATCTCTAACTCCCTGCTCTGTCATCTATTTCTTTTTCAAGAGAAAACCCCTCTACTTTCTAACACCATATCTCTCTTGCTAAGGGCCACTTGATATTTAGACTTATCCTCCAAGGCACTGCAAAGCTCCCAGCAATATAATTCTAAAACCTAATTTCTCATAAATCTGCAAATTCTCAAGGAAAAGGGAGAAATTCATGCGATGCAAGAGTAAAATAGTTCGTGCAGCATCCTTAGGAATTCAGGTCAAGATTATGAATTCAAGCAGAAGGTTTCGCAACACATTATTGTCTCTCTTTTGCATGATTTATTGTATCTTATTGTACATGGAAAAAACCTTAAAGAATATCGCAGGTTGACAGGCCACAAAAGCCACTATCAATAATTTCTTTATTAGCTTTTATCTTTCTCATTCAAATTTCTGACACCCTCTATTGTAAATGTATAAATATCAAAATAATTTCTTGCTTCATATGTCAAGACAAGAACCTTTCAATGAGTGCAGACAGGAAATAAAAATCTTTTAACCATATAAATTATAAAGGAAAGCATAAGAGAGACACACCAGCCGGAATGTAGCATTCTTTCCAAACTCATCTCCATGTTTAATTACTTCACGGAGAGCATCTGGAAGAACCTTCCAAAACTCTGTAACAAACTCGGCACCTTTTCGCCTGCTATTCTGAATAATGTCATTTGCAAGATACAAAAAAGCCAGTCGCTGCTCATGAGGAGAGCAATGAAACTGCCTGTCCCACGTTGCGACAACTTGTTTTGCATTAATCATGTGAAAAATGCACCAATGCGAGAGAGCTTCATCACATTAAGGATAAGATTGATTTCATTTACTGGGGCAAGAGATCATATAAAGAAAATAAAAAACGAAAAGGCAATGTGAAAGAGCTATGATGCATTACATAGGATGAACTGAGGAACTTAAAAAGTGAATGCACGAGATCATATCCTTCAGATTAACAAGATGTAAACCAGTAAGGGACGTGAAACAGTTCCCCAAATAATGGGCAATGTCAATTACCAGGAACTGGTAGTTCCAACAAGTTTTCAACTAGGAAAATGCAATTGTGAAAAACAGAACATTATGCCACAATATAAGTGCAAATCAACTAATAACAATTTAAAGAAGAAAATAAGGAAAACTGTAATCATCAGGAGGATACTCTCAATGCTCCGCTGCGAACTGTTGAGCTTCATCAGCGTATCACTCAAAATCTGTGTATTAAAACTGCTCCCCATATTTTATTGTGCAAAGTCTGCCTGGCTAGTGTGTCTCTAGGCAGACCGCTCAAATTGAATAGCCTATGCCAGAAGAGACCGAAGAAAAGTAAAGACAGAGTCATGATCTTGTACGCCAGGCAGAATTGAGACAAATTTATCAATTTGCAAGAGTACCACGAAGGGTGAGATTATGGAAAACTGTGGAAAATTTAAACCACTCAAAAGCTCTGCAACTGCACCTGTATCAAAGCTCCACGGACTAGATAATCTGTCTAAGGAAACTCAAGGTGTTAGAATGCCTTTAAGGAAGGGTGTAATTGTGTTATTTTCCAGGATGGATATTGTTACCCCCCAAAATTAGAGGATCCGGATCAGCGCTCCACGTAAGCTGCCACATAAGCAATATATCCACGTAGATAACCACGAATGCAAGAACCAGTTGGAAGATCCTCAGAAGAGGCTAAATGGCCAAATTATGGCTATCCGAGGCTCCAGGCGTCCGAAGCCCACTACTACCAAAAGCTTTTCAACAAAGGCCGACCTTGGTCTAGCGGAGTCTGATGCTACCCTGTCTAGATCTGGAAATCCTTATGAAGCGATTGATGGGATATGTAATGATACTCTATTAGTATGTCAGGCTATATTATGTAGGGCTGCTGACCCTTATCAAATATTAAATGTAATGAGTCGAAAGAAATGTGAAGTCTAGGCTTAGAGGATGCAGCCACGTGGATCGGATCCAATGACCACCACGCCGGTCGGAGTAGTATAAATAGCTCCTCTTTGTATGAAATGGAGGTTGGCGTCTGTATCTAAGGAGAAAAACACGAAATATACTCACCTTGTGACATTTTCTTATAGCAATACTCTTGATAATAGTATCTACTCAAATATATATTTTTTAAATTTGTTGACTGCACTAAAGGTATTAATATAACAAATGTGATCCTAGTCCACTGGGATTTAAGTACAAATTCCATAAATTTATGTGAGCGGATCGTAAAATTAAGTTAAACGGTGGAAGTATAATTAATTTAATAAAAGATTATATTAAATTAATTGATGCATTTTTCAACATATTAATTCTTTTATTTTTCGTCATTTACAGTTTTGAATCATTAGCAATCATATGAATTGGAGAGACTTACTCAATGCCAACAAAATGATGGGGGCGAAATTTTCTTGTCTGACACTGCAATCTGAGAATTGTTCTCAAACATAAGAAAAATCGACATGTCCTTGACCAATCCCTTTCCAGAGGCACCTATTGAGGAAAAGGTGACAATTATAATAAATACGGTGGTAATGATAATACTACAACATGTGTAATACTTGTAGCTATGTCACCTAAGTTACAAAAGCAATATGAAGGTATGGATACTAACGCCATAATTTTTTATCTCAAAGAATTATAGGAATAACAATTACAAGTAAAAAGATATGAGATTTTCAAGCAACTATATTTGTGTAAAATGGTAAAAAGATCTACAGTTAATACTCATATACTATATTTGTGTATGATTGGCTACATTGATAAGTTAGCTCAATTGGGTTCAGTCTGGACTATGATCAAAGTATTGACTTAGTTCAACAATTTCTGCTAAAGAGATATTCACTCTTTGTTATGAATTTTAACATGAATAAGCTCAAATGAACTTTTCCTGAGTTGCCGAACATCTTTAAGACTATTACACCCAATATCAAGGTAGGTAGTGGGCAAGTTTTAGCTATTGATTCCTCCAAGGGCATTAAGAGGAAGTCTAAAGGAGGCTTTGTAATTCCAAGAAGGTTAAGACAAATAATAAGGCAATCAAGATACAAAAGGACAATACAAAGTCTGATGACCCTTGTTATCATTGTGGAATGAAAGGTCATTGGAAGAGAAATTGCAAAGCTTACCTCGCGCGCTTGAAGGGAAAGAAATCTTTTGAAACTTCTACTTTAGGTTTCTTTGTTATTGAGGTTAATTTCTTCTTCATTAACTTGTTGGGTATTAGATACTAGATTTGAATCTCATATTTGTATAAATATGCATAAACTAAAAAAAGTAGATCACTGCAGAAGAGAAAAATTGACATGTGCATGTGAAATGGAGCAAGAATTGCTGCATTAATTGTATGAACATACTTCTTAATTTGTTCATTCCATTACCAAAAATATTATTTCGATTTTATGTTTGGACATGAATGGTTTCATAATTAATGTTAAGAACAATTGTTGTTTATTTTATCTTGATAAGATATTTTATGGTTGGGGTGAATTATTAAATAACATTTATATTTTAAATATTGAGTCTTCTATTATGAGTATAGAAAACTAAAGGTATAAAGTGATAACCTAAATCATTTAAATGAAAATTGCATTTCTAACTTACATAGAGAGGATATTTGGGGTTAAGTGATTTTGAATCGTTTGACAAATATGAATAATATTCGTCAGAAAAGATAATTAAGCCTCCTTTTATTGGAAACAGATAAAGAGCTATACAATTATTGAGCCTAGTACATACTAATATATGTGGACCCATGCCAATTACTGGTAGAGGAGGTTTTCCATATTTCATCACGTTTATTGATGACCATTCTAGATATGGTTATGTACACTTGATAAAATTCAAGTATGGAGCTCTTGAAAAGTTTAAGGAATTCAAACTAGAAGTAAGGAAATAATTAGGTATAGGTATTCTCTCACCAAGATCTGACCAAGATGGAGAATATCTAGAAAGCGAACTTTTAGTTTATCTAAAGGAGAATGGGATTTTTTGTAGTGGACTTTGCAACATACACCGCAACACAATGGAGTATTTGAAGAATGAATCACACACTATTAGATATGGCGTGATCAATAATGAGTCATGTAAACTTCCCAAAATTTAGGTTCATGCTTTGAATACTGTGTGCTACACACTTATTCGTATTCTATCTAAATCAGTTGACAAAACTCCATTATGGAGTTATGAAAAGGCTGAGGCCAAACTTGTCTCATATAAGATTTTGGGGCTATGATGCTTATGTGAAATGCACTTAATTGGATAAACTAGAGTTTAACTCCAATAAATTCATATTTGCGGTATATCCAAAAGAGACAATTGAATATCAATTTTATAATCTCATTGAGAAGAAAGCCTTTATATTAAGAAATGTTGTCTTCCTAGAGAAAGAGTTCATTCTAGGAGTGAGCAGTGTGAACAAATTAAGATTTGAATAAGTTCAAAAATCTACAGATGTAGTTCAATAAGTAGATATACCCAAGTATAATCACGCACCCTCTGATGAACAAACTCTTAATCAGTAAGTAGAGACTTCTATATACAAGTCGACACCGTACAAGTCTAGTAAGATCATTTGACCTTCTAAAAGGTACGAATTTACGATTACCAATCAGACATTATTAATCAAGAATGATAGACCTACAAATTACGCAGAAGCAAAGTCAAGTGTTGACTCAAAAATGACATAAATCCATGTAATCTGAGTTGAATTTGATGTGTGTAAACAATGTTTGGACCTTGATTGAACCATCTAAAGGGATAAAACCCATAGGCTATAAATGAGTTTAAAGAAGAAGAATGTCGACATAGATAGATACATCCATACATAAAAAGCAAGCTAGGTAGCAAAAGATTATATATATTGAGTAATGACAACGAGTTGACTTTGACGATATATTTTCACCAATAGACATGTTTAAGTCCATTCGTATTTTACTTACAATAACTGCAATCATGAATCTAAGATATCATGGATGACTGTCAAAACTACATTTCTTAATGAAATTTTGCAAAATGAATTGTACATGACACAACTTGGGAGTTTTAAATCCAAAGATACTAACAAAGTATGTAAGCTTGATCGATAATATGTGAATTGAACCCAGTCTCTAGGAGTTGGAATCTTTGATGAGACAATTAAAAGTTTAATTTTATAAACGATGAAGACGAGTCGTGTGTATACAAGAAGACACGTGGAAGCACTGTCGCATTCCTAGTATTATATGGATGACATATTACTAATAGGAAACGAAATTCATATACTTCAATTAGTTGAATTTATAATTATCAAAGAATTTCTCCATGAAAGATATGGGAGAAGCAACTTAAATATTAAGAATCAAGATCTATAGAGAGAGATCTAGAATGGTGATAGGAATGTAAAATGCATATTTTTCCCTCTTTATTTTATGCGCTCGTATGTTTATTTTGTGCCAAAATGTACTCATTACACTCATATTTTGATTTAGGTGGCAATTCTATGGATATGACGTAATTTGGAAGAAATATGTGAAAAATGACCAAAATGGAAGAAAGTGAAAGTTCAATGACTAAAGTGTAAATATTCTAAACTTGTTTCTAACCTTGTGATGAAGATTCGAGAGTGTTAGAGGTCAATTGGATGAAGAAAGGATTCAAAGGGATAAAATATGGCCAAGACATTTTCACATATCAACTTTCAAGCTGAAAACTTTTGCATCGATTTTCATCCTCATATTGAGACCTATTTTGGACATGGTAAACGATCGAATTTGAAGATGGTCTCTGAATCAAAGTTTTATCCCTTTGAGTTAGCTTTACAACGCATCTTTAATCGCTTCAATCGGATATCGGAAGAAGAAGTTATGGTCAAAATACTGAAAGCTATCCGGAGGAAGTTTCGTAAAACCATGCGGCCGCAAGCCTTTAATTCCATGCGACCGCATAGACCATTCCCGAGAGTTAAAGTGCTGATTTCACTTGTTCCTTGCGGCCGCAAGCCTCTAAACCATGCCCGCAAGGAACATTTTCGGGACGAAAATTCTGGTTTCCTAATTTCAATCAAACACTTATGGAAACAAATCTTTCTACACTTTATAAACCCTAGAACACAATCAGAACGTGGAGAACGCCCCCCAACTCTATTCTTCTCTATTTTTCTCTTATATTCATGAATTGTAACTAAACTTTTACACTTGGTCGAAGGAGATTGAAGCCTCGGAATCACATATTGTGAGATCTAAATGGTTTTTCTTAATTTAATTCATGTTTTTGAGTATTGAATATTCTTCTGCACTTATTTCCATGGTTGTTATGTTTAATTGCTAGGAGGCCTACTAGTTTATTTTTCGTTGCAATCTACCGCTGAGTTAAATATCAAATCCGTAATTGTTTGATCCCTTTAACTTGTGAAGCACTAGGATTTGATGATTTTCTGCGATAGAGATTATTGAATCTTAAGAAGAATGTTTAAATAGATTGAATGCAACCGCTGGTGTTTGTATTATCTAGTTCATCGATTTCTCTATTGTTTAAAGCTGTTATTAAATTGAATCTTTAGCGCTGTTCTGGGATTATTTTATAATTAGAGTTAATTAGAACGCTGGTTTCTAACTAACTAAAATTAAGGAGAAATAGGAAAATTATTCCAACGGTGAATATTCAAAATATGAATTGAATTATCCTTGCATCTATGATCAATTATGGATTTCCGAAGGTGGATATTCACTTGGACCAAGGTTAGTCTTTTGATTGTTTTCGTTAATTTAGTTTTCATTGTTATTAATTGCGTTATTTACAATTGTTTACATACAAAAACCCCACAATCATTGTACGAAGCATAAACTATTAAATTACACACTTTTCGTGGGATCGACCCTTACTTCCACTACTACATTAGTTTTAGAGGTTTAAGGACTATTTTTGGGTGCCTACGACAGCACACCAAATTTTGACGCCGTTGCCGGAGAGTGTTGATAATTTATTTTTGTGCTTCTTTAGTTGTTTATTTTATTTTGAAAAAAAATCAAAAAAATCAAAATTTTTAGGTTTTTAGGCAATTTATTGTTTTTAGGAATTTTAGCATAGAATTTTATTTATTTTTCTTATTCTAGTTTTTTTATTAACTTGTTTTTCATAATTTTTTTTTAGTTTTCTTGATAGTTTATGCCCATAACTCGATCTACTACTTAAGAAACTTGATTGCAAATATAGCTGCCAATTCTCAACAATTTGACGCCAGATTTGATCCCCTTCTAGACAAGTTAATGAGGTAAATGTTTCATCCATTGAACAACAACTTGGGAGTCTAACTACTCTTATTTGTCAAATGGTTGTAGGTACTATGCAAACATCAAAGACTTGTGGAATTTGTTCATTTGTAGGCCATCCAACTGATATGTGTCCAACACTTCAAGAAGAATCCGTTGAACACGTAAATGCAGCCGGTAGTTTTCCTGGACAACCACAAAGGAATTATGATCCCTATTTAAACACGCACAACCAAGGATGGAGGGATCATCCAAATCTTAGTTATGAGAATCGACAAGTGAATCAATCTATGAATCAAAATTGGCAGAATTTCCAGCAATATAATCAGCCATACCCTCCTAGACAACAACATGGACAAACTTCTAACTCTAGTATGTCTTTAGAAGATATTGTTAAATCTCTTGCCACTAACACTTTACAATTTCAACAGGAGAGAAGGGCTAGCATTCAAAGGTTGGAAAATCAAATGGCTAACGCGGTCAGTAGGTTGGAGTCACAGAATTCGGAGAAACTACCCTCTCAAACAATGGTGAATCCAAAAGAAAATGTGAGCGTAATCATCCTGAGAAGTGGTGAAGAGGTTGAGATTCCGGTAAAGGCATCGCCTAAGCCATTTGAGCAAGAAGAGGAAGAAAAAGAGGTTGCAAACAAGACTGTCACCAATGATACTGAGGTAACTGAGCGTAAGTTTTTACCCTTCTCTGATTATAAACCAATACCTCATTTTCCTCAAGCTTTAGTAAGATCTAGGAAATATGAACGAGATCATGATGAGCTGCACGAAATTTTTAGTAAATGCGAGGTAAATATTCCACTTTTAGATATGTTTAAACAAGTGCCTCGTTATGCTAAATTTTTGAAATACTTGTACACTAGTAAAAGGAAACAGAAATTGAAGGGGATTGAAAGGGTAAAAGTTGGAGAACAGGTATCTGCAATAATTCAAAAGAAACTTCCTGCAAAGTGCACGGATCCAGGTATGTTCACTATTCCTTGCATGATAGGCAATACTAAGTTTGAGAAGGTCATGTTAGATTCCGGAGCATTTATTAATGTCATGCCATATTCTGTATACACTTCCTTGAAATTAGGACCTTTAATTGACACTGGTGTGATAATTCAATTAGCTGATAAATCTAATGCCTATCCTAAGGGGGTAGTTGAGGATGTTCTCGTGAAAGTTAATGAGTTGATTTTTCCTGTTGATTTTTATATGCTTGACATGGGTAGTAGTAATCAAACTCTCTCTATTTTGTTGGGAAGACCATTCTTAAGGACATCCAAAACTGAAATGGACTTTCATAATGGCACACTAACCATGGAATTTGATGATAAAACTATTACACTTAATATTTATGATTCCATGAAACATCCATGTAATAATAACCATGTTCATTTTATTGATGTGATTGATCAATTAGCACATGATGTTTTCGAATTTGTTGCTACAAAAGAATGGGAAGTTGTCAATATTGAGCATCTTGGGAAGGAAAAATAGGAGCTAGCCTTAAAAACACTGAGTTACAAAAAATTGTGGCAGCATTAAATGCTCTTCCAAAGTCAGGTACCAGTTCTTGTTTTGTATTACCAGTTTCTAATGAGAAACCTCTATCTTCTGATTTGCAGACTTTCATTTTGGATTTGAAACCTTACCCTAGTCACTACAAGTATGTATTCCATGGAGGTGGAGGAACTCTGCTAGTTATCATTCCCATTGAACTTGGTACACTTCAAGGAAGATCGAAGCCAACCATGACAGAATCGGGCTGAATAAGGAGACATTGAGTCGAGCCAAAGATGATAAACAAAGGCGCTGCTTGAGAGGCAACCCAAGGGGAGTTCGTTCCTTTATCATTTTATTTTTGTTTTTATTTTTCGCATTTCATTTTTTATTTTAGTTATATTTGTCATTTTCTTTGCATTGGACCTTACATTGGGGACAATGTAAGTTTTAAGTGTGGGGGAGGGATTTAGATTTAGGTTGCATTTAGATTGACTGAGTTAATTTTCAAAAAACAAATTTGCATGATTTTTCAATAAGAGAAGTTAAGGTTAAAAGATTTTTGGTTGTGTATGCTATTTGCTGGAATTAATTAGGCTTTTGAAGAACTCATAACATGATTGAATGAATGATCCTCCAACTTAGAGTTGATTAGTGGAGTTATTTTCTTTGAGGATGGTAGTAACTAAATTCTGTAAACAAAAGCCAGTGAGATTTTTGAGCCTTTAGACTGATACATCCGTAACAGTCTTATTATTCTTTTTCATGTGTGATATTCTTCCATAGTTTTGTTTCTCTAGAACTTGTATTGATTCTCTTCAAGATCACATTGATACATGAATGCACGAACATGATTAAGGCCATCTTTGTTACATAAATGAGCTTCATTAGCCAAATAGCCAACCCTGTAATTGAATTTTCCATTGTTGAGCCCATTTGAGCCTTATTGCCTTTTCTTTGTATAAACTCACATTACAAGCTTTAAACTGGAAAAACAATGTATTTTCCCAAACCTTAGAGCTAGTGGAGTATTGTTGAATGTCATGAGAAGTGTGGGTATGCAAGAAAATAAGTGTGGGGGTATCAAGATTTATGGCAGTGCTATTATTGGTGAATTGGAACAAATTTTCTATGTCAATTCAAGGAGTTTCAGTATTGGTGTATAATTTGGAGTTTACATTGTGCAAGAAAAACACAAGCAGAATAAGGAAAAAATGAATAATTGAAGAAAAAGAAAAAGAAAAAAAATAAGTGATGAAGGAGAGTGATTTTAATGTGAAAAAGATCTATATTCATAACTCTTCCTACATCTCAAAAAAGAGTTCGATTTGTGTGTGATAGATGAAAAAATGATGAAACTATCATGTGGAGTGGTTGGTTTACATGTCTTATGTATATGTTTGAGCTAAGTCTATTTATCTTTACTCCACTAGTTTCGATGGCTCTTGAGTCACATACCCAAATATTTCCCACCTTGACCATAAGCCATATTACAACCTTTGAAAAGTCATTATGATTCTTGTAAAGCATGTGATCTAAGTGGTGGCGAATGAGAAGATATGCAAGCATATGGTAGAACATTTCCATTGGAATGAATTTGAGCGAAACACTTACCCTTTTAAACACATGAGAGTTGAGTGCTTATATCCGTGAAGGTCTACATGTTTAGTTTACTCCATCTTCATATGAAAATGCTTTCTAGTTGATTATGAGTTGTGTGGAATGTTTATTCATGATATTTTATGTGTTTTGAAAAAGTTTGATGGTTCTATGTTCTTGGCATTATGACCTGGTGTTCTTTTTGGGAATTAAATTTGAGTTTTGCCCGAGGACGAGCAAAAGCTAAGTGTGGGGGAATTTGATAGGAATGTAAAATGCATATTTTTCCCTCTTTATTTTATGCGCTCGTATGTTTATTTTGTGCCAAAATGTACTCATTACACTCATATTTTGATTTAGGTGGCAATTCTATGGATATGGCGTAATTTGGAAGAAATATGTGAAAAATGACCAAAATGGAAGAAAGTGAAAGTTCAAGGACTAAAGTGAAAATATTCTAAACTTGTTTCTAACCTTGTGATAAAGATTCGAGAGTGTTAGAGGTCAATTGGATGAAGAAAGGATTCAAAGGGATGAAATATGACCAAGACATTTTCACATATCAACTTTCAAGCTGAAAAGTTTTGCATCGATTTTCATCCTCACATTGAGACCTATTTTGGACATGGTAAACGATCGAATTTGAAGATGGTCTCTGAATCAAAGTTTTAGCCCTTTGAGTTAGCTTTACAACGCATCTTTAATCGCTTCAATCGGATATTGGAAGAAGAAGTTATGATCAAAATACGGAAAGCTATCCGGAGGAAGTTTCGTAAAACCATGCGGCCGCAAGCCTTTAATTCCATGCTACCGCATAGACCATTCCCGAGAGTTAAAGTGCTGATTTCACTTGTTCCTTGCGGCCGCAAGCCTCTAAACCATGCCCGCAAGGAACATTTTCGGGACGAAAATTCTGGTTTCCTAATTTCAATCAAACACTTATGGAAACAAATCTTTCTACACTTTATAAACCCTAGAACACAATCAGAACGTGGAGAACGCCCCCCAACTCTATTCTTCTCTATTTTTCTCTTATATTCATGAATTGTAACTGAACTTTTACACTTGGTCAAAGGAGATTGAAACCTCGGAACCACATATTGTGAGATCTAAATGATTTTTCTTGATTTAATTTATGTTTTTGAGTATTGAATATTCATCTGCACTTATTTCTATGATTGTTATGTTTAATTGCTAGGAGGCCTACTAGTTTATTATTCGTTGCAATCTATCGCTAAGTTAAATCTCAAATCCGTAATTGTTTGAATCATTTAACTTGTGAAACACTAGGATTTGATAATTTTCTGCGATAGAGGTTATTAAATTTTAAGAAGAATGTTTAAATAGATTGAATGCAACCGCTGGTGTTTGTATTATCTAGTTCATCGATTTCTCTATTGTTTAAAGCTGTTATTAAATTGAATCTTTAGCGCTGGTCTGGGATTATTTTATAATTAGGGTTAATTAGAACGTTGGTTTCTAACTAACTAAAATTTAGGAGAAATAGGAAAATTATTCCAACGGTGAATATTCAAAATATGAATTGAATTATCCTTGCATCTATGATCAATTATGGATTTCCGAAGGTGGATATTCACTTGGACCAAGGTTAGTCTTTTGATTGTTTTCGTTAATTTAGTTTTCATTGTTATTAATTGCGTTATTTACAATTGTTTACATACAAAAACCTCACAATCATTGTACGAAGCATAAACTATTAAATTTGGCGCCAAAATTTGGTGTGCTATCGTAGGCACCCAAAAATAGTCCTTAAACCTCTAAAACTAATGTAGTAGTGGAAGTAAGGGTCGATCCCACGAAGAGTGTGTAATTCAATAGTTGATGCTCCGTACAATGATTGGGGGGTTTTTTTATATGCAAACAATTGAAAATAACACAATTAATAACAATGAAAACTAAATTAACGAAAACAATCAAAAGACTAACCTTGGTCCAAGTCAATATCCACCTTCGGAAATCCACAATTGATCATAGATGCAGGGATAATTCAATTCATATCTTGAATATTCACCGTTGGAATAATTTTCCTATTTCTCCTTAATTTTAGTTAGTTAGAAATCAGCGTTCTAATTAACCCTAATTATTAAATAACTCCATACCAGCGTTCAAGATTCAATTTAATAACAGTTTTACACAATAGAGAAATCGATGAACTAGATAACACAAACACCAGCGGTTGCATTCAATCTATTTAAACATTCTTCTTAAGATTCAATAATCTCTATCGCAGAAAATCATCAAATCCTAGTGCTTCACAAGTTAAAGGGATCAAACAATTACGGATTTGATATTTAACTCAGCGGTAGATTGCAACGAAAAATAAACTAGTAGGCCTCCTAGCAATTAAACATAACAACCATGGAAATAAGTGCAGAAGAATATTCAATACTCAAAAACATGAATTAAATTAAGAAAAACCATTTAGATCTCACAATATGTGATTCCGAGGCTTCAATCTCCTTCGACCAAGTGTAAAAGTTTAGTTACAATTCATGAATATAAGAGAAAAATAGAGAAGAATAGAGTTGGGGGGCGTTCTCCACGTTCTGATTGTGTTCTAGGGTTTATAAAGTGTAGAAAGATTTGTTTCCATAAGTGTTTGATTGAAATTAGGAAACCAGAATTTTCGTCCCGGAAATGTTCCTTGCGGCCGCAAATGGCTTGGCTTATTTCAATCTATGTACATAGATAAAATCTCAAGTAGTTTAATATGGAAAAATCTAAGAAATGATTGTTTTTCATGTCGCATGGGATTTATCTCTCAAAGGATATGTGACCTAAAACACATGATGGGAGATATTGCATGGATAAGATATCTTATACGTCACCAAAACAATCTATAATGTATGAGATGATATGTAAGAGACTAGATATTTCATATGTGATAAGTGTATTTTTATACACTTATTTGGACTTAAAAAATATAGAAATCTAATAGTTATTTTGAATAATTATAGCATAATTTCTTGTATATTTTGTTTATTAGGTGAAATTCGATGAAACGGAGTGGATTTGAAAGAAATAAGTGAAAACTGGCGAAAAAATGGGCAAGATCCAAAGTTTTGGGAATAAAGTGTAAATACTCAGAAGTTGTGCCGAAACTCACGATGATAATTCGAGAATGTTAGGAGTTAATTAGATGCAACTAGAAGTCAAAAGGAGTGAAATATGACCAAAATATTTTCACAAATCAATTTTCAACCGCACAAGATTGTTCTAGATCTTCAGCCGGAGATTGATACCCATTTTTGGCCTTGTAAAAGTTCAAATTGGAAAACAGTTATTGATGAGTGTTCTACACTCATGATATTTATGTCACTAAATGTGTTATTTTGTCATTCTTGATAGAGTTTTAGGGCGTTTTAATGTATGTTTTGATGTTGTGATATAGATTGATGAAATGGAAGGAAATAAGCAAAAGTTGGCAAAATTGGAGAAATGAGCTAAATTGTAAAAGATCCAAAGTCCAAGGACTAAGGTGCAAATACATAAAAGTTGCACCGAACCTCACGATGAAGATTTGAGAGTGATCGGAGTCAATTGGATAAAGGAAGACTTCAAGGGGATCAAATTTAATCAAAATATGATCACAAACCAATTTCCAACCGAAAAGTTATGCTTCGAAGTTTTAGTCTCATATTGAGACCTATTTTTGGCATATAAATTGATCGAATTGGAGAATGATGTCTGAAGCAAAGGTGTCGATATTTGAATCAAATTTCCATAGCATCTTGAATCACCTCAATCGGATATCAGATGAAAAAGTTATGATACAAATACTGAAAGATACGCAAAACAAAAAAGGGAACTGCAAGGCCGGCGCCAGACCTTGGCGCCGCAGCGCCACTTCCCGGGTTAGAAAAAAATGTGATTTTCAAGAGATTTTTGGCCCAGCCCACATCCAATTCGTCTTGCAAATTTAGGGAACTATAAATACACTTTTTGAAGACTATTGAGTTTGAAGAAGATTCTTGGTGTAAGATCCAATTCTTTCCATGATCAAGATTTCAAAACCCGATTATGAACTCTATACTTTTTGTATTTCTTTCATAATTATGAGTACAAATCTATAGTTAGGGTAAACAATGTATTCTATTTGTGAACATTTATTTATTTTATTCAAGATTCTAGTTCTCTAAATGCATATGTGCTGATTTTATTCATGAATTAATGCTTTGAATTCTTTAGCCAATTATTCAATGATTTTGTGAATCTATTATTAATCGAGAGGTGTGTTAGATTTATTAGACTACGTAGTAAAATTCGATAATTTAGTATAGCTTGTAGAGATACATATACTAATTATTGCGATCATTAAATGAATTCTTAGAATTAGTACTTCGTTTAACTAAGATTGATTCACATAGAGATGTGAAATTGAATTAGTTAAATAGATTCAATGAGAACTCGAGATGGGTAAATTGAAAATTTTATAAAAATTCGACCAAACACTATAGTAATAAATCCTGATTGGCAAATTAAAGGGGATCCATAGGTAAAATTGTAAGTCCTAACATCCACATTCATACTTTTAAAACTTAAATTCGATAAATTGTGTACGTTAGATAATTTAGTTTAGTTAGAATAATTTAGACACCAATCACAAATCTTATTCTTATTATTAGTTGGAATAATTTAACCAATTGTTATATAGTAGACCTCGTGAGAACGATATCCGGACTCATTGGTCCACTATGCTACTTGTTACGATCCATATACTTGTGAGATATAAAAATTGACAACAATTTGCTTTAAATGTTATGAGCAAGTTTCTAGCAAACCCTAATGAGAAACATTGAATAGCAATTAAGAACATCCTTAAGTGCTTGAAAAGAACTACGGATGTGTTCTTAATATATGGAGGAAATGGATTAACAGTCCATGGATATACTGATACTAGTTTCCAGTCAAACAAGGATGATAGAAAATCTCAATTAGGATATATGTTTACTCTCGACAATGGAGAGGATAGTTAGAAAAGTCTCAAATGGGAAATAATCGTTGATTCAACATCAGAAGTGGAGTACATTTATCAAAGTGGAAATCGCGGAATTAATTGAAAATGTCGGGAAAGCCCAAATTCAGGTTGTAAATGGTAGAATCTCGACCCGTAAATTATTGAACCAATCAGCCAAACCAAAAACGAAGTTTGAATAACCTCTTGATTACAAAACCAACGAAACTCAATTTGCGAATGCCACAAAGGGTGCCTAATCTTTTGATAAGATCTAGGGGTTGAACGCCACAAATATAATAATATTTGATAAGTTTGGTATATGTTCAATTAAGAACAAGGAGAAAAAGC
This sequence comes from Fraxinus excelsior, assembly GCA_019097785.1. Classification (NCBI taxonomy): domain Eukaryota; kingdom Viridiplantae; phylum Streptophyta; class Magnoliopsida; order Lamiales; family Oleaceae; genus Fraxinus; species Fraxinus excelsior. The sequence goes on along the minus strand of CM032638.1, from coordinate 13,220,535 downwards.
GAAACACTTTTCATTAATTCATCATAAAAAACTGTCTTTACAATGTAATGGAAATTGCTATTTATATTAATACTAGAAAACCTAGGAAACCCAGAAATAATGTTCAAATTATGGTAAAATATCAATAAAATTGGAATTATTAGGGAACTAGGATTCTCGTACGGAAAAGGAAAATTTGCCTATTTATGAGCCCTTTATTAGCTCATCGAAGACTCGAACCCGACTTAGAACTTTCTCCAATAATCACCAAGGTCTTGATAAATTGGGGCGCAACCCGGATCATGTCATACTCTACTTCTTCAAAAGGATTTGTCCCCGAATCCGAACCCAAGTTGTAGCCCTTGTTTCCAATCATGTCAAGAACATAAAATGGTCCATCTCTCCTAGGATGCAGTTTGGACCTCTTTTGAATTCGAACTCGCCTTTTCCGTATGAACACCCAATAGCTAGCACTTAGATCAAAGTTTGCTCGTCCCAACAGCTTCCTTTTGCAAGTTTGTGACGCTCCAAAAATAACCTTCGTTGGCATGTCACAGTACTTCCTCCATGTCTTACTCCGCCTAGGTGTTTGTAACAATGACACTGCAAATGAACTCATCTCTCCCATCACTTCACCTTGATAATTCAACTCACTGCATATATGTTCCTTCCAATGCCTTTGAAACTTCTTCGTCACCTCGGGAATCACAAAATCAGCCTCTGGTATTAGGGAGATATCCAAGTTGAGGTAGGGCAGGTTAATTTTATCCACAAGTGGATGCTCAATGCCTGGATTAGGTGGTATCCCAATAGGCTCACTTTCATGGACACCAATATGTTCAGAAAACTTGCAAGACATAAATAGCCAAACTAGGATCACTTCTATTTTTTCTTCCTTCTCTCCCTCTTGTGGTCTTCTTCATCTTTTGTTTGCTCTCCACTCTCATTTTCAGTTTCTATTTTTTTTCTCTTCTGTGGCTCCTTTCTTTTTTCATCACACTTAGCCACCTCACTATTTCTCTCTTTTCTCTCCTTATTCTTGATTGAACATGTACCGAACTTATCAAATATTGTTATATTTGTGGCATTCAACTCTTAGAACTTATCAAATGATTGGCACCATTTGTGTCGTTCACAAATCGAAGTTGTTGGTTTTGTAATCAAGATGTCATTTAAACTTCATTTTTGTTTGGTTGCTTTGTTGAATAATTCACGGGTTGAGATTCTACTGTCTACAACTTGAATTTGAGTTTTCCTAGATTTTTTATTAATTCCGCGATTGTCACACTGATCCCGCTCCCAGGTTTGCATCATTTGGTATCAGACCTTATGCTCCAAAATCAAGGTTATATCATTTTCTTTTCTTTGAGTCTTTTTTTTTCCTTTTGTTGTCTATTTCTTCGTATTCTTCATTTTTTTTGTTTTTGATCCAGAAAATTCAAAAAAAAAAAAAAAAGTCAAAAATTGTTTTTAGGCTAATCTAGCATCCAAATCAACTTTCGTTTCTTTGACAATTTCGTAATTGAATTACGAGTTAAAAAAAAAAATTACTGTTCACCGGGGCTACTGTTCATGTCGTTACTGTTCACTAAATTTTTTTTTACTTGATTTATTTTGAGAATTTTCAACATCATATTATCAAATCTATATTCAAATCTATTTCTGTTCAATCTATTCCAAATTCAAGAACCACTTTCTTGAATTTTCATAGTTCCCATTCGAAGTTTGATCCTAAATTCGTTAAGTCTATCTACTCACAAATCTCACTCTCATTGGGTTGATTTTCACAAGGCTTTATTCGGGATTGAGTTCGAATTGTTCTTGAAACTTTTGATTGGAAGCATTGAGTGGAAAAAGACTGAGTGGTGAGATCAATAGAGGGTAAAAGTCAAACTTGAGTGATAGATGAGTGAACTTAGGTTATGTAGAAATGTTGTAGAATATAGGATGTCGAATGAGGTGTTACAGTGGGTTGAAAGGATGATTGGGGATGTGAACAACAAACTGGGCAGACTGGATACAAAGGTTGCTAATCTTCATCGGGAGCAACGTGCAGAAGCATTCAATGAAAGAAGACAGAGTAGAAATCTTGGTGGAAAAAGTGTTGATCAAAATAAGTGTAATAGTAAAACAATATTTCCTTCACAAAGGAAGAAATGTTCCAAAGGCATACTTAGCGTGGGAAGAAAAAGTGGAGTTTATATTTGATTCTCATGGTTACTCTGAGGAGAGAAAGGTAAAGTGAGTTGTAACTTAATTTGTATATTATTCTATAATTTGGTGGGATCAGTTGACAACTTCTAGGTGAAGGAGTTATGAGAGACCTATTGGAACTTGGGATGAGTTAAGAGCTATTATGAGGAAACGATATGCACCTAGTTACTATTTTGGTTATATGAGTAATAGGCGTGAAAGAGGATTTCAAGAGGATCCTAGAAGGTGTGATGGAGTTGAGAAGTCAATGGGGGTAAAATACCTATTGAGAAGAATGTTAGTAATATTCCAAGTAAACCGACTAGTTTAAATTATAAACTAGAATTTTCGAAGGGTTCAGAGTTACGCTCATTTTAATCCACTCTACTTATTTTCTTTTCAACCTAGAATCCAACTCGTTTGGGCTCCCAAGCCCTTCATGAAACTTAAACATTGGCTTGTCGACTTCACCTATTTGAACTACATTACTTGAACCCTTGACTCGTATGACCCGATCAAGTGATTTAAATGACGTGAACCTATGAATGGGATCAACGTGGAAATCGTGAATTAATTGAAAACACTAGTAAAGCCCAAATGCAGGTTGTGGACGGTAAAATCTCGACCCTCAAATTATTGAACCAAGCAACCAAACAAAAACGGAGTTCGAATGACATCTTGATTAATAAACCAACGAACCTCGATTTGCGAACGGCACAGATGGTGCCTAATCCTTTGATAAGTTCTAAAGGTTGAACACCACAAATATAACAATATTTGATAAGTTCGATACATGTTCAATCAAAAACAAGAAAAGAGAAATTCTCAATTCATTATGTCAAAAGTCTTAGTTTTCAAATAATAATAGATCCTATTTATATGAAACTATGAAAAATCCTAATTTAGCTAGATAATCTCGTGCTTAATTCAAATATATCACAAAAGATGCTAAAAAGATGGTATTTAAGTCAAATTAGGAAACTACCAAAAAAAGATAAAATTCTCGCCAGATTTTTATACTATTTTCCGCCAACTTGTTCTCGGCATGTTTCTGTGTGACTGCAAGCCCAAAAGTACCATGCCCTCGCTGAGAGTTATGCCTATTTTAATCAACGCTACTTGTTTCATGGCGATTCTGAATTGTACTTATGAGCAAAAATTCGAAACTCGAGCTGAGAGTTATGCTCATTTTAATCAACGCTACTTGTTTTCTTTCTAAGTGTCTTCCAAATCTTAAATCCAACTCGTTTCGACTCTCGAGATCTTCACAAAACTTGAACTTTGGCTTGTCAACTTCACCCATCTCAACTACATTGCTTGAACCCTTGACTCGTGTGATCCGACCAAGTGATTGTCTGTCCCAGATCATATCATTCCCTCTCTTGTCGAAATGATTTGTCCTTGAATCAGTGCCTTGTGATCATATAGAGGATAACCAGCCTGCTACCTAACTCATCACTGCACCATCTAGATCAAATGAAATTTTTTTCCTTCCATGGCATATGATCAATACACGGTACACATCCATTTTGTAGGTATGGATGTATTGCAACACAAACACAATCACCCATAGATGTTATTGTATGTTCTCCCACGTACAATGATTGACCTAAAAGAAAGAATTAAGCAAAACACGGTTGAATTTGTTAGCTTCCTAAACAACGAGATATGTGTACTCATAGTGTATCGTCTCCACCACATCATGCGGAACGATAAAACTCTGCTCTTTATTCCCCAAAACGTTTTCAGCCATTTGATCAACACACTCTTCTATTATTTGTCCGCTCTCTTACTGAATCATCTCTACAATATTTGTATGAGTTTGGTCGTGCTCCGGCTCATTAATTGGTTCACTCTCCCTAAAATTAACTGCATTTTTCAATTCACTATCCTCTATCTCAACTTCCAAAGTTCTGGACTCCTCCTGCAATTTAACTTCGGTATTCTCTTGTGGTGTGATCATTCACACTCTTACCTTTTTTCCTCTACTTTACCCCTCACATTCCATCAATCTGCAGAAGATCGTCCTAGTGTCAACCCAACCAGAGTGATTTTTACCTCGTCCTGAATAAACCTATACATGTTCTTCCCCATATCATAAATAGTCTTCATCTCATACCTCCAAAGTTTCCCAAATAAGATATGAAAAGATTTTAATGAAACTACATCACACCAAACTTTACCACTATATCTCCCAATGGGACATTCAATAAAACCCGCTTGGTCACATCTTCTTTCCAACACTCCTTCAACCAAGTCATCCTATAAGGCCTAGAGTGTTGTTGCAAAGGTAATCCCAATTTTTCCACCATCGTGATACTAACCAAGTCTGACATGCACTCCTTATCAATAACCAGATTGCATACCGTACTACCCACAAAACACCAAGTTTGGAAAATAAATTCCCAATCACAATCCATCATTTGCGTAGGTGTAATCAAGAAGACTTGAGAAAAGAATTGGACAATTGGATGAAATTTCGAATGGGGATTCTTTTTATTCAAGAAAGTGGTTCCTAAATTTTGAATTAGAATGAACATAACAGAGTTTGGATTTGGGATAGATATTAGGATAATGACAACTTCCCAAATTAATCAAGAAATTTTTTTTGAATACTAATGACGTGAACAATATTTTTTTAACTCGAAATTCAACTACGAAACTGACAAAAGAAACGGGGAGTTGATTTGGGTGCTAGATTAGTTGAAAATAACTTTTGACTCTTTTTTTGAATTTTCTAGATCAACGACTCAAAATTTACGACGGACACCAAGAACATGAAGAACAAAAATAAAAGACTCAAAACAAATGAAAAGATAGAACTTGAATCTAGAGCCCAAGTTCTGATGCCAAATGACGCTAACTCGGGAGCAGGATACACGTGAGAATCGTGAAATTAATTTGAAAATACTGGGAAAGCCCAAATTCAAGTTGTAGACGGTAGAATCTCAACCCGAAAATTATTGAACCAAGCAACCAAACAAAAATGAAATTTGAATGATCATTTGATTACAAAATCAACGAATCTCGATTTGCGAATGCCACAAAGGGTGCCTAATCTTTTGATAACTTATAAGGGTTGAATGCCACAAATATAACAATATTTGATAAATTCGGTACATGTTCAATCAAGAA